>CM066031.1:1610224865-1610655800 GCA_033557465.1 Ichthyophis bannanicus
CTGCTTGGCTGATAAAGCTGCATGGTTAATGAAGCCAGAAAGGAGCTAAAAGTATAAATTGTATCTTGAAGAAATACTACTGAATTTTAAAATCTGTTGGTGGACCAGGGAATGTTATGCTATACCAGCTGTGAAAGGAACAGCGAAGTATTGTACTGCCTCCTGGGGACCGAAGAACAGACTGCTGTTGTAAAGGATTTTTACTTGTGAAAAAGGTGTGTTTAAACTAAGGGCATGTTTACTAAACATTCTTATCATGCGGGGCCGCGGTAGTGTACCTGTGCCATATAAGGAGTGGGTGGATCAGGCTGCCAAAAGAAAAAAACCGGGAGTAAGCAACCGGACGTGTGCGCGTCGCGGTAATGTGCTGGGTCGACATTAGCGCTCAAAAAGGCAAAGTGGAGAGCTTCCGGGTATAGAAAACAAAATATCCGTAGTAAAAATGTTAAGAAACTGACCAATAGAGAAGTGGCAATGGGTTAAATCCCCCATTGTGAACAACGACAATGGCCAGCTGAGACCGCAACTGTAATGATTAAAATTGTTTTAGGAGGCAAATTAATTTTGAACGCATAAGGCGGTGCACAGTTCTTTTTCGGCGGCATAAGGCAGCGCACAGTTCTTTTTGGGCGGCCTAAGGCGGCGCACAGGTCCTCTTGTGCGGCAGAAGGCGGCGCACCGGTCGTCTTGGGCGGCAGAAGGCGTCGCGCTGATAGGCACAAGGCGGTGCGCCGATAGGCACAAGCACAGAAACGGAGCCACAGCACATTGGTTAAAACACTGACCAATGGTGCTGGGAGCAGGGGTTCAATCCCCCCCCCCCCGTGTACACTGAAGGCAGTTGTCAGTGTTTGTTTTCTATTGGAGTCACAGAAATTATGGCCGCCAGAGGTGCGTGCGCTGCTGTACGTAAAGCGGCGCACTAATGGTATTGGAGGCCTCTGATGACTGGGAGGCATAAGTCGCGCAATGATGGGAAAGCAGAGGAACCGAGCAACAGCATGATGGTTACAACACTGACCAATGGTGCTGGGTGCAGGGGTTAAATTCCCCCCCCCCCCCCCGTGTACACTGAAGGCAGTTGTCTGTGGGTTTTATTTTGTAGTCCCCGAAATTATGGCCGCCAGAGGTGCGTGCGCTGCTGTGCGTAAAGCGGCGCACTAATGGTATTGGAGGCCCCTGATGACTGTGAGGCCTAAGTCGTGCAATGATGGGAAAGCAGAGGAACCGAGCAACAGCATGATGGTTAGAACACTGACCAATGGTGTAAGGAGCAAGGCTGTGAACACCCGCAGTGCACACTAAAGACAGCTGGCTGAGGCATAGGGGGCTGTGGTGCTGGTCAGAAGGGTGTGTGGCAATGTTTTTTTGAGGAATAATAATTTGGGAGAGGTAAATGGTGTTGTGCTGATTTGCAAGCACCCAAACACAATCAGTGTGCAATGGTGCAGGGATCAGGGTGCAATCCCACACAATGGCAAATGAACATGTCTGGCAGAGACAGCACCTGTAAGGGGTAAGATAGCCCCATTAGGGTGTTATCGCATATCTGTGGAATAAGTGGTTTCCAGCAAATGTACTCTCAGAGCACTGTAACATCACGTGCCCTTGAAGTCACCCCACAGGACACATCTCCAAATGCAGTGTCCACCACGCCACCCAACAATGTTGGTGAAATAGTGGCCGAGGGGGCGCCACATAGGGTGCCCTATGAGGCGGGGAAAGGTCACAGCACTCTTTCTGCTGTTAGCACTGTGCATTGTAGCGTATGGAAAACATAAGTAGTTGTGCTGACACAGTTCGTGCATATGTGATTTATCAGTGAGGGACTGCAGACAGCCCCTGGTGTCTGATATCCACAGGGTGTCAGAGTTAATCTCATATTGCAATCCTTAGCCTGGGCCTGTCTGCAGCCCTTTGCTCCGAGATCAGCAATGGCAGACCTGGGTCAGTCATTAGTTACACACCAAGGAGGGGCTGCAGACAGTCCCAAGTGACGCATATCAACACAGAATCAAAGTCAATATCATCCATTAAACTGCCCCATTACCTCTGGAGATTGAAATCCACAGAGTAACACAGCTCCATGACAGCCAAGGTCTGTTGAAAAAACACACACACGCCTATGTCATGTATGTAGAAAACTGGTGAATACAGCAATGATGTTGCAGGGGTCATGGTCTGCTCCAGTTAATTAATAAGGGTGGGTGAGGTATGTTTCCCACTCTGTGATCAAGTGTACAGCAACCACTCCTGGCATAGTGAGACAATTACAACCCTTGTGCCATATATTATTGCACCTTTTATGGTGCAGCAGATGTAACATCACAAACATACCCTGGTCAGCAAAGGTGAACTGTAATCTATTTCCATAGGCCATGTTGAAAGGCTGTCCACTCCCAGGCCACTATCGTAGGCACATCATAAGCTGTGTCAATCAAAGGTGTGCCAGAAGATGCCATAAGGACGTATAGGTAAAAGCAGAAAGCTGAGCCAATAACAGTAACATCCCCCAAGCTGAATGCAAACAGAGGAATGTGCTAAACACACACATAACACAAACACTGCACAGAGCAGAGAAGACAGACAATATCAAATTAAATGAAGGACCTACATAAGTTGATGGGCTGCCGAAAGCAGCTGCAGGCCATGTGACACCCATAAAATGTGAAAAAAATATCATGGGCAGCTATATCCATGCACAGATTGATGGTAATGTACCCTGCTACACTGACAGTGTGAGACAGAGGATGTGCAGATGTGTGTAGTAGGGGAGTCTGAAATGGAAGAATATGTGAAATATCAGGATGACGGTGGAGTACAAGTGCTAGGCAGAGCACACACAGGAGAGGCAAGCAGGTTGAGATGCAATGCACGAATGTGTGTTAGTCGATGACGTGGTTTAGCAGCATGCACATCAGGGTAGGATGGCACATAGCTGGCAGAGAAAGGATGGATGGAAGGATGTCGCACAACTCAGTTAATGGTACAATGTTGGCATGCCACTGATGTACACACATATGACTATCACACTAATGAAAAGCACATATGCAGGACAAGCAATAAAATACAACACTGCAGACAGGAACCACACAAACGACCAGTACTACAAATGTAGACGCCTAAAATGGTAACACACACCGCCCATGTGAGGTCACTATCAAAGTCTACATAACCAAAATAACGCATGCCAGTACACAAAACGCCTACTGGCTGCCATGACAAACAAACACAAAAACAACTAATCTGTAGTAAATGCACATGCAGATACACCATGTACAGAAAGAATTTGCACTCTGTATCTTGCAACAACAACACCTGCACAAACACAATGAAATGTCCTGCACTGAATACAGCATGCAAAACAGGTATATAATTAAACACAACGCCATCAGAGGATGTTCCCTGGATCAGGTGAATAATCAGGAGAAGAACAGGAGACAGCTCAACATGCAATAAGGTGTAGCATACCAAACACCTGAATCTCATCAAAAAGAAAGGGCCACATGCAACAGGATGTAAAGACCCTAAAGTGTGAGGTCGTTATTACACAACAAATGTCATGGCTAGGCAACACACAGGATGCACCCTTTTCTACAGTGAAGACAGTAAAGGGTGTGTGTAGAGCTGAGGAACCTGTTGGTACCTCATGGCCGAGTGAGGCCATTAGAGATGTTAAAAACAAAACATGTGCGGAAAAAACATGCATACAGCACACGTCAAACACATGACCATAGCCAATAACAAAAAGCAATCAATGAGCACACTCTAACACAAAGATCCCAAAGGGCGTGTGTGGATGTCAAGCGTACATAGACAGTGATGTGCCATGTGGCTGTCACTAACACAGCTGGCACTGTACAAGGATGTGAGCATAGGTGACCCATGTACATGTCCAGCAAACAAACACATAAAGGGGATGTATGTGCAAATACCGGAGGACTAACATAGTGAAGTGAAACATGGCTTGCACACCAAACAAACAGTGAACAATTCACAGAAGCACCCCATGTGGCCCATGGCAGGTCATGTAACCCACCATCACCTAGCAACAACAAAAACATCATCTACACCCTGTGACATTGAAAGGAAAATGATGGATTCATGGGCTCACAAGGAGTCATGACTGATACAAAGTCACACATTGAGCATGATGACAGACCTGAAATGCAAACACCACACGAAACAAATATTGGGTAAATACAAAACTTTATTTGGTTTGCACATCACAAATAGTGTAGACAGTGCCATCATAATATCAGGGCTGGCCGCATCACCTCGGAAAGTGCTCAAAACCTTTAGCATGTCACAAAGCCACCTCCTACAGAAAGGTAACTTGGTTGACAACAAATTATCCACACCAGATATAATGTGCATCAGGTGCATACTCTGCACCTGACACCAGACCCCACGCGCCCCCGTGCTGCTGCATGTCGCAAATGTGTCACCCACATATGAGTGCATGTACAGATGAGATGATGCATGCTGAAGACCCAATACACCTCATCGGTCCCTCAGAAAATACCCAACTGTCAAAACAGGGGTCAGACTAACTCCAAAAGATATTTGGTGCAAAGGATTTAATGTACAAAAACATGACAGAAAAGTAATGATGATACTCACATCCCAATGCCCGATATGGGATTACAAGCTACACCACTATGGACACAAACAATCATGTAAATCACAATAAGCATCTGCTAACAAATACCACATGCACATGACCACAGACATAATACCAACTCAACAACCAGCAGAAATATGCACATATTACACCATCAAGGAGGTCAACATGCAGTGTTGGTTTGGGGAAACAGTGCATCGTCACATATACCCGGATACATGGAATTTCCCAGTAAACAAGTAGTATTGACACCCACACTGCCACACTGCAAACATAATGTGGCAATGTGAGTGTCGCTAACACAAGCCATAGTCATGACCGTGAAGACGGGAAATGCAAGGTGTGTACAGACATGCAGACTGTCATGTATGCACAGTACGCAAACACAAGAAGCAGCATATAAATAAGGAATAATGGACAAACATACCACCTAAATCCACACAGAAGCCATAGGTCCACATGTGGTGTCACAGAAACATAGTCAGTGAGATGCACAAGCACCAGCCACATGGCAACATGATACAGTGATGCCACACATGCATGTAAACACCCATGGGTCACTGAAAACATCATCCCAAGATGGTGTTGTGTTTGAAAACATTGTGGAGTTTAAATGGGGATCATGTCCAGGTGGCAAATAGGTTGACGTAGACAATAGGAGCACTCCATCGTTGGCCACATGACAAATACATGGGCTGTATGCTTGTGTTGTAAGAAAAACATTAGAATATCGTCGGTGCCATGTCACAGCCATGGTACAAAACATTAGACACCCAACTGTGACAAAATGTAACACCTACAATGTCCATGTCAGTTGCTGCTGCACAAGGGGGGATCATCGTAAAACGTCAGAATTGTATCTGAAATCCAAAAACTCATGTTAAAAGTGTCTTTGAGGCTCAAGACATGCATAGTCAGGTGTCTGTGATCAATATACCATAGTCCTTCGAAGTCCATGTGTGTCCCCCACAATGAGGAGCACGTCCTGCCAATCAATTGCATCAGCAGTGCTATCGACACCTCTGTCAGGGTGAAAGCAGTAGTCAAAAATCAATAATGTCTATCCCAGTCATGTGTTGCACTCTCAGAGGTAAAACATCCAATGGCAAAATGTCATAGCAAAGAGTTGCATGGTGGTCTGTCCTCAAACAGGTGGGTGTTGTTGACAACAGTTGCAGTGTAAGAGATGTGCCCGGTATGTCCACTGTCCTGTGTCAGGAGAGGAGAGGTATGTAATCGTCAGACACCTTTGAAAAGAAACACAAATGTCATAACGTCACAGCTGTGCAAATGCTGAAGAAAGGAATGCAAAGGCAAACAGGACATGATAGCAATATGAAACATAACCATGTGGCCAACATCATTATGCCTCAACACAGACATGGTTGTCACATGGATATGTTAATGTCCATGCGCCTGTCACACAGGTGTGTTGCAGCTACACACCATATGCAGCTGTTCATGTGAGTCTAGAGAAAATGTTACATGCCCATCAGAACAACATTATATCATCAACAGTGAAAGACAGATGTAATGAACCCCAAAGAAACCAATACACATACCGTGTGTGTGCATCAGGTGTAGCTCATCAATCGCTTGAGCCACTACACAACAATATCAGGAACACCTGAAGGTAGACAATGTCAGCAAAAGCTCGAGATTCACCATGGCAAGCCAACGTTGATGACGGTCCAGATTATGTGCATATCTGTAAACACAAATGAAAACAGACCAGTGCTTAATGACAACAAAAGAAACATGTTTTCTCAATGCACACAACACATGTCCATAATGTTGACAACGTTTACACCACTATGTAAGAGGTAGCATAGTCACAACAGACACCCAGAGGCACACACCCCTAACATCACATGATAATGTATGATGTCGGAGCAATGCAACATCACACAGGCAAACGAGAAATACACACACCCACAGTATGGAAATGTCAAATTGACATCTGTAACACATGGCCTGCATGTGCACAGGTGTAGATCTGTAGATATAACGGCCCAGTGACCATGCAATGATATCATGGTGTTGTCTGAGAGTACATTGTTTGGGGACAGAAAACATGCAGCCAAACATCACAATACAACAACCTACACACACATGCAGGTCTGTTTCACATGTCACAGTGAAAGTGTGGTAGAGGACATGCTTAACCAAGACACAAGGGAATATGAGTGACACCAGCAAGAGATGGTTTACTGATGCTAAACCTAGAATATTGGAAAACAAATCATCTGTGCAATATGACAGATCAATAGGAACATATGATTTCAATTAGTGCGGTCACACACAATGTCTATGTACAACCACCTACCAAAACAAAATGATTATTTGCTGATGTAGAGACACATGGCAAAGCACCAGACCAACACCATCCAAACCACGTATGTCCCTCTGCACATGGAGACACAAGATAAGCAAACAAATGTCATGTTATAGCCGTGAATCACACACTGCACCGTCATGTCCCCAGCTATCACACCCCACAAGAGCCCACAATTAATGACTGCTCCCTATCACAATGTACAGATCACATACATGTCAGAGGCATCACGGAGATGTCTAACGAGATCCTGAGGTGTGTGTAGTGTCTCCGACCCCTCCCTTACCTCTCTGTCCGTGTACACACAGAGCAATTCAGGGGTATGCGCACACCATTCTGTTGTCTCAGTCGCAGAGTGCACTATAAACCTTTTATCACCATATTGTGACAAAAGACTCCTCTACCTGTTTAATGTTGTGCCAAAGTTGTATGTTAATCCACTTACAATAGGGAAAAGCATTGGAAATCTGCGCTCCCACCTCATGTATTCCCGTATCATAAACATATCCTGGTTTGTACATCTCATACCATCTGTAATATTAACAGTTATGTTCTGATGATGTGCACAAATAACATGCATAATGTGTTGCATGTGTTAAAATGGACCACCCCATGTCTGCATGTGACAAACCCCTGAGGGCTGCATGCCATCCCAATGTGTGTTAGTCTGAACGTTGAAACATGCATACCCTACATGTGCACCTCTGATAAATAGCTGGCACCTACGTCTGTGTATGTAAGTCAACATAATCATGCCTTGCTTGTGTCTGCAAGATATTTGCTCATATGGTCTGTGTTCACGTTACCTACACACATACACAGCCTGTAGCTAACGCATGATGGATGATGTTGCAAGAGCATCAGCAAGATATGCCATCCAATCCATTAAATACCTGCTATAACACAAGCAACACCCACATGCTGTGATCCAACTGGCTATTGTAAAACACCCTTTGCTGTATCTGGCTGATACATCTCACCATGTGTGTAGATACCCATCACTGCAGTGAAGGTAGACTCACCAAGTTAAAAGTGTTTTATCACAACCCCCTGGCTGCACAATGCAGAAGGTCCCCATCCCTAACCACATCCATGTCATGGCTACCTGATCAACAATACATTTTGACACACGTCATGTTTGACATCCACATACCACCCAAACTGTTTATATCATCTCCCCATACTAGCATTAACTATGTTTATTGTGCTTTATGTGACATGTTGCTACACACATGAAGAGCACACAAACATAGGTATGTCACAGGAGCCTAATACCAACAAAAGCATCACAAATGTGTCTAATCGTAGCGCTCCACAATGGACAACAGTCAACAAACAGGGAGTGACCGTCCAACATGAACATATCAACATATGGCTGACACTGTGTGGCACACATATCATGTAAGATAACACCTTCTGGTCTGACAACAGCTGTTTATATCAGAAGCATACACTACCTGTGAATTGCACCCTCCAAACAAACCACACAGATACCAACAAACCCCCACATCATCTGCCACCAACTGCTGTTGTGCAAATCCCACATTATTTGTGGCACAACCATGGAAATATGTGATGTTGGCATTTAGAGTCAACTGGTACTGCAGTGTGTCATCCAGATTCCATGTTAACATTAACACATAACACAATAAACATTACACACATTGTATAGCACATGTGTGTCGTAAGCGACTTAATACGTACATGTGAACAGCTCTGCAATCAACCTCCGCCTGAACGCTGAGCCCTCCCGTGTGTCACCACTGGCACGTACAGGGGGCACAATGGATCCTCCTCAAGATCCTCATTAATTTCTGCAGGGATATCGTGCCTGAGAGCAATGTTGTGCAGGATGCAACAGACTATGATTATCTCGGCAACAATGCGTGGCTTATATTGTAAGGCCCCGCCTGTCCTATCCAGACACCTGAAGCGACTCTTCAAAACGCCAAAGGTGCGCTCTATGACAGAGCGGCTGGAGGCATGGGCCTCATTGTACCTCTGCTCTGCACGTGTCCGTGGCTGACAACAGGAGTCAACAGCCAGGGGCGACAACCATATCCTGCATCACCTGCAGAAAGAAATGTTGCATGTAAATGTAGGGGTCCATGTGACACAGTCCTGACAGCTGTGTCGACATGAGAAAGAAACCAACAAGACAGTGTGACAACAATATACAGCTGCAAACTATGCAGCTCTATCAGATATACATATGATGACATACAAGCTAAACATTTATTTATTTATTTATTTATTTAGTATACATTTGTATACCGCTACTTCCAGCGATCAGCAGCGGTTTGATCACAGATTGGAAATTGTCAAATCATGACAGGAAATTTTTTTGAGGTATAAACACATTGATTAGACAGGAAAGCACAGCACACACAGAGAACTATTTTACAGGGAACATGGGCTATGGAGGGTTAAGTGGCTTGCCCAAGACCACAAGGAGCACCTGTGGGACTAGAAACCCAGTCCTTCGGGCCCAAGGTTGCTGTCCTCTAGTGGGATTTGAACCCCCGACCTTCCGGCCTGAATACCCTTGCCCCAACCACTAGGCCACTCCTCCACTCCTCCATAAACATGGCTTATCCAGCCCGTAAACACATATCAAATATCACAAACGACCATAGTCACCCTTAAATAATGTGTGTGTGTGTGTGCTACATGCGTATGGTGATGCAGTTACTGTCCACATCTGCAAACCCACAATGGTGACACCACAATAGCAATCCAATGCTCCCATAATCACAGGGTATGTCTCATCAATAACCAAGGGAAAACACACAGCCATTTGCGTGTGGCACACATACACACCATGTATGCCATGGTGGTAGGTAAGAATGAAAAGCATATCACCTGTAGACATCCTGTTTATGAATGGCAACATATGATGTTTATTTTGTCAGGCAAAATAGACTGTGTATTGTTGCGCGCCAATGCCTGTCATAGCCATACTCTTCCCAGTCCCCATCCTGTACACATCCCTCTGAAGGTGCGGTCGTCCAACATGCACACTGTACCCGTCATTAGTTTGCCCCCAAAACATATGCATAGGCACATAACCGTCCGGTGTAGCTGGTTCCCATACCTCTGTGTATGCACCCACGTAGTCCCCTTGCTGTAACTGTACATTTTACACAATGTGATGTGAAATGAGAATGGCCAGACAAGATGACATAAACGTACCCTCAACTACAGTGTCAGAGGCTACTGTAAACACTACATATTGTTGCAAGTCTGCTGTGACATAGGCAATATGTCTGGCCAAATATATGCACACGTGTTTCCCCTGCTGGAACCTCAACATCATCTATCAGATATTAATATACACCTACTCATGTCAGATATTGAGCCCTGGGTGACAACTCCATCACAGAGTGCGTGTGTCAAACTGACACGCACATGACATGTGTGTACTATTAGGGTTATCCAGAACCAGACATGTTAAATGACGGAGAAACATTATCCAGCAATTAAACATCATCACAGGTGTATGTGGTGGACAAAACCACCTCACCAACCACCCCATGTTTGCATATGCTACCAACATGCACTATGAGGTCATCATCAACAACATAGATGTCTGCACTGAGGTGGCAGCACATGTACAACATGTGCATATAACGGTCATAGACTGTGAGGATAATCATGATGTAGGGTTAATGTTTCTAGTCGTACCAGACGTACAAAAACATGTAATAATGTATACCAACACCAGTCCTGTGACTAACATCAATCATATGCAAAGTGCATGTGTCAAACTATATAAAACCTCTACTGTGATCACAAATAGAAACATGTATAATGACATACAGAAATAAAAGACCCTGACATACTCACCCAGCAAGATACATTCGCCAAAACGTCCCTCCTCAAATTGTGTGAATATTGCCGAGTGATGCAGGATATAGGAGTCATGGGTGGACCCTGCAAACCTAGGGACCACATTCAGAATATGCTGATTTGCATCACATACAACCTGAACATTCAGGGAATGGTAGTGTTTGCGGTTGCGGTACGCTACCTCCCTGTCTCTAGGCGGGACCAGGGCAACATGTGTGCAATCAATAGCTCCCATCACGTGTGGTATCCCGGCTAATGCCTCAAAGGCCTGGTTCAGGGTCCACCATTGTTGCCTAGTGTGGGGTATGGCTATGTAATCCCCCATCCGGCTGACCATGGCACGCAGTACCTGGTGGAGACATCGTGAGAAGGTGGGCCGGCTCATGCCACCCACTGCGGCCACAGATGTCTGAAAACAGCCGGAGGCAAAGAAATGTAAGGCAGCAAGGAGCTTGACTAAACCAGGTATGGCATTGGACCGATCAGTCAGGGGCTCGAGGTCAGGTCTAAGATCCTCATAGAGACCCCTAATAGCCCTTGTGCTCAGTCGGTAAAGGGAGATGACCTGGTCCTCTCGCATGTCATGGAGCTGGGGACGGGGCCTGTAGAGGCGTGGCTGCCGAACCTGCACCTCGGCATGCCTCCTGCGCCGTGCACGAACAACACAGGCTTGGACCGCCACCACAGCTGCAGGTCTGAGTTGCTGCGGGACTATACCCATGCCCTGTGCCCCAGCCCCATCGACACCATCTCCCGTGTCCGGCAACCCAAGCATCTGCCCACTGCACAGGACACATGCAGAAGCATAGACATGCGCCATAAACTCCTCCCACCAAACTAAGAAACAAATAACTATGTCACACACAATAAACTATCTAAGCACTGTACAAACTACAAGACACACCAGACCATACACACACAAGACAATACAATCCTCAATACAAACACCAGCCAAACAATCTACACATACACCTGTTCGGACTCCCTTACTGTCTCTCACCAAACACACTTCTACTCTTCTCCACCTACAACCCTCAACGTCGACAAGCTGTTCTCCCTCACCTATATTTCTTTTTCCTTGCCGTGACGTCCAATGCGCATGCGCATCTGCTCGCAGACGAAGGTCTAGAGTCACGCGCATGCGCGACTCTACGCATGGGTGTCGGCATGTGCGTGGTGACACGCAGATGCGCATTGCCTTGCGCATGTGCAAAAAGCACCCAGACGCCCATGCGGGACTCCACGTAATGCGTATGCGTGACCATACACATACGTACCACTATTTCCCTCGGCGCATGTGTGTGTTGACGCCTGCAAACGCCCATGCGTATGACATCACACTCACGGCGCACGAGCGCGACGCACGAGCGCGTCCCACCAAATACACGCCTACACAAATGCGCATGTGCAGAAATCAAACGTGCAAATACCGTATAAATAGGCCTCAACACGTGGCACACGTTGAGGGATGTTAGAGGAGTTTCACAAACAGACACAGAGGTAAAGAGTGAGCCAGAGCCAGAGGATAAGTTAGAGGTAGTCCAGAGGAAGGAGTGAGACATAAAGGTACAGTGTGCAATAGGGAGTGAGGCTGTGGTGGCAAGAAGTCAGAGGAAGGCGGGATATAGAGATTGAAGCAGAGTCTGAGAGAGAGAGGCTGAGGTAGGGGTACGGCACAGGATAGAGGGAGAGGATAAATTAAAAAATCACTGTAGTATCTGTGTAAATGTGCTCATTTACTTGACACAGCACCTGTGTTACAGTGTACTGTATTGTGTCCTCTATTGTAGTGTTATTGTTATCTGTTGTGTGTGCTGTGTCCTGCTGTGTGTTGGTGAACGGGGGTTGTTTGAGAGGTGCCTGTGTTCAAGGTGGAGATGGAGAGGGACAGTGACAGAGAGGGCCAGTGTGAGGAGGCGGAGGATGTGGGGCAGCCAGTTGGTGATGAGTCACCCAGGGCACAGACTGCACAGCCTAGCCACGAACAGGCAGGGCCATCTGCTGAGCGACAGCCGTCACATTACAGCCAAATGGCCAAAAGAAAAAGGGTCCCTGTGCCAGCAACACAAAGGAGGAGAGCTGTAAAGTTCAGTGACAGTGAAAACCATATATTACTCTCCCATGTCCTTGACAACTACGATGTATTATTTGGCAGAATGAGCACACGCACATCTGTTGCAAACAGAATGGCAGTGTGGGAGGATCTGCGTACTGCACTGTGTGGGACAGGGGGCCCCACACGTGATGTAGACAGCTTAAAAAAGAGGTTTTCTGACATCAAGAGAGGTGTCCGTCAGCACATGGTTGCTGTAAGACAACATGCTATGGGCACAGGTGGCGGACCCCCCCTCACACCCACACTCTCGCCCCTGGAACAAGAACTTGCAGCACGGCTGGGAGACATCTACCTTCGTGGACTGCCAGAGGCCCTGGATAGCGCACATCCACATGCAGGTATGTACACTAACTAATCATTTCTTTCTCATGTACAATCTCCATATTCCGTACAGGGCAGTCCTATGCAATACACTCCCATATGTGTCCACAAAATCCACATCATGTTGCCATCCTGTTGTGATATGTGTGTGCAATATCCTTACCTCACCATTTCTGTTGACATGTCTGGGGTTCACATCCAAACATACCTCCTCAACCCATCCCACGAGAATATGGCATAATGAAGCACACACACACATGAGTCACCAGACACAAAACAACTGTGATTTCCATACACTGCATGACTGTGTTGGTCATTTCCAAGGCATGTTGGTATATAATGCGGTATATAAATGTTTGCTAAATAAATAAATAAAAAAAATGTTTGTATGACATGACAGCAATACAGTGCTGCATGTGCACCCCAGTGGGCCAAAGGTGATGCCTAGTTGCCATACGCTGCACTATGGGTCACTGCGAGTCACATGTAGCACTGAGAGAATCATATGACATACAAATATGACCCATACTCACAAACCAACACACACATGCAGTGATTTGCATAAAGCAGGTGTTAGGGTGGGGGCAGTAACACGCATGTGCGGAAATATGTTACAAAACAGAGGAATGGGATGCTATGGGCAAACATGTGCAATGTGACCATGAACAGGAGAAGGGGCGATCTGCCACCTGTGCATGGGCACAGCACACACATGTGTCCCTAACCCAGACACATGGTGGTGACACACATGTATGGGAGTGTGTCCGGTGTCCGGTATGCAGCACACATGAACGGACGCAAAACATCCTGTCTGTGTGTTATGTATCACACATGTATACATATGTGGTTTGCTGAAACATATGTGTGCTCTCTCTGATTCCTCCCAATGCAGGTGACTACAGTCAAATGGGTGCGGAGGAAGAGGAGGAGGAGGGGCAGAGGAGGAGCAGGAGCAGGATGAGGCGGTGGTGGAAGAGGAGGAGGGGGAGGTCTACATTGCAGCCCCTATGAGTCTGATGGAGGCAGAGGCTGCTGTCTCTGGGGGCAGCACAAGTGCTGGCGATGAGTCCCTGGAGCCACACGTGCGCGCCATGACACCATTGCGTGAAGCAGCAATAGAGACCAGCCAACCACCCATGCCAGCAGAACCAACACCTACACCTATCCCGGAGTTGATGATGGCAGAGATGAGGGCCTATGGTGCATCATCACATCGTGATGCTGAAGGTGGGTGACAATAGACTGTCACAACCACAACACACACACCAGTAGTCCACAGTTGGTGTGTGTGTGGTGGCTGTTCAAACATTACCTCCACACGTTACATGTTCTGCTTGATTACCTTAGATGTGTGATACCCAAAGGTTGTAGGGTACCTGAAATGATAGCATTTTACCCCCAATAGAATAGTGTATGTTCAGGTTGATACACATGGATGCAGACATATGAGGAATGTGTCTGACGGCCCAGCACTCTATGACAACATAAATTGATACAGACATTGGGAAAGCTACATCCTGCCGCTCTGCAGATACCCAAATGTCTTGTACACAGCAGGATGACAACTTAGCCATAGTCTGCTGTGTTAATGAGCATATGTTAAGCTATATGACCATTCCTCAATGTCTGCATTTGCAGGTAGCGGGAAACATAGCCATGTCTTTGTAGAGCTCTGATGTCCCCCTCTGTTGCTTCCCCTGCTCTGTCCAAACAGAAAAGTGTGTAAATGTACTACACAAAGGGCAATTTCCTTATCGGGCCCCACTTATATGGAACTCTCTCCCTCCCGATGTGCGATCCATGGATGATTTAAAGGAGTTCAGAAAACAACTGAAATTTGTACTCTTCACTGAGTACTATGGCGCAGACATCTAACAGTCTCTATTATTATAGCCTGCATGTAACGTGTTTTACTGTAACAGTTCCTTGATGTTGTGTATCCCAATTCTACCTTCACTCTTAAGTTTAGTCAGTGTATGCCCCCCTGTCTCTGTTCTCCCCTCTTGTGTCTTGGTGACCGCTGTGATTTAAGGAAAAGGCGGTATAGAAAACCTGTAAAATAAATAAATAACTAAATAACTACACATTTGTTACATGGCCTACATTATCTGGACCAAAGACCCTCCTCTGTGTTACAGTGAGGGTGCACATGTATCACTCAGGAGTCACATATGTGCAGCAGAGGTGCACATGTACAGGTAAGGTGTGTCATCCCTGTGCCTACCAGACATCCCATTGCTTCATTAACAAACACATGTCCCTGTCAGAGAATGTGTTTTTCCCTCCACATGTGTCATCAATTGTGATGTCATATCTCGACCTTCCTGTGTTCATCTCCGTTGGTGTCCAGCTGATGTAGTTGTGGCTCGTGCATGCGCAAGCTCCCCTACACGATGGTTATGTGAGAGCTGTCATTGGCCAATCCTGTTGCCACAACTGTAGTATATGGGTGTTTCACCACAGCCTGTAAATCGTTGTGAGGGCATACCACATCTACGTCGTGTGATGTGCCCTCTGGGTTTGTCTGCCTGCCATATACTACTGTGGACATTATGTATATTGGCCCTCTCCATTTCTGTGATTGAGTCTGCCCTATCACATCACCAATCGTGTGGCATGTACATTAAATGTTTGTGTATGGCGTTGGAGTAGTGGAGATGTATGGAATATAACACGCTGTATCCCATGCACAGGCAGTCGACGTGTTCTGGAGCGGATACGCCTTGCAGTGGAGCAAAACACAAGGCAGGTGTGTGGTGAGATCCATCAATTACATGAGGCGGTCCAAAACATGCCCGTCACCCGGATATGTGAGGCCCTTGAGGGCATGCTGGATGTTATGCGCCGACTTGCTCCTGCACCACCACCAGCACGGGTTCAAGAAGAGGGTCGTGGCCGGGGGAGGGGGGAGGGGGCCCGACGTGTCAGGCGTGGGCGACCACGTCGCCAATAATGAAACATGATATATGCAATAACATGGTATAATCCTAGTTTTTGTTGATCTTACAATGCTCAGTTAGAGCAATTATGTATCCAGTTCAACATGTTTTTGAGGTGTTTGTTATGTGTGTCATGTCAAAAGCTTACATATGCAGATCATATGTTGTGTGGGTGTCAGGTAACACTTAAATTTGTAACGCACACACATTAGAATATCCATGTGTATATGGAAAGCTAATTATGAGACTTACGCTGTGACAATAAACAGCTGTATTACTATACATACAGTGTGTGTGTCCAATGAGTGTCCATGTTGTCCCATGTGTATCAGGGAGGCGGGGAGTGTTTTTGAAAACCCTATATGATCTGCGCCCAGGTCATCTAGTGATGGGTACAGTAGATGACCCACACACAGGTTCCCTGCTGCAAATACCTCAACAGAGTCAGCTACGATTGTCATGCTGCATACACATGTGATGTGTCACGTGCACCTTGTTTCCCAACATCCTTGGGGATGCAGCGGCACAGTGTGCACAGACATCCATGTGGTCACAGGGGGACTATGTTCCCAATGGCGTGTTTACGTCACATACTCATCACCGTGAGAAACCCATCATAGAACACTCATTGGTGGCATATATGTGGCTTTTTCCCTTGACCACATCAATAATCTCCTGCCTCCCAACACACCATAGGTACGTCTGTGACAGAGGCAAATATGGGTGGTCTGCCTATGTTTGAGACTCAGATATGTGAAGACCTTTGTTCCACATAGGACCATTCCTGTGCCATGTACATCAGTGAGACAGCTGCTACGTTGCAATGGTTACTGTAGACCCCTAATTATGAACATCTACACCTTATTTGGGGGGTGCTGTTGGTTTCACACACATGTTTGCACCACAGAAACATATGTGCACCCACACATATCACATGCTGACATCCGCACACTTTGCCTAGGTCAGACACGTGAGCATTACAGGTTTTTTCAAAAAATATATTTTATGATGGAAAACAGAACTGGGATAAACTTTACAGACGTGGGAAGGGGGAAAATACCATCACCCTCCCCCCCTCCCCAAACATCCTCCCCTCCCCGCAAACGCCCACACGCAAATATAAAACACACACACACATAAAACAGACACACAGGTGACACCCACCCTCCCCCAGCATGCCCACTGATGGAAGACAGGGCAGCACAGGGCACATGTGGTGACGTCACTAGCACAATCACTGATGCCAGTGACGCCATTGAGGGGGTGCTTGCCGACATGGCAGACGTACCACCTCGGCAACCACCCTCTCAATCACTCCCGCCAGCCACTGCTGAGAGTGACACATCTCATGTATGCGTTGCTCCATCCCATCCAAGGCCACAGACAGGTGGTCCACGCATATGCCACCACACACACACATTGTCAATGTTGTCTGTGTGGTGGCATCTGCATAGGGCCTGTCTGTGGCCCTGGATGGTGGAGGCAACTGCAGTGGATGGGGGGAGGCCACAGTGCCCTGTGATGCCCTGTCTTCAACATCACTTTCCCAAACCCCTTCTGGGAAATCCTCCACCCCTGATCCCTCCCAAACATCCCCCCCCCTCCACATCACCTGCAGCCGCCCTCAACCCTTCCTCCCCCATAGACAACCCTTCAGAATGTCCTTCTTGGCCCTCCTGTGTCCTTTCTTCAGGTGATCCAGGTGTTTGCGCCTCCACCACCTCCACCTCATCATCCTCGTCCACCTCCTCCTCCTCCTCCTCCTCCTCCTCCTCTGTGGTGTCCAGGACCACCACCTCTGCATCATGTGCAACACGCATATGTCATGCCATGGGTTCTCCGCTGGTGACAAGGGAGCCTGTGTGTCACAGCTGACCCTCATCCCTTGTGACGGTGTGTGTCAGCATCCCACAGTGTGAATGCACTGCCCCTCCCCTGTCCAACATGTCTCTCTCAGGTGAGGTATACAGCTTACACAGGGATCAACATTGAGAAAAAAGTGTGAGAGTGACACGGACATGGAGTGGGCCCCCCGGGGATTGGGGGGGCTGTTATTTCCTCATGCTGCTGTTACGCCAGGTAAACTCTGACAGGGGTTTGGCTATGCTGTCACCAGATACACACATAACATGGTCTATCACCTGGCTGCAACGTATATGTACATGCTAGTTTGTTTTCACAGGTGTGCTGATGGACTGTGGCTGCCTTCTTATTCCCCACCTCTTTCTATAGCATCCTGTGTGAGTGTCAGATAAAAGTGGGTGACATCATTTGGGTGTGGCCCAGGGCAGTCAGCCCAAATGGGCCATGCCTAGAAGGGCCTTCAGGGAAGCTTACATGGTTTGTGGGGGGTGGACCAGCAAGGCGTCTTAAGTATTCATATTTCATTATGGCCTATTGGCAAACGGGGGGAAACCTACAAAGTGACATACTCCTGTTATCTCATGGCTCACGTGTGTGTGGGGGGTTATGGAACCTCCATTTGTGTACATTGTGACATATAGGTCAGATGACACACAAAATAAACATACACTGCCACACACGTGTTTCACTACAATAACTAGTGTCATGCAATGACAGACACAGTGACCTGCTTGATGTTTGGCAATCCATGACCTAGGAAGAGCCATATTGCACGGCCAACATCACAACACACATACACATTAGTTTGCTTATGATGTCATTTAAAATGGACACTGGGGTGTGTTCTCATGCATCCTGGGGTTTCATCAATATAGACACACATGGAAGGCCTACCTCCTTTTGTTCACAGAACATTTGGGGGTCACAGTACCACCTGCATTAGTTGCTTTGTCTGTGCACATGTGTGCAGTGACACCAGTGGCCAGTGTACATAGCTCCCTCAGCACATCCTGTACATACCCTATCGCACCCTTGCATGACCTTGTAGCAACATTGCACAGTTTGTTGACCAATGATGTTGTCCATGCTAGTCACAGTTACACTGCATGTGCTGTGTTACACACATCTATGTTGAGATTCTCTTTAGACATCCTGGTACTCAACCCCACTGGCAAACTGATATGCAACCAATCATTGGCGGAGTGTGGTGAGAGGAGTCATTGTGTGGGTGGCCCTATTGACTGTGACAGGGGACACTAACATAAACATTCACCTTTGACAGGGCCAACAATATCAATGCTTGCACCACTGGCTGCATTGTGGGAGGTGTGTCATATGGGCAAGCTGCTGGCTATGTGCAACCTACGTTGCACACAGTTGATGTCAGCGTAATGTAGGGGTAGGGGTGGGTATTGTTCCTGTATGGCCTAGGTTATGTTGTTATGTTCATATTCACTGGTTCAGCTGGGCTGACAGAAGGTGTTTTGTGGAAGCAATATCGACAGGGGCCAAACCAACATAACGGCTCTTTGCACCAGTGCTCATGTGTGGGTTTATGTATGTGTTATCCAGCAACATCAGTTGCATGTGTCACTGAAACACCATCAGTGATGTCCATGTGTCTGATGTTGTTGGATTTATCTTAGGTGTTAAGGTTTTGAACCACAATCTGCATGGCGGTATGGGGACATGTCTCTGCTACAGGTTTCTGATAACACATATAATGGCTAAGGGGGATGGGGTGCTGTTACACACATTAACCTCTGCAGCTAGCATATCATCTGGAGACATCACAGACATGTGTGATGAGATATTCACTTCACAAACTATGGTATAGGTCCAACCTACCTGCCATGAACATACACATTATCTTACTGACATACCCACCATAGCTATTGCTGATCTGTCCCCCTGTGGGCTGGTTGTCCTACCACAGATCATTAGCTGCACACACATTAGCAAAAGGGTGACTAACACGACGCATTGCGCAGCTCACAGGAATCCTGGGGATAGGGAGAATGCATTTAACCTGTTAGGCACACACAAGCATATCCCCATGGTGCCAGATTAGACACTGGGATGGTCTTCCTGGCCTCCAGGGGATAGGGAGCATAGAGCAAAACTGTTAGAGCACACACAACCATATCTCCATGGTGCCAGATGAGCCACTGTAGTGGCATACCTGGCCTCCAGGGGATAGGGAGCATAGAGCAAAACTGTTAGTGCACACACAACCATATCTCCATGGTGCCAGATGAGCCACTGTAGTGGCATACCTGGCCTCCAGGGCATAGGGAGCATAGAGCAAAACTGTTAGTGCACACACAACCATATCTTCATGGTGCCAGATGAGCCACTGTAGTGGCATACCTGGCCTCCAGGGCATAGGGAGCATAGAGCAAAACTGTTAGAGCACACACAACCATATCTCCATGGTGCCAGATGAGCCACTGTAGTGGCATACCTGGCCTCCAGGGCATAGGGAGCATAGAGCAAAACTGTTAGTGCACACACAACCATATCTCCATGGTGCCAGATGAGCCACTGTAGTGGCATACCTGGCCTCCAGGGCATAGGGAGCATAGAGCAAAACTGTTAGAGCACACACAACCATATCTCCATGGTGCCAGAAGAGCCACTGTAGTGGCATACCTGGCCTCCAGGGCATAGGGAGCATAGAGCAAAACTGTTAGAGCAGACACAACCATATCTCCATGGTGCCAGATGAGCCACTGTAGTGGCATACCTGGCCTCCAGGGCATAGGGAGCATAGAGCAAAACTGTTAGAGCACACACAACCATATCTCCATGGTGCCAGCAGAGCCACTGTAGTGGCATACCTGGCCTCCAGGGGATAGGGAGCATAGAGCAAAACTGTTAGTGCACACACAACCATATCTTCATGGTGCCAGATGAGCCACTGTAGTGGCATACCTGGCCTCCAGGGCATAGGGAGCATAGAGCAAAACTGTTAGAGCACACACAACCATATCTCCATGGTGCCAGATGAGCCACTGTAGTGGCATACCTGGCCTCCAGGGGATAGGGAGCATACAGCAAAACTGTTAGAGCACACACAACCATATCTCCATGGTGCCAGATGAGCCCTTGCGATTGTCCACATGGAATCCAGGGGATAGGGTGTATGTGTTAACCTGCCCATGCACAGACAAGCATTTTCCATGGGTTTCTTAGAGCCTACTGGGATGAGCTCTTTGGACCTCTGCAGTTAGGGGAAGTGTTTGGGGCTCTGACAGCACACAGACCAATATCACAGGGCTGACAGCAAACACACTGTGATGGGCTCTCTGTCCTCCTTGTGATAGGGTGGATGCCTGAAATTGGATGGGCACACAAGCATTTCTCCAGGGTGATTGCTAGCCCACTGTGATGGGCGCTGTGGACCCATGCAGATAGGCGTGTGTATTGAACAACATGGCCAACACTGCCCATCTCATCTGGGTGTGTGACATACCATCAATGCTACGTTTCACTTATCCTTGTGCTTGTCCCAAGGTGCTTTGTTACAGGTACTGATCCCACCATATCCATATGTTGTTGTTTCTATTTACATCTGCTGATCTAGGGTCTAGCATAATTACAGTATGTTGTGGCACAGCCATGGCAGCAGCTGACATGCCACAAGGGTAGCATGGACACCTCTATGACCATGTCCATCACCACCTGGGTGCAGGTCAACACACTCACAAATGACACAGATACATTTTGCTATGTCTTCTCATCTTGTGCACATTACTGACTCACAGTACCTCATAACAACAGCATGGACATTTGCAATTAGCACAGGCTACAGATCTCATTTTGAGGTACAGGCACCATACACTTACCTCACGTGGGTAGTCTGCTTCACTATTGAACCGTCTTTGTAGACGTTGCCACGCCCTTAGGACCTTGGAGCTGTCCCTGTGCCCGGTGGCCCCTGGGAAGAGCTTGTGCTGGCGTGCTGCGATCAGCCGGGACAGGTGCCTGAGCTCTCGGAGGTTGAAGGAGGGCTTCCTTACTCTGGGCGCCATTTTCAGATATTATCACCTGATTGGACGCAGCGTGCATCACGCACATGCGTAGGGCACCTGACGTGCAAATTTACGTGCACCTGCGCCACGCATATGGCGCAGTTCAGAAACGTATGGCGTCCATGTGCGCACCGAACGCAGTACGTGCATGTGGCCTACGCAGCTGGCGCATGTTTGCAATATTTCACGTGCAACTGCGTCACGCAAATGCGCACAGAAAAGTTTATCGCTAGAACCTGCACGACACACATTACATATACACTGTTGTGTGTCATTTATCTTACGGAACTGAACACCATTTTCGAATGTTGATGTGTATACACATTTGGGTCTTGAACCTATCAACACATACACAATGGTTCTTTGGCTTCTGTATGATGTGATGTGCTATGGCTTTCACATTGCAATGACTGCCAATAATAAGGGCGATGTTAATTAAAGAAGGTTGCTGTGTGGGTACCCGTTAGTGTACTGGTGCCATATACGGAGTGGCCGTTTCAGGGCGGACATAGACAGACACCAGAGCAAACCTGTGCGTGTCGCAGTAATGTGCGGGGCCCACATTTGCGCGTGGGAAGGCTAAGTGGGCCGCTGCTGCGTAAACACACAGCAGAGCCGTATTACAATGGTGAAGACACTGACCCATGGGGCAGGGGCCATGGGTTCAACACCCCATTGTGCTCAATGAAAGAGGCCAGCTGCGGCATCAAATGTAGTGTGAAAAAGTGTTGTGGGAGGTATAGTAATTTTGGGCGGCAGAAGGCGGCGCACGGTTTATTTTTAACGGCATGAGTCGGTGCACCGTTCATTGGGGGCGGCAGAGGGCGGCGCACTGTTAGGTTTGGGGGGCAGAGGGCGGCGCGCTGATGTATGAGGGGGCAGTCCGATAGTGGGCGGCATAGGTGGCGCACTGATGTGCACAGCAAACAGGAACAGAGCCTTAGCACAATGGTTGGGATACTGACCAATGGTGCAGAGGTCAGGGGTTCACCCCTCACAGTGCCCAGTGAGCAAGGTTGGCTGGGGCAGTAAGTATTATGGTGAGGTGTGCTGTAGGAGGCCTTATAGTTTTATTTTATTACCCACTACCAGTATACCCGCTCTAACAGCGTGTTAATATATGGAGGCCCATAAGGCACATGTTACAGTGCACAGTCCGCAAAGGCACCCTAGCAAGTCCCCTATAGGGCACCATGTATGCTGCGCCACAGGATAATGTATAGTGCACGCAATATGGATGGCAACCATAAGGTGGCCTATAGGGCGCCCTATAATGCACCCTCAGAGGCACCCTTATGGGTACAGTATGGCAAGGGTGTGTTTGATGCCATAAACATATGTCCAGTAAAAAGTACAATGCTCTGGACAACCCTATCACAGAACCCCTCTGTGGACTTGAACCCATGACCTCCTGCTATAAAGGCAGTGACGGAACCATTGGGCTACGGCACTATAGCTCTGAGTAAGCGCCTGTGTGGCTGCAGAGAGCCTGCACGTCACCCCACAGACAGTCTGCTGCTGTAGACAGGACGGGGTAGGCCACCCGTACCCATGATGCAATGCACATGCAAATCAGCTGCCCACAGATGCACACAAGATGGGGACTGCACCCCAAAAGCTACACGGCATGGTAGGGGGAACTGTCCGTGTCCACCCACACAGAACCTCGGCCTGGTGGGGGGCCTGAGCGTGAGGACTGCCGGCGAGGGGTAGCTACACACCGTCACATTGTGCAGGTAATGTGCTCACCCTGAGGGTGGGAGGTGGCGCCCAGGACCAGGTCCACATCAACGGCCATGCCAGAGCTCAAAATCAGTATTAACCTGTGTGATAAGAAGGTGTTGCAAACTCATCATGGATACCCCTTCTGTCTTAGTTGGTGGTTCCCCCCCCTCGACCCATAGGTGGGCAACGTACCTACCCCCCCCCCCAATGACAAACAGGGTCTCCCATCAACAGATCCCCATCCTTCCCCCCCCCCCTGCACTAATGGCAGTAGAGTGGGCCATCAACCCCTGTCCTGCTGGGGGACAGACACCCTACAGGGCAGTCCAAGCAGCTCCACACACATCCAAAACACACTACCAGACAGACAGTAGGCCTGGATATTCAGGGGTGCACCCCAGCACTATCTGATATTCTCCTGCAGCAAGCCATCAGCTGCTGCACCCTGCAAGGAGCTCCATCAGGACACATACCAGCTGTGCAGAGTCTGCTGGATAGTCCTGATGGGATTGCATGCACCCCAAACTGGGGTGGCAGCACACACAGGCAGATCAATCCATGAAGAGGCCCCAACAGGACACCCATATATATCACAGGAGAGAAATGCTATACAGCACTATGGGGGTGCCTAGCCATGCTGTCATCACTGCACGCTCAGGGTGAGAGTGATCCACCAGCAGCACATACAGAGGTCACACTGTCTGTGTAGGTGGTGGCTGGGCATTACTATGTCCCAGCCAGTGCCCCATGCCCTGTGCAGATGCATCCTGGCCAGCACACCCTGTCTGAGCTATACCCATGGTACCTTGCTGCTCATTATGCACATTGTCAGGCCAATACTGGCAACAGTGCTGGCAGTGTGGCCTGTGGAGGGTGTTTGTAGCCAACACACACTGTATAGACAGACACCCCCCCCTCACCTATGCCAGCATTGTGCTACTATTGGGGGAGTCATTCGACGTGCCCACCACACCAGTCCTGGGAAGGGTACAGGCATGGATATGGTACACAGTACTGCTGCGTGTCACTCCCCAGGGTGGTAAATACTGTCAGGGGCCAGACCTGGGGCACGCACCACAGACAGCCGACAGCTTGTTCTGCTGGAGCACAAGGAGCAAACAGTGCTGAGCGTAGGACTGTCTACCTGCCAGTACCCACATCAAACGTTTGTGGTCTGTGTACCGTGTACCCAGGTATAGGGTGGCATTGCTAGGGTACGCAGGAGCTAGATCTGGGAGATGCCCCCCCAGGGGGCTTTTCCAATGTGGCCTGTGGGTGTGGGTGCGTCTGGACCTGTTGCCTCTTGCTTTACGGCAGAGTGTCCCTACTCCAGTCCTGGTGTTCCAGACACTGTTCGGGCCTTCATGCTGTCCCCTATGAATATGCATGGGCTACAGTTGCATAGCATGGGGGTGGTGCAGACATCTGCAGCACAGGCATCTGTCTTAGGGGAAGCATGGAACCTGAATGGTGTTTGGCCCTCCAGGACTGCATTTGGGAGACTCTGCTGGAGATAATGTGCCTGTTTATGGTGTCTGTGTTTGGTGTGGTAAAAGATAGGCGTATTGACCATGCCTATGTTCTCAGCAATAAAGGTTTGTCCTTACTACCACGGTGTAGCTGTGGGGTGAATATGTGGACAGGGTTGGCGGTAGCTGCAGCTGGGCTCTGAACCTGTGACCCTCTGTTCTTGTACACACTGTCTGTGTGCACTGCACCACCGTGTAGCCACTGATTGGCTGCAATCCCTGGGTGGTCCATGACTGTACATCCGACAGGGCCTGTCTGTTGCAGTGGACGGTGCCAGCCTGCACATGGCCTGGCCACTGTCCTCTGTGGCTAGCAGCCACTGCCCCCTCCACCATCTGAACCCTTCCGCCAACATGCTGGCATGTCCTTATCCTTGCAAAGGGATATGACCTGATTGCGTAGTGGAACCCCAGGACTGTATTTGGCTCACATGGTATAGCGGTCTAGCTGTTGTTCTTTAGCAAGGTTTTTGTGGAACGTGGACCACCCATTACGTGATCATGACCAGGGACACAATTGGCCCTTGGCACGTGGGGTGAAGGCATGTACAGGCACATCTGTCGTACATAACCTCTACCTACTTAACCTCTACCTACGTGTCCTTAGCCCCTACAGTTGTGGCACTACAGCACTGCATTTGGGGGACGCGGCTGTTGGTGATGCACATTGTGCTGGTGTGTGTGTGGTGTAGGGTAAAATATGGGTGTTTGCAACATGCTTTTGTTCTGTGCAATAAAGGGGTGTCTCTGCTATCTGTGTTTAGTGGTGGGTTAAATATTGGGATTGTGCTGGCATGTGCCACAGCTGGGATTTGAACATGTGACCCTCTGGTCCTAGAGGTACCAGCTCTGTCCACTGCACCACACTGTGGCCACAGAGACAGTGCAGTCCCTGGAGATAGTAGACCTGGCAGGGTGGGGTTCCAAAACCTGCTCTGCACATTATTACTGTGAGCTCCTTCACCCTGTCTGGTGACAAACGTGCAAATATAACACGGGTATGACGTCTGAACAGAGGGGGATAGCATATTCCCAAGCTGGGCAACAGTGCTATTGATGGACAACCATAGGGAACACTCCCAGGAAGGGTCCAATACACGGAGACGTTTTTGGAGGTGTCTCCGCTCCGTGCCCCTTTCCAAACAAATGTTATTTTATTTTTTTGGAGCTCTGCTGGGTGTGTTTTTAACTTTTGCGCATTACTATACCTGTTCCCCAGCTGATTTACTATTTTAATGCTTTTGTTGTGGTCATTTCCTCTTTTTCATTGCAGTTTTGTGCTGTGCACATGTATCACACTGCTGACGTTTTGCATGTTTCCCCGGTTTTGCTGTACATTGCTGACGGAAATGGTTTCTCTTCCCTTTATATGCCCTCTACCGCGAGTGTTTCACTCGCGCTATTTTTTACATGTAAATTCGGGCCCGATACTGTGCGGGGAGCCTCTCCCCTCCCACTCTCCACCCATTGACCCCGTCCCTCCGCCCCTCCGGAGCCTTCCTCCGCCCTCCTTTAGCCGTTCCACGCCTCTATCGTTCATTTGCGGGCCCGCACTTGTACGGGGCCCGTTACTGAACCGCGTACCTGTGCGGGGGTGACAAGCACGTGTGCGGGGCGTTTAAACGTGTTTCTGCGCGTTTCAATGCCGCGTTGCCGTGCGCTATTTTGCGCCGTGCAGATTTGCGGACTTTAGTAAACATGCCCCTAAGCCAAGCCAAGGACTGTTTAACCAGGCTTACGTTTATGTCTGGAGAAGTATTCTGAACTTTATGTTTTGTAGCCTTCAACATTCTTGCCAAAGAATTTAATTTGGTTGGGAAAACCTTATTTCTTAAATAAAAGAAATTTCCTGCGACCTTTGATCTTGGCTCTAATCTATTTAAGACACAACTACATGCTATTGGGCTAACTTTTTATACAAAGGACGATCGGAGCCCTCTCACACTACTAGGCAACTGCCTGGCCACACGGGGGAGCTCCGACAGTATACATGTACATGCTGTCATGTGTGTTGCACAGCTCCATCATGACATATGTATGTTGCACTTGTGTTTCTGACTCCCCAGAATATGCTTTTGGATCTGCCTGGTGCTGTTGTGTAGTGGCAACTGTGTGTATGCCATTCAACACATCATTCAACATGCAGGAGTCTGGGGTAGGTAGACATACAGGTAACTGATCTGTGGGGACAGTCCAGCAGAGCACACGTCTAAGGTTATCTGTCCACTGCACATATGTTGTTGTTGTACCCCCTTAGACCTGCACCCCCATACCCCATATGTTCATGTTGGCACACATATGCGCATGTGTTCCTGACCAGTTCATGTTTTCCAACACTGTATTTGGGACACATCTGTGTGTGTCTACAGGCCCTAGGTTTTCTGGTGGTGGGTGGCACATACACCCTTCCCTGACATTGTAGCATCAGCCAACATCAGTGTATCATTGCATGGACTGAACATTTATCTCCACTGATCTCCAATTGTGCACAGACAGCTGCATGGGGGGGGGGGGGGGCTACTGCACAGTACATACCATGCAGCTCCTGCACCTTATCTGTCCTGCTCATCATCTGTAGACAGGCCAGTGACTTTTGTGTGACATGTTGGATGCACTTTTGTCTCTGCTGCTGCTTGACCACACTGACAAACATATTTAATGATTTACTGCTGATGTACATGGCCTACCTGTGCTCACATCCTTGTACGATGGCAGCTGTCTATGTGCCAGCCATCTGCCACCTCACAGGGTGCTGCGGGTTTCCATACACACATTCCCAATGAAGGAACATATTTGCATTGTACTTGTTGTGGTTGTTTGGGATAGTGGTTACAGAAGTGCTTTGGAGCACTGTAGGTTTGATTCCCACATGTTTCTTTCCTTTTCTTTTCTTGTGTTCTGCTAACCTGACCATGAAATGGCTGCAGCTTCGTCACCTCTCCACACACCCTTCCATCTCTTCACTGTGCACCACAGTGTGCCCTCTATGCAGCCTATCTGTCGCATATTAGCTGTTACATATGGCTATTTATTTGTACTGTCAGCAGTACTTTGAGCAGTCAGCTTGGGGGATTGGTATTGCTGTTGTTGAGCTGTTCTGGGCCACATCGGTGTGCAGGTTCAATTGTCACATGCTCCTTTTTCGTTCTGTTCCCCACTTTGCCCTGGTCGAGAGACCATCCACATGGCTGTCCCCTCAGCCGGCCCCTGACACCCTTTCTGTTTAGGTTGTTTGCTCTTTTGCATGCTGTTTCCACTGCATAACATTTCATAGTGTGTGTGCATGTGTTTATATGTGGCTCTCATCCCAATTACAGACTGTGATATGAGCTGTAGACAGCTGTTATGCATGTGCATTGCATCTTGGATACTGAAGGCGTTGCCCTATCCTAGCACACAGCAGGCGTTTTGTGTGGTGCCCTGCAGTGTTCTTGTATGCAGCCATTGCTGTGGAGCTTACCATGGTGGTGTAGCCTACTGGTTTGTGCCCTGACTTTCTGGCCAGTGGTCATGGGTTCGATTCTTCTTTATTCTCCTTTTTTATACCTGTCCTACACAACTACTTGCTATTCCTGTAACAGTCATATCTCTGCAGATCTGTGCTGCCAGCACATAATACCCTCATCACAGTTGCCAACCATCCTTCTGTCGGTCTGTCTGTGTCTGTCAGCTGTGTAGCGTCCTGTCTTCATGTGCAGGCTGCTACCCCATGTCCTTCACTGGTACCCTTTTCTGCATTGTGGCTCTTCATGCTTGCCTCTCCTGTGTCTGCTCTGCATGGCACTACTACTCCTCTGTCCTCCTATCATTGCACCTAGCTTGCCACCTCTACCTCCACTGGTGGACACATATTCCCATCCTCTGCCACCCACTGTCATTGTATCACTTTATATTGCCAACACCCTGTGCATCGGTACAACTGCTTCCGATATATTTGTCCACTTTACCAGCTGCCACATAGGCTGCACGCAGATTTGGCAGGTCCAACAGCTCCCACCTCCCCTTCCTTCCATCACTTGTCCATTGCCTTTCCTTGGTGCTCTGTGCAGTGTTGGGATTGCATCTGATTTTAGGCTTACATTTCATGCTTGTCAACTTGGGGCACCTTACTGCCCTTTGGGCACCATATCTTGGGTCACCTTAACATCCTTGGGGCACCTTAACCTAGGGCACCTTATAGGGCACCTTAGGTTAAGGCACCTTATAGGGTGCCTTATTGGGTGCCTTAACCTGAGGTTCCTTATAGGGTGCCTTAACTTAAGGTGCCTTAACCTAGGGTGCCGTATAGGGTGCCTTAACCTAGGGCGCCTCATAAAGTGTTTTATAAGGTGCCTTATAGGGCGCCTTATAATGCGCCTTGTAATGTGCTTTGTTTGTCTACTTTACAGTGTAATGTCCCGTTAACATGCACTAACTGGCCAAGGTGCCCTTTAATGCGCGTTAGACAGCCATTGCTACCTTAACGCCAGTATGCCCACTTCCTTATATGGCGTTGCTCACGTTAACGCTGCACTTAACGCCGGTAACGTTACCGTGCTTTAGTAAACATACCCATATGTCTAAATAGACAAACATAAGGGGGGGGGGAGTAAGGGAAGGAAGGAGATGGAGAGGGGAAGGAATCTAGACTTACATGGGGTTGTTACTAGGGTCCTGCTGGCTCTACTAATACCAGTGTGAGTAACCCTGGAACACCATATGTCCCAACCACCTAGGTCTAACATTCACCCACAGAAAGCAGAGTCAGATTGCTACATGCTGTCACCACTGGGTTTTCCAGCAATGCACATGCTAACTGCAGACATTCTGCTGGTCAGTACACGTTGCATATGCACAGAGCAATCATGCACACACGCTTGGGATATACAGCATGGACACCCAGCAGTTGGTTCAATGATCAGGCTCCCAGAACAGGAGATACAACCATATTATTAGAACCAAGCACTCTATGACACTATGTGGATACATAGCTGTGCCATGGTCACTGCTTAGTCAGAGTGAGAGTGCTCTCCTAGCATGACATGCTGTGGCGACCCCGTCCTTGCAGGTGGCAGTTGGGCGCTACGACATCCCAGGCATTGATCCACCCCGATGCAGATAAATCCTGTCCAATCTGCCCTGTTTCAGCCCATACCCACAATGCTTTGCTCCTCATCATGCACATTTGCAGGCTAATGCTGGAAACAGCTTACGCACTGCGATGTTCAGTGAGGAGTAGAAAGCCACAAAGCAATGGATACACACACTCATCTTGACACACTGTGCAAAAATGGGGATGATTTGGACCAGAGTGGCAGGCAGGAATACCTATCTCAGCTCAGGCATTAAGGTGTGCTCATTGTGCAGGAGCTAGTCATGCACTCTAATATTAATGCCTGCTCAGTGTGCTGGTGCTGTCAGCCTGACTTTCCATCCTGGAGCCTGTCTGTGTGTGTGTTTGTATCCTTGTTGGCCGATTCATTGGGGGGTTGCACATATTGGTGTTGTACTTGTACTGTGGGATAAAATCTTGCCACAGGGACATACACTGCATGATCCACAGCCAGGACCCAAAACTGTGACCCTCTACTCATATACAGTAGTGGCCAAAAAATTAAGGCAGAGTCCAAAATATCAGAGTTTTACTAGAAAAGTGCGTATTATTGCCACTTTCATGGTCAAAAGCTTTAAGAACCAAAGATATATATGTCATTTGCAAAGTTTTATTCAGGAACCAATATATGTGTCAATATTTGATGGGGTGTCCATGATTTTTCAGCACAGCCTGGATTCTTGTAGGCATACTGTTAACTAGCATTTTACAGTATGCCGGAGTGATTTCTTTGACCCATACATGCTTGAGTATGTCCTTTAAATCTGCTTCTGAAGTTGGACGGTGTGCTGCCACCTTTTTCTTCATAAGATTCCAACAGTTTTCAATTACATTGAGATCCGGAGAGTTTGATGGCCAACTTGGTAGCAGTTCAATCTTGTTGTCCACGAACCATTTTCTGACTGTTTTTGCAGTGTCTCCTCCGGTGTTTTTGCAGTGTGGCACGGTGCCGAGTCCTGCTGAAATATAGTTGTGCCAGAAATATTCATGTGTATTTTAACTTTACTATTCAGCACGAATATGTATTTTGCAGCATTTACTCTTTCACCTTTCTCAAAAATGTGCAGGCCACATCGTCCATTCGCTGAGATACCACTCCATACCATGACTGATGGTGGGTGTTTAATAGTCTCTTGATCGTGTACTTCGGATTTAGTCTCTCGCATGCTGGTTGAAGGACGTAGTTGTAACCACTCCCACGTGCTTGTTGAAATGTATTTTCATCTGTGAACATTACCCTCTCCCACCATTCAGCAGATATGTTTTTCATCTTGCTACAAAACTGTATGCAGGCAGCAATTTGTTTCCTGATCATCATAGGGTTCTTGGCAGGTCTTATGGCCATGAGTTTGAATTCATCCACAAGCCGTCGTCGGACAGATCTGGCACTTATCTTTATTCCTCGATCATTAGCTAACTGAGCCACATGTTGAGAAGAAGTATGTGGACTAGATGTAATAATGCTTTTGAGGAATCGGTCATCTCGTCCAGTAGTTATCCGTTATTCGAACGATGTGTATGGCCACCTGATTTCAGAACATTCTGAGCTGCACACCTTGATATATGCAAATGTTTTTTACAATAGCACATTGCGAATATCCTTCAGCATGGAGTGTGACAACTTGTCCCTTCCATCTTGATTGTATATTTTACATGTAACTTTCAATCTTTTCCTAGTTGTAAAAATTCAAAACTTCATCCAAGAAACCTACTACAGAGTGTAAGTAAACTAAAATGGACGCCAGACGCATGGTGTGACTAATCGCCATGCTGATTAAATAAGTAAGCACATGTGACATCGCCACAGTACATTATTTAACAATAAATTGTAGAAAAAGATACATGCCTTAATTATTTGGCCACTACTGTACACACCGACTGTGTGTAGTGCATCAAAGTGCTGCAATATGGTCACATCAGGTCCTGGGGCTGACATGCTTACCATAAGACAGACCTTGGCACATGTTATACTGCACAAGGCACACTAGAGGAGGGCATGGCCTTGGTCTGCTGCAGGCAGGTGCTACTGCCTCCTCTGCCAATACCCCCCATGCCATGCTGACATGCCTATGTGCTGTTAGTGTTTGTGGTGCGCAGTCCCAGGCCAGCCAATATGCACACTGGTGGGTGCCTAGGGTGCAGGGTCTGGTGGAACTCCAGGCATCGGGTAGGTTGGAAGTTTGGGCTTCTAGTGAATGATTAAGAACCCCAGGGAGGACAGCAGAACAATTACACACCAGACAGCTACCTGGGCTTCCTGCTTTGAGGGTGCCTAGATCAGCCATCATCAATGTACGGGAAGATGTAGATGCCTTGCTTGCATAGGTGGGCTGCTGCCACAGTGATGCACTTGATGAATACTTGTGGGGCAGGTGAGAGCCCAAAGGGGAGCACCCTATATTGGTAGTGGTTGCCCAACTCCTGGAATGGTAGATAATGTCTGTGTGACCAGTGGATGGGGACATGTATGTATGCAGCCTGTAGGTCCAGGGTCGCCAGCCAGTCCCCTTCTGGATGAGTGGAAGGATGGATCCTAAGAAATATATCCAAAACTTTTCTTTGATGATAAACTTGTTCAGTTCACTGAGGTTGAAGATGGGGCAGACCCTTCTTGACTTCTTTGGTATAAGAAAATAACTGGAGTAGAAGCTGCTGTTGAGTTTGCCCACTGGGACAGGTTCTATCATCCAAAAGATCAAGAGGACAGGATCTCCGATATCATAATCTCCTGAAGGTGCAGAGGGGGTTCAGAAGAAGGTGGGTTGTAAGAGGTGAGCTCAGAAACGGATGCTGTACCCCTCTGCCACAATGTGGAGGACCCATTTGTCTATCGTAATTCTGGTCCATGTATGGAGGAAAGACAAAAGGTGCCCCCACAGGTGTCCTATCTGCAGGTGGTTCATCAAAAGGAGGGATTGGCTTTGCTTGACGTGGGAGCTGCTGGCCTCTGTTGCTGTCTTTCTGTCGGTATTTCTGCTGGTAGGGTGCTTGGTATGGTGGTTGTTTGTACCTCGGGGCTTGCCACTTGTGGTAGGATGAGTTGTTCTTGCTGGATCGGTAAGACTTGCGGTGGTAATTTCTATTTTTGGTACTCATGCCACGCTCGAGGCCCTCCTCTGCGATGGTCTGCAGGGTGGTGCAGTGCTCTTTCATGTCATTGATTGTGTCCTTGACTCTCACTGAATAGGGAGTTTCCCATGCAGGGGGCATCGGATATGTGGTCGTGCATGTCCTCCAGTAGGTATGAGGCCTGGAGCCAGGCCAGGCATCGCGTGGCTATGGCTGTTCCCGCAGAGCAGGCGGTGGTGTCAGACGCCGGCCCTCACCAGGTGCATTGTGCATTCCGTGAGGTTGGAGATGGAGATAGTCACCAAGGCAGCAGCCTGGGCTTCCTGGGGAAATGAGGAAGCCATAGTCTTGAGGTTGTCCAGGAGTAGGTCTTGGAGCATGGCATATTGAAACTGGTGCACAGCAGTGTGGGCATTCAACATAGCCCCTGGGAACGCCTTCTTTCCGGCATCATCCAGAAGTTCGTGGTTCCGTCCAAGTGGCACATTGTCATAGCTGCATGATGATCTGGTTTGCCTCAGGGCTGAGGTGACAACAATAGATTGGTGGGGCAGCTATGTCTTGGTGAATCCTGGGACAGGCTGCACTTGGTACTTCATTTCGAGTTTGCAGGCATAAGTGGTTCCTGAGCTGGCATGAGCCATATGTGGGTCAGGATGTCCAGTAGTCGTTGGTAGACCGGTAGCGTGGGAGCCATCTTGGGAACATCCAGGTATCTGAAGGCACCTGAGGTGCTGTCTTTTGAGTCCATAGCATCCAGTGGCATGTCCACCAGTTGAGTAGCTATCTTGCACAGGAATTTGGAGTATGTGAAATCGTCCTGCGGCAGTGGCACCTGTGATTGAGGCTTGGGGCTTCAGCCTCCATCAGGGGAGCAGATTCTGTGGGTGGTGAGGCAGGTGTGTCCATCAGCTTGGAGGTGCTGAGGGTGGCCACCTCCTTTTTCCCTCTGTTCATGTCAAGCAACTCAGGTGGGGTCGGAGTGGGTGGACAGCCAGACTAGCTCGATGCCCCATTGAGCTGTGGTGGTGCTGTGGAGGGTGTCTTTGGGGCTTGTGCCTGTACTGGCTTCAGCTGCTGTTGGATTAGCCTGTTGAGAAGTCCCCGGAGAGTAGAGGAGTCCGTGCTGTGTCTTCGATTGCTGAAACATGAGTATCTGTCTCCCTGTGGTGATCTGGAGTAGGAAGGGTTGCCAGAGGTGTCCCTGTGTCGTCTGTGCCCTTTCTCATGGTCCCAGTTATGGTGGGGGTGGCAAGGGCTGTTGCTGTTGCTGGAGCTCCCTTGTCTCTTGCAACCTCAGCATCTGGGGGAGTGCTGAGGGCTGTGGCTGCTACAGGAACTTGGGCCCATCTGTCTCCGGTGCCTGCTGTCTCTCCTTGTGTTGTCACGGCTGCTCCCTTTGCCTTTGTTCTTGCTCCAGTGTCTGCCTTTGTCCCTGTTTCAGTGTGGTGAAGATCTTTGTTTCTGTGCCAAAGGGGAACACTCAGCTCTTCTTTGCCAGTGGGGAGTCCCTATGTCAGCATAGATGTGCTCATCGGGGCTTCCACTGTCACCATGGCACCGTCCAATGGTGGTGTGGGGGGCAGAGCTTGATGTGCTGACGTTGGAGGCAGCATGAAGAATCTCAGGAGTGGCAGAATGGCAGCTCACAGCTGGAGGGGCATCCATGGATATGGAGAGGGTGCCTGGGAGGGCTGGAACTGACCCTGGATGCGGCAGAGAGAGTCCTGGAGGCCTGCAGCTGGGGATGGCGGTCCAGAAGGGCACATCCCGAGCAACTGCAATACTGGATGTGGAGGCCCTTATTCACACATAAGCAGTGTGAATAAGGGTCAGCAGTAGGTTCAGGTCCAGAAGCAGCGGTGTGTGGGGTCTGAAGTAGGAATTCCTGCTGCAACGTGGGCATTTTTTGAATGCCGGTTTGCCCATGATGCCTTACTTGAAGATCTTGGAGTTCTGCTTTTTCTCAGGTAATAATTCTGGCAGTATTTTAAGTTCTTCTTACACTTTTTTTTTTTTGGAGAGTTGTTGTGTCCATCTTGCTGCAAAGTGGAAGAGAGAATTCTGGGCAGGTAGGGGCAGGACAGTTGGGAGGGCCACCTGGCACATGCCCAGAAAAATCTATCTTTCTGGACTCACAAAAAACATTAGTGTCACGCATTCTCACAGATTCTATCACAGGAGTCATCCTTTTCCCATACATATTTCTGAATTTGGCTGACTCTGTTGGGATTTTAAGTTGTCCAGTTTAGTTAAAAGTACATTTCTAGGCATTCTTTCAGCCAAATGATGGCCTCGGTTTCTCAGGGGAGCCATTTTCTAGGATCTTACTACATGTGCAAAATATACTGATCTGTAATTATGCGTAAGAACACATGTGCATATAGTTTACCCATGATAACAGACACAAACACGGGGTTGAATTAGTTCACATCTAAAACTTATGAGCAGTAGTGTGAGAGCCAAAGCTTGAACCACAACCACCGACCAGTGGATAAGAAAGACAAGTCGGCTAAACCAGATCCTTATTCCTCAGAAAATAAAAGGCTGGTGTCTCAATAGTTATCTCAAAGCTAGCAATTTGGTTTCCGAAGTAAAGTAGCATTTCATAAAACTGTGGCACATTCTAAGGCCAGTTTTCTAATTCCACATGATGCTTAAAGTTTGTGGGGGGCTATTCTTTGCAAGCCAGTTTTCAGATGGAATCTCTTCCCTGGAGTTACCTTTTCTAGAACTTGGTGCTGAGAGTGAAAATGAAACTCTCTGTTCATAGGCAGCAGAATGGGGTGCGCCACAGGAGCCATGGTCCTATCAATATTTTGCCTAATACAGCATCAGCAAATAAAAAGCTTAGGGATGGAGCTGAAGATTGGCTTGTTTGGCCCCTCCAACCTAAAAGATGTGTTCCTGCCCCTGCATTTTTCACATAACCCATTCTATCTTTATCTACAGTATGTTGCCAGTCCCTTTCTGCATGAGGAGATATATGCAATTACACATACAGTAGCTAGCTGATGTATTTTTCCTTGCCTGGGGGAGATTATTTTTAAAATATATATTTTTTTCTGTGAGACAATACCTGCTTACCTGAAGAAATCCCTTTGAAGATTACCCTATCTGTGTCTTGGTGACCCTTTCTTTAGCTGGCAGAATAGTAGATTGCTAATTAAAAAGTCAGTGTCTTTAAAACATAACTTGATTTACTACATTGGAAGGTACATGAATTCTTTACTTTGCTCAGCTCAGCCAATTTCAAAGTGGATTTCTTTAATCTCCATTTACAGCAATTTCACTCTCACTCTTGCTAGTATTTATGGCACGTTGCCTGCTGCAGTGATATGTTGCGGTACCTTTTGAAAGGAGGAATACAAATTTGGCACTACCACTTTCTGGAGCACAGGTGCCAACTCAAAAGGACATTTAGGGGTATGTTTACTAAACTGCGATAATGTCACTCGCGTTAGGTTCCGCAGTAAAGGTACAGATGCCCATATAAAGGCGTGGGCGGTGCATCATTACAGCAAGCCGTATCAGCTAATGCATGTTACAAACTAACGCATGCTACAAGGTGCCTCATAAGGCACCTTACAAGGCACATTATAAGGTTAGGTGCCTTGTTAGGTGCCTTATAAGGTGCCTTGTTAGGTGCCTCATAATGCGCCTTGTGAGGTGCCCTATACAGTAGGGCTCCTTAGACTAAGCGCCGTACTAGGCACCCCTGGACAAGGCACCTTAGAAGTCATCCTGGGTTACAGAACCATAGGTTAAGGTGGCCTAACAAGGTTATGGTGCCCTAGGGTAGTCTGGCCTAAGGGCTGCAAGGTGCTGCAGGATGACATGCATGACCTGTGAGGAACAGAGACAGATTTAGCCCTAACACTAGATAGAGCACTCAGGAAAGGCAATGAACAGGTGAGTGAAGGAGTGAGAGCTGGGAGCCACTGGACCTGCTATATCTGCGGGCATCCCATGTGGCTGCCAGTACTGATGACAAACATGGTGGGGGCAACTGTACCACAGCACAGGGTGTTGGCAATGTACAGTACTGGAAAGACAGTTGGTGGCAGACGATGGGAATACGTGTCCCCCAGTGGAGGCGGAGGTGGCAGGATAGTTACAATGATGAGTGGTGCCATGCAGATCAGGCACAGGCGAGGCAAGCATAAAGAGACGCAATGCAGGAAAGGGTAGCAGTACAGGACATGGGATGACAGCTTACACAGGCAGACAGGACTCTACACAGCTGACAGACACAGATAGACGGACCAAGGGAATGTTGGCAGTTGTGGCAAGGGTATTATGGGCTGGCAGCACAAATCTGCCTCTTACAGGCATGCACACCATTTGAGTAAGACAGGCATGAGAGGAGGTAACAATGAGGAATTGAACCCATGAAAACTGGCAAGAATGGCATTGTATTAACCAGTAGGCTATACCTCCGTGGTGTATGTCACAGCAATGGCTGGGTACAGAAGGACTGCAGGTCACTGCACAAACTGTCTGCTCTGAGTGCCAGGATAGGGTAACCCCACCAGCACCCATGATGCAATGCAGATGCTGAATAGCTGTCTACGGCTGATCAGCAAATGGGGTCTGCACCTCTTCAGTACCTCAGCTTGGAAAGACAAACTGACAGTGCGTGATACTGGCACAGCGTAGCTACAGACCATGCTATTGGGTAGGTTCTGTGTTCTCCCTGAGGGATAGGATGGGTGCCCAGCACAAGTTCCGCAGTACATGTGGTGCTAGAGATAGGCCCTGCTATACATCTCCATCACTACCAGTATGTGACAGGTGCTCCTTGCAGTGCAGCTGAAGGTAATTCGGTGTCCATCTTTATCCTGCAGTCACATGTGGCCCTCTGGGACCAGACACCACCCAGATTAGCGTGTACCCCGTGTTAGGGTCTGGCTGACATGGGCACCTGTTATCAGGGCAGAGGGGTTTCCAGACTTGCCTGAAGTTTGTGTAGCAGTGCATTTATAGGTCAAAGTGGTATACTCTACATACCCCAAAGGGGCTCATATCGCCCTTTTTGTAGGTAAGGGATAGGTGCCCAAGCCCCCGTGAAGCAACCTCCATCCTGCTGGTATACGACAGCCCTCCAGGGTTGGTGGGTCAGAGCCATACCTGTGGCTGGGGCAGTGGCAGACCAGCAGCAGTGATAGGGTTAGCTATGGAAAACCCCAACTGCCTCACACCACTGGCTGCCACTCACCAACAGACAGCACAGTCAGACTGCACCGTATAGGTGTTCCAACCATGCACAGTCTAACTGCAAACAGTCCACTAGCTAATCCATAGTGCATGCTCACAGAGGAACTATGTGCACCAAGCAGGCATCTCAGTGATTGGTGCCCCAGCACTGTGAACACAAAAGTATCACTGGAGGCAGATAATGTAAAGCGCTAGGTGGGAACCTAGACATGCCATGGTCACTGCTCAGTCAGGGTGAGAGTGCCCTCCCAGCATGCCATGCAGGCGGTGATCGGGCACTACAGTTTCCGAGCCATTGTCCCACACCCTGTGAAGATGGATCCTGGCCAATCCGCCCTGTCCGGGCCATACCCACAACACCTTGCTCCTCATTATGCACATATTCAGGCTAACGCTAGTAACGATGGGACATTGTGGGCCTGATGAGGTGTGGGCAGCCACAAAACAATGGATAGACATAAACACACACACTCCTATTGCAGCATTGTGCAAAGATTGGGGTGGTTGGCAACCCTGCCCGCCACACTGGTCCTGATCACAGTGCCGACATTGCTAAACTGTGCAGGAGGTAGTAGTAGTGCTCTGGTGATAACTGCAGCTCAATGCTGGGGCCAACAGCCTGACTCTCCATGCATCTTTGTATTGTGGAGCCTGTGTGAGTGGGTGTTTGTACCCCAGTTCGCCGCTGCTTTGGGCTTTGCCGATGTTGCTGTTGTATCTGCATTGTAGGGTAAAACATAGAGATATGCTCTGCAGGAACCACAACTGGGGCTTGAACCTGTGACCCTCTGCTTCTGAACACACTGGTTGGGTGTACTGCACCACACTGTTGCCACAGATGCATGGTGGTCCCTGGGCTACCTGTACATTTTCTCAGCCAGACCTTTTATGTTGCACTGCACACCACGTACTGGTACAGGGCATGGCCTAGGTCCACTGCAGGCAGGTGCCACTGCCCCCTCCAGCACGGGCACACCCCCCCCTGCCATGCTGACATGACCATATGCTGTCGGTGCTGCTAGTGCGCAGTCCCAGGCCATCCACTGTGTGGGTTGGTGGTTGCCTAGGGAGCAGGGTCTGGGGCATAGGGCATACATGAGCATCCTCGCATCCCCCCCATCACCCCCTACCAATAGTCTGTCCCTTCCACTTAGGGGAGGGTTGGCTGGGGGGATGTCAGGTCAGTGCCCTGGCAACTGTTAGCTTGGGTGGACCAGGTAGATGTAGGTGGATTGTGTTTGGCTTTTGTCAGCTGCTGTCATGCTGATTTCCGATTTCTATGTTCCTAGTCCACCCTGTGCCCCAGCTGCCCCCGCTACATATTCCGCCTGCATCCCCCTATGCCCCACATGCACCATCGCCATAGTGGCCTTTCATACTTGGGCACTATGCTGTTGCTGGAAATGGAGCACTACTATCACGTTTCTTGGGCTCCCTGTCTATGCTGTACATTGTTGTCACTGAAATGGTTTCTCTCTCCTGCAAATGTGCATCTAACGGCATGTTTTCATTCACGGTAGGATTCATCCCTTCAGTTCAGCGCGTTAGTGTGCAGGGAGCCTCTCCCTGCCCACTCCTCTCCCATTGACCCCTTCCCGCCGCCCTCTCTCCATCCTCTGCGGTGTTTACCGCGGCCGGGAACGTTAACGATCTTACCTAACGATCGTTAACATTACATAACGTGCAGTCTGTAACTTTACCGCAGTTTAGTAAACATGCCCCTTAGACTTTGGAGAAATAAACTTCTAACTTTCTTTTTGGACCATTTCCCTTGTCAGTACAGACATTTTAATGTACTTGCTGAGATATGGACACTTTCTCTTTGCCATTAATGTGCAGGCTTATAAAATTTACAAATATTTAGAACAAGAACCTCCTCATTCCTAATCTATGTACTTGCTTTGACTTATTAGAAAACATATTAATCCTGTGTGACATGCTAGGTGGTGTCTCTCTGGGGTTGAAGGGATCTCCAGAGTGCATAGAAGAGCTCTGAAAAAAAGTAAACTTAATAGGTATGTTGGCAGCAGGGCCAGTCCCAGACATGGTTCAAGGCATTTGCATCCTAGGCAGATCCTTAAGATCCCCTCTCCCAGCTATTGTTTAGCTTTGAGTGCCTTGCTCTTTGCTGCCCCCACCCCCACCCCAGAAACAGCCACCCTAGGCAGCCAACTAGTTTGCCTGGTGGTAGGACTGGTCCTGGTTGGGAGTTGCAGTCCCTGGGAGTTCTAAATCGACAGAAAGCAAGCTGTTGTGAGAAACGAGCAATCTCCAGGAACAAGCAGGAATGCAATATTCACATATGGGTGACATTCCTTGACGACGCCTGCGCGAGAACACTCCCCAGCATCCAATAGGAAGCCTTTGGGAACATCCCTCTGCGAATGCATGCATGCCTTCCTGCCTTCTCAGTGATTCCCCTTAGTCTTGGATTTTCTGTGGAGCCCTACAGATATTTGTCCTGTCACTGCAGTTAAACCTTTTGCTACTGTTCAAGTGCTTCTTTTTTCTATTTTGTCTTCCCGTCTCTTTGGTACCATCGCTTGTCGATGCTAGTGCCAATTTTGGGCACTTTTCTTACTTTGATGTTTTCTTTTTTACCTTGCAGTTCCAAGATTCTTGTAATCTCTGTCAGCAAATGACAAGGAAAGGGTTAAAAAACTGGGTAAAGCAGCACTAGAGTCTTTTTAGATCTAACTCAGCAGCCTTAGTGCACTCTTCCTCAATGTCAATTATTTCCTGATGCTCCTGTTCTTTGCATGGTTCCTGTATTCCCTCGGAAGTGAAAGGTTGTGGCAAGAAACAGCCAACCAATGAAGCCGCATTGGGTTCTCAGCCTTCAATGTTGAGGACCAATGCTGATTACTGGGATTGTTCCTCAGACATTGATACCAGAGCTGCCCTCAGCGGGATTCCTATCCTGAAAGCCGAGAACGGCCAGCTAAGCAGCCCGGTGGGAGGAATCCACCTCCAAAGCACAAGAGGGGCTTCCGAGTGCTACCCAGGCTTCGACCTCAGGAGATCCTCCTGTTCCATTGTTTGGTATGGTGGTCCAAAGTCCTGCACCAGAGTCTACCCAGACATCCTCCATCTCCCTCAAGCAGTGCATGCTGAGCATCAAGAGGAGTTTGGCTGCACTCCTGGCCTTGAGGTCCTCAGAAGCCCAGGTCTTGATACCAGGCCTGGAACTGGGCATCTCAAAACCCTTAGTGACTCAGTCCTCAATGCCAAGTCTGGAACTGCTGTCTTCCGGACCCTTGAGGCCCATGCTGAGCAAGTGTTATCATGCAGTGTAGAGTGTGGCGTGTGTGTGTTGGTGGGGAAGAGATTAGGGTTGAATTAAATACATAGTGCACTATAATACATCATGAGCTATTATACAGTCTTATGTACAGTTTCTGGGTGGTGGGGGGGGGCAGATGATCTGAGCTGGATGTTGGTTCAGGGGGTATGTCCATAGTATTCGAGGAAAAGGGTTGTGTTCAGTTGTTTTCTGAAGTCCTTTATTTCTGTGGTTAGTCTCAGATCATCTGGGAGAGAGTTCCAGATGGATGGGGCAGCCAGGGAGATTGCTCGTTGTGCGGTGTCTTTGCGGGTCTTGATGAAGTCATTTGGGGTGTTAACCCGGTTGGAGGTGCCTCTTCTTCTTGGCCTTGCGCTTGTGTCGGGTTGTATGAGTGTGTGTAGGATTATGGCAGAAGAGTGTTATCTGATCTTGAATATGTTTATGATAGTCTTGTATTTGATGCGTGAGATGATTGGGAGCCAGTGAAGGTCTTTCAGTATGGGCGTGATGTAATCATGTTTTGTAGTACCGGCTATAATGCGGGCAGCTGTGTTTTGGGCCAGTTGTAGTGGTCTGAGGGTTTGCTTTGGAAGCCCGGTGTATATTGGATTGCAGAAGTCTGTGTTGTTTCCTATGCTCATCTCCACATGTGCCAAGAGCAGTGGACCCTCTCCTCACAATGGAAGCAGGTGATGGGCCATCTGCAAAACTGAGTTGTAGTCATTCCACTTCTGACAAACTTCCTTCAGTTGTGGTTCTCTTCTCAAAACCTTCTCAAAGGGTTATCTTTTCAGATGCCTCCACTCCCGATATGCCCAAACAGGGCTGGGGTGCTCATCTGGATGCCTTGGGCACACAGGGCCTCTGGTCTCAACAGGAAACCTCCTTTTAAATCAATTTCATGGAGTTGAGCTCATGGCATGTTTCTCCAAGCTGTTTACCTGCCAAGAGAGCAGAATGTTCTCGTGGACAATCTGTCGGGTTCTCTGACCTTACGAGTAGACTCTTCATCAGAGAGTGGTTTGTAGAATCCCCTGAGATCAAGCTGCCCTAGTCCTTCACTTCTGCTCTAGGGTGTTGTCTCTGCTTTCCTCCTCCACTGGGGCCGGGTCTGTTACATGCAGGCTGACAGAGTCACCATGATTCTAGTATCCCCCTTCTGGCCCCAATAGCCGTCATTTCCCCTGTTTCTTTGTCTAGCTCAGCATCAGCTGCTTCATCTCGGCTATGCACCTGCCGTGATTTTGCAGGATCAGGGGGCATTGCTCCATCCCAATATCCAGGTGATCCACCTGATGACTTGACTACTGAAAGAGTAGTACTTTCAGACCTCAGTTTACCGGATGCTGTGAAGGACATTCTTTTAGCATTCTGGAAAGACTCCACCCAATGCATGTATGCCTTTAAATGGTGCTTATTTGCTATGTGGTGCGCTCATCACACCCTCAGTCCCTTCATATATCCATGGAGAGTCTTCTACTGTTTCTCTTCCACCTCTCTTCTACCACTCTAAAAACGAGTTCCATTCGTGTCCATCTCAGTGCCATTTTGGCTTCTCATTGGGGGATTGATGGAAAACCCATTTCCACACATCCATTGGTAGCCTGCTTCATGCGTGGTCTCCTATTAACTAAGCCACTGATTCGGCCCCCACCTGTTGCCTGGGATCTTAAGTGGTTCTTGCTCAATTGCTGAAACCTTCATTTGAGCCTCTAGCCAGTACCCCTCTCAAGTTTTTCATTTGGAAGGTGTCCTTCCTAGTTGCGCTCACCTCGGCTCACCGAGTTAACCAACTATTTGGAACACTCTCCCAAGTGACTTGAGAGCAGCACTGGACCTCAAAGACTTTCGAAAGCAGCTGAAAACTATGCTGTTTATAGAACACTATGGTCATGTAAAATAATTAATTCATTTAATAGGAATGACCAATTATATAGAAGTCTGTAATATAGCTTATTTTGTATAATAGTACACAATGTATATAGATCAATTTTCTCCAAAGCACTACACTTTACTATATCAAACTATGAATCGACATTCACTGCTTGTTTACACTTTCACTTCTATTGTATGTTTTTTTGTTAAACCGCTTTGATTATATGATAAAGCGGAATAGAAATACTATTAAATAAATAAATAAATAAATAAATAAACTATAGGCTTTGGTTGTACATGCCCCCTATACACTTTTTCATCATGACAGGCTTGTCCTCCAAACGCATCTGTATTTCCTTCCAAAGGTTGTATCGCCCTTCCATCTCAACCAGATGTTAATTCTTCCTACCTTTTTTCCAAAGCCACAAGCATCTCGAACTGAGACAGTGCTTCATATACTTGATTGCAAAAGAGAATTGGCATATTACCTTGACAGAACCAAGGCACACTAAAAATCCTCACCAATTGTTCATTTCTTTCAAACCCAGTCACTTTATTTAGCAGTGCTTATATACCACTTTTCACCAGGTCAAAGCAGTGTACATTCAGGTGTGGTATATATTTCCGTTGTCCCTAAAGGGCTCATAATCTATGTTATGTACCTGAGGCAATGGAGGATTAAGTGGCTTGTCCAAAGCCACAAGGAGCACCTGTGGGACTAGAAACCCCAGTCCCTCCAGCCTGTGGTTGCTGTCCTCCAGCAGGATTTGAACCCCCAGTCCTCCAGCCTGAGGCAACTTGCACCAACCACTAGGTTACTTCTCCCTACTCCTTGGTCTTCCTGTGACTAAACACACTCCTTCTCTTTGAATAGAAGACTGCATATCCTTTGCATATGCTCAGGCGGGTCTGACATTAAAGGGACATGTCACTGCCCACAATGTCTGTGCCATGGCCACATCTGTAGCCCACTTATGCTCTGCCATGGAGATATGCCATGCTGCCACATAGTCCTTCATTCATACCTTTGCAGGCCACTACTCTGTAGACAAGGACTCTCGTAAGGACAGTGACTTGGGTCAAACAGTATTATGGCACCTTTTTGGGGCTTAGCTACATCTCCTTCCCTTTGGCCTTTGTCAATCCAGGTTACCACCACTATCAATGGGGTGTACTGGGGTTACTCAATGGGGTTGTGCTCAGTGGAAGTGTGCTGGGATTGCTGAGTCTCCTAGATCCTCTGGACTTGTTGTTCTTCAATGGTTTTTCACATTAAAACAGGCAATTCTCCTCTCCACTTATGATAGCATGGAGCTAGAGAGTCCCATATGTGAAGACTGAATTCCTGCTTGTTCCTGGAGTTAATGTAGTTTGTCATCAACCCCCCCTGGTGGCCAGTGGCTGTAAGGGTAGGTTGAGCATATTATTATTTTCTGGGAGTAGAGGGCTCTTTTAAGGCCAAGGGTATCTTGGTCTTTGTAGTCCTGCTCCTTATGTGAATAAATTGTGTATGCCAAGTAGAGGGTAAATAAGGCTTTTATTTCCCTTTTAACGCAAAAGGTTCTCTGAGATACAGAAATACAGAAAGTCCTTCTTTTCAGGCTTCCACCACAACATAAATAAAGAGGTAAACTGTTACAAACTTCACAGTTGCTTGTAGGATTTAACCAGGATTCTTTTAAACTTTAGAGCAAAACAAAGGAGTGAACATTCCTCTTTCATTCAGCACAAACATGAGTATTCTCAAAGCAATGTCTGTATAACTCACAGTTCAGGGAGTGATTCAAAACTGCCCACAATACAAATGGAGCAATCCATTAATTCGTCTTGAGATAAGGGAATAGGGTCCTCAAGTGCTATCTGCATGGGCTCTGGGTCATTGTTATCTCCCTCTGACTTGGAGCTTTCCCTGGCCGTTATAGTTTGCCAGTCACTGTTTCTGTTCCTTTGTTTCCAGTAAGGCTGTTCTAGGGCTCTCAAATAAGCATGGCTTGTTCCTATGCCCTTACGACCTGGCTTATAAAACTCTGGCCTGCTTCTTTTCCTTTCAAACTGGATATCTACTTTACAAGAGCTTCTAGGAGCTGAGCTTCTCTTTATGAATAAAGTGTCACCATACCTTGGCTTCCTATAGCCGGTATAACTGGAGTTTTCCTTCTCAGGCACTTCTCTCAGGACACCGTCTCTTTGGCAGACTTTCTCTTGGAAGCTTCTGGGCACTGCTTGACCTTTCTGTAGCCTAGGAAAACCTGGTAAGGAATCCAGACTTCCTTGCTTCCTGGTATAGGTAACTCTGCTATCAGTACTTTTCCTTTTGGAGCCTTTCAATCCTGTTTCAGAGTCTTCAGGTGAGCGTAGGCCTCTCTCCAGGTATGGCTCTCTCCTTCTGAGCTCTTTACCTCTGAGGTCTCCTGCTACCAAGTCTCTCTCCGGACTGACTCTCCACGGCCCGTCTTTCTCTCTGGCTCTTTCTGCTCCTCTTCCAGCTCCTGCTGTCCTTGTTATGCTGCTTTTCTTGGCTGCACTGCTTGACCTGGCTGGGCTGCTGTTCGTGGCTGTCTCAGCTCCCCTTCTCCTCCTTCTCTCCTCTCCTGCACTAGCTTTCTGCTTATAAAGGCATTCCACGTTTGAGTTCCCTGGGCTACTTTTCAGGTGCAGCCGAATAACTTCTGCAGAATCATCAGCCAGGTGTGTTAACTCAGCCTCTGTACGTTTTCTCCTGCTCCCTCTAGCTGCGCTGCAGGGCAATTGCATCTTCTGCACATCATTTGTTTTGTGAAAGTCAGCATTTTTTTCTAAGTCTTCCCTTTCATTAGCATCCGCTCTATGACAAGTTACTCACCTGTAACAGGTGATCTCCAGGAACACCAAGAATCAGTCTTCACAACCCATCCTCCTATCCAAGGAGTTGTAGATTTTGTTTTTCCTTTTTTCTCAGCTATATACCAGACCAGCTGTATTCCACGCTTTAAGAAAAGTGGAAGGAAGTCCAAAATACTGCCAGCATGGTTTAAAGTGGAGGTCAGAGAGGCTGTTGTTGCCAAAAAAGCATCTTTCAGGAAATGGAAAAAAGAGCCAAATGACGAAATCTGGAAACAGCACAAGCACTGGCAAGTCAAATGCAAGGCATTGATAAGGCAGGGAAAGGGAGAATTTGAGAAGAAGCTTGCTGCGGAAGCAAAAACGCGAAATAAAGACTTTTTCAAGTACATTCGTAGCAAAAAACCTGTGAGAGAGTCAGTTGGTCCATTAGATGATAGAGGGGTTAAAGGGGCACTAAGAGGCGACAAGGCGATAGCGGAGAGACTGAATGAATTCTTTGCTTTGGTCTTTACTGAGGAAGATGTAGGGATGTTACCCATGACTGAAGTGGTATTTGAAGGTGCGGAAGAATTGAAGGAAATATTGATACATCGGGAAGATGTATTACAACTATTAGATAAACCGAAGAGTAGCAAATCACCTGGGCCGGATGGTATACATCCAAGGGTGCTCTAACCATAGGCCTGGACAACATCAGACAAGGTTTTGCTTTAATCTTCATGGACATTGCCACTGCCTTCGACACTGTCGATCATGAAGTACTCCTGTCACGACTTAGAGAGAAGGGAGTTCACGGATCAGCTCTATCTTGGTACGCTTCATACCTCAGAGACTGTTGGCAACATATCCGTTCTGGATCTTCCACCTCTGACCCCTTCCCTCAAACAAAAGGTGTGCCACAAGGCTCCTCCCTTTCCGCCTTGCTGTTCAACGTCTATATACAGCCTATCTGTGACCTTATCCACTCTTTTAACATCAACTGCCTGGTCTATGCTGATGACGTCTTGATGTATATGCCAATCTCAACAGAACACCTGGACCTCTCCCCACTAATCCAGTGCTTTGACGCAGTCACAGACTGGCTAAATGCACAAATGCTTAAGATAAACTTCAAAAAGACAGAAGTCCTCTTCGTCACCAGGAACCCTGCATTTACCCCACCAATGTCCATCAAGGTGCATGACGCAGAACTCCTCTGCAAGACTACAGTGAGATACCTGGGGGTTACGCTCGATCAGCAACTCAATATGAAGGTTCATATCAGCAACGTAGCGAAATCTGTCTATCATAAAATCCAGACCCTTCGTTATCTGCGTCAGCTGCTAGAGCCAGATGACTTCCGATCAGTCTTTCAGGCCCTAATAATGCCTCACCTTGACTACGCCAATGCGATACTACATGGCCTACCAAAGAGCACGATTAACCCCTTACAACTGGCAATGAACTCAGCTGCAAGAATCCTTCATGGAGCCTCTAAGAGAACCCACATCACTCCAATACTGAAACAGTTACATTGGCTGCCTATACAATCTAGGATCTCTTTCAAGATCCTAACTATGACTCATAAAGCGATCAATAACTACTCTGCGTCTGCTATCACTGACCTGATATCAATTACACCCCCTAATTGAGCAAGGAGATCGACCGCCTCCAACTCTCTCGTATTACCGAAGGCAATCACGAAGTGCTCTCAAGTCACTAGATCCAGAGCCTTCTCCTACTTTGCACCATCATGTTGGAACGCCCTACCATCAGGCATCAGAACCATCAGTGACCTCTCCCAGTTCAGGAAGGCACTGAAGCATCACCTATTTCTTCAGCACTACGATGTTTCGGATACCCCCCCATACCAACCCACCACCACACTCCAGGCCAACACCTTAAACCCATGCACTTCACATTCTTAATCTGCAGAACTGTAATCTCACTTCGCACCTCCTCTCACCAAGAAAAAATTACCTAGTTTCACGTAACTCTACATATAGCTGCATTTAGTTGCTTTGTACATAGTTCTCATGTTCTCTGTTTCACTGTTCAGGAAACCTGTTTAATGTATATCCAAGTTTATTTTACCTGTTCATTATAAGCACAGATCAATTATTTGAGACGTGTGGTTTTTATGTTCATTGTAAACCGCACTGATGTCGAATAGCGCGGTATAAAAGAAACTGTAATAAATAAATAATAAAGGGTGTTGAAAGAACTGAAATATGAGATTGCAAACCTGCTATTAGTAATCTGTGAACTATCATTAAAATCATCTCTAATACCTGAAGATTGGAGGATCGCCAATGTAACACCAGTTTTTAAAAAGGGTTCCAGGGGTGATCTGGGAAACTACAGACCGGTGAGCCTGACATCAGTACTGGGAAAAATGGTAGAAACCATCATAAAGAATAAAATTACTCAGCATGTAGATAGTCATGGCCTAATGGGAAACAGCCAACATGGCTTTAGACAAGGAAGATCTTGTCTTACTAATCTGTTATGTTTTTTTGAAGGTATGAATAAACAGGTGGACAAAGGTGAGTCAGTTGATATAGTGTATCTGGACTTTCAGAAAGCCTTTGACAAGGTCCCTCATCAGAGACTTTTGGCAAAACTAAAGAGTCATGGGATAGGAGGCAGTGTACTACTGTGGATCAGGAACTGCTTAAAAGATAGAAAGCAGAGGGTAGGGCTAAATGGCCAATTTTCCCAATAGAGAAAGGTGAATAGTGGTGTACCCCAGGGATCTGTGCTGGGTCCGCTGCTTTTTGACATATTCATAAATGACCTGGAAAGTGGAATAACAAGTGAGGTGATCAAATTTGCAGATGACACAAAACTATTTAAAGTTGTTAAAACCCAAGAGGATTGTGGAAAATTGCAAGAGGATCTTGATAAATTGGAAGACTGGGCATCAAAATGGCAGATGAAATTTAATGTGGACAAGTGCAAAGTTATGCACCTAGGGAAGAACAACCCAAACTATGGTTACACGATGCAAGGTTCAACATTAGGAACCACCACCCAGGAAAAATATTTAGGCGTCATTGTGGATAACATGTTAAAACCCTCAGCCCAGTGTGCAGCGGCGGCCAAGAGAGCAAATAGAATGCTAGGTATCATAAGGAAAGGAATGGAAAATAAAACAAAAGATATTATAATGCCTCTATATCGTTCCATGGTGAGACCGCACCTTGAATATTGTGTGCAATTCTGGTCGCCGTATCTTAAAAAGGATATAGCAATATTAGAAAAGGTTCAGAGAAGAGCCACCAAAATGGTAAAGGGGATGGAAGAATACTCCTATGAAGAAAGGCTAAAAAGGTTAGGGCTCTTTAACCTGGAAAAGAGACGGCTGAGGGGAGATATGATAGAAGTCTATAAATTAATGAACGGAGTGGAACGGGTAAACGTAGATCGATTGTTTACGTTATCAGAATATAGAAAGGCTAGGGGACATGCAATGAAGCTACAAGGTAAACTATTTAAGACTAATAAAAGAAAATATTTTTTCACTCAACGTGTAATCAAACTCTGGAATTTGTTACCGGAGGATGTAGTAAAGGCTGTTAGTGTAGCTGGGTTTAAAAAAGGTTTGGACAAGTTCCTGGAGGAAAGGTCCATAAACCATTATTAAGAAGGGACCCAGGATATCAATGCTTGACCCAGTACAAGCATTGTGGAACCTGTGTCTTTTGGGGAAACTGCTTGGTACATATGACCTAGATTGGCCACTGTTGGAAACAGGATACTGGGCTTGATGGACCTTGGTCTGACCCAGTATGGCATATCTTATGTTTTTATATATACCTCATTGAGGAGATTCACTGTGAAGGTAGGAAGTCAAGTACGCATGCGCAGAGGGATGCTCCCAAATGCTTCCTATTGGATGCTGGGGAGTGTTGTTGCATGTCTCTGTCAGGGGACATCACCCATATGTGAAGACTGATACCTGCTGTTCCCGGGGATCACCTGTTACAGGTGAGTAACTATGCTGTTTAGGAGATGTAGTAAGAAACTAGGAAGGGCTCAGAGCACCAGTGAAGGTGATGAAACACCTAGATCCTATTAAGAAGTCTGCTGGTGAATGGGAGAAAAAACACAGACTATTTGCAGAGAAGACAGAGAAAGAGGCAAGGAAGAAACAAAGCCCAGGAGAGGCAGAGCTGCAAAGTCTCAGGATGGGTTCAGAAGGGAAATGCAAAAATGACATGCTTGGTCTACTAATAAGGGATTTTATTGTGATAAGAGGTAGAAACCTTAAGTCTATCGCAGAGGTTGAGGTTGAGATTAAGAAATTGAGGCATTGCCATAGGATTTGAAAATAAAGCATTAGAGTAATATGGTTGTTCTAAAGTGTTTTGATTAGAAGCCATAGGAAATCATTCTCCTGGGCTTTTAAAGTTCCTAGGTAGGTAGTCTGTCCTGGAAATCAGGCAGGATAGGATAGGTAACTGCAGTACCCTTGGGTCTTGAAGGCCTATCTAAAGGGACAGCTACTGCTGGAAAGAAATTTACACTTGTAAGTACTTACCTTCTAAGAAATTCTCTAAATCTTGGGGAAAAGGGAATTCTTTGGGTTACAAATGATAAATCTGTGTATTTTGAATTCAGTATTTTTTGTTAAGACAGTCAGGGCTTAGTACCACCAGAGAGCTTATCATTTATATCAAGCATAGACGGTAGAATAGGGTAAATATTCTTTGAGTAGGAAGAAATAAATTGTTTCTAGAGACTTTTACAAAGAGGCCTTCCTGTTAGGATTCAAGAGACCTGTAAAGTTGTATTAAATAGGTGTTAAAGCCAAGTGACAGATCAAAGGGACACTATATCAACCGACTCACCTTTGTCTACCTGTTTATGCACACCTTCAAAAAAACATATCAGATTAGTAAGACAAGATCTTCCTTGTCTAAAGCCATGTTGGCTGTCTCCCATTAGGCCATGACTATCTACATGCTGCGTAATTTTGTTCTTTATGATGGTTTCTACCATTTTCCCTGGTACTGACGTCAGGCTCACCGGTCTGTAATTTCCTGGGTCACCCTGGAACCCTTTTTAAAAATTGGTGTTACGTTGGCGACCCTCCAATCTTCAGGTATTACAGATGATTTTAATGAAAGTTCACAGATTACCAATAGCAGGTCTGCAATCTCATATTTCAGTTCTTTCAACACTCTGGGATGTATACCATCCGGTCCAGGTGATTTGCTACTATTCAGTTTATCAAATAGTTGTAATATATCTTCCCGGTGTAGCGATATTTCTCTCAATTCCTCTGCAGTATCACCTTTAAATATCACTTCAGTCTTGGGTAACATCCCTACATCTTCCTCAGTAAAGACCGAAGCAAAGAATTCATTCAGTCTCTCTGCTATAGCCTTGTTTCCTCTTACTGCCCCTTTTACCCCTCTATCATCTAATGGTCCAATTGACTCTCTCACAGGCCTTTTGCTACAAATGTACTTGAAAAAGTCTTTATTTCATGTTTTTGCTTCCGTAGCAAGTTTCTTCTCAAATTCCCGTTTTGCCTGCCTTATCAATGCTTTGCATTTAACTTGCCAGTGCTTGTGCTGTTTCCAGTTTTCATCATTTGGCTCTTTTTTCCATTTCCTGAAGGTTGCTTTTTTGGCAGCAACAGCCTCTCTGACCTCACCTTTAAACCATGCTGGCAGTTTTTTGGACTTTCTTCCACTTTTCTTAATGCGTGGAATACAGCTGGTCTGGGCTTCGAGGATAGTATTTTTAAATAACACCCAAGCTTGCTGTAAGTCTTTAACCTTTGGAACCGCTCCTTTTAGTTTTTTCCTAACTATATTCCTCATTCTATCATAGTCTCCCTTTTGAAAGTTAAAAGGTAGTACTGTGGATGCCTTTACTATCTGTCCTCCACTAATTAAATCAAACATGATCATACTATGATCACTATTGCCAAGTGGTCCCAACACCCTTATTTCTTGCACCAGATCTGGCGTTCCACTAAGGACTAGGTCCAGTATGGCTTCCCCTCTGGTCGGTTCATGAACCAGCTGCTCCAAGAAGCAGTCATTTATTCCATCTAGAAACTTTATCTCTTTAGCTTGTCCTGCTGTGACACTGACCCAGTCGATACCGGGGTAATTGAAATCACCCATTATTACTACTCTGTTGTGACTTTTGTTAGCTTCCTTGATTTCTTTGAGCATTTCATCATCCATTTGTTCATTCTGGCCAGGTGGTCGATAGTATACTCCCACAGCCATCACCTTCCCCTTCATAAATGGAATTTCAATCCATAGAGATTCTACAGCAAATTTTGTTCCCTGCAAAACTTTAATCCTTTCTGACTCAATGCCCTCTCTAACATAGAGCGCAACCCCTCCACCAATTTGATCAGCTCTATCATTACGATATAGTTTGTATCCAGGTATCACAGTGTCCCACTGGTTATCCTCCTTCCACCATGTCTCTGAGAGTGCAATCAAATCTAACCTCTCATTTAGTGCTATATATTCTAACTCTCCCATCTTATTGTTTAGACTTCTAGCATTGGCATACAAGCATTTTAGAGACTGTATTTTATTCATATTAATCTGGCTATTGGTAGGCAGGGGTAATTTGGAATCTTTATGCTCTGTCTGCTCCTTACTCAAGGGCATTTGGGCTACTATACTCCCTTTTGGAACCTCACTGCTTTTGGTAGTATCCTTCAAGGATACCTTCGTCTGAACCATGCACTCCTGGGTGACTGTCGGCTTTCCCCTATTTTCTAGTGGTGTCCTTGGGAGGACACCACTGCTCCGGCGACGAGATATCGGGCCCTGAATCTCCCGCCAAGCTGCTCAACTCCGCCGGGAAGTCAGAAGGGCTCTGTACCGCCGGTTATCCAAACTGCCGCTGCAATGTCAAAAGAATCGAGCGGACCCACCACTCGTAAAGGCAACGGAGATGAGGCTGCCGGGTTAAGGCAGGGTTTCTTAACCCCTTTGGTCCTTCTTTTACCCATGAGGAAAAACGCCACTGCACACTGAGTCCCGTCAATCTGCCATCTTGGATCCCCCATAAAACCTTTTTCAAGTATATTCGTAGCAAAAAAACTGTGAGAGAATCAGTTGGACCATTAGATGATAGAGCAGTAAAAGGGGCACTGAGGGAGGACAGGGCTATAGCGGAGAGACTCAATGAATTCTTTTCTTTGGTCTTTACTGAAGAAAATGTAAGGAAGTTACCTATGCTTGAAATGGCATATAAAGGTGATATATCAGAAGAACTGAAAGAAATATTGATAAACCAAGAAGATGTATGACAACTATTTGATAAACTGAAGAGTAGCAAATCACCTAGATCATATGATATACATCTAAGATTGTTGAAAGAACTGAAATATGAGATTGCAGACCTACTATTAGTTATCTGTGAATGATCATTAAAATCATCTGTAGTACCTGAAGAATGGAGAATGGCCACATTGTAACACCAATTTTTAAAAAGGGTTCCAGGGGTGATCTGGGAAACTATAGATTGGTGAGCCCAACATAAGTACCAGGCAAAAAAAACATTATAAAGAATAAAATTACTGAACATGTAGGTAGTTATGCTTTAATGGGAGAAAGCCAACATAGATTTAGTAAAGGAAAGTCTTGTTTTACTAATCTGTTATATTTTTTTGAAGGTGTGAATAAACAGATAGACAAAGGTGAGCCGGTTTATATAGTGTATCTGGATTTTCAGAAAGTCTTTGACCAGGTCTTTCATGAGAGACTCTTGGTGAAATTAAGTCCGGGGATAGGAGGTAGTGTACTATTCTGGATCAGGAACTGGTTAAAAAATAGAAAGTAGAGAGTTGGACTAAATGGCCAATTTTCTCAATGGAGAAAGGTGAATAGTGGAGTACTCCAGGGATCTTGCTGGGCCCACTGATTTTTAACATATTTATAAATGACCTGGAAATGGGAATAACGAGTGAGTTGGTTAAATTTGCAGATGACACAAAATTATTCAAAATTGTTTAAACACAACAGGATTGTGAAAAATTGCAGGAGGACGTTGATAAACTGGAAGACTGGACATCGACATGACAGATGAAATCTAATGTGGACAAATGCAAAGTTATACAGCTAGGAAAGAACAAAGCATACTTGAGCCCTCAAGTAATTGTGACTTCTCTATTATCACATCTTTACATACCTCTACATAGAACACAATTGTACCTTGGTCCACTAAACTAACATTATTGTCTGTGATGTTCTCCATTCTTAATTTTCCTCCAAGGGTGTGCAATCCAAGCTTGGATCACCTTCTGGCAATGTAAACGATAGGGACAAAGCAGGACCCATCCAGATCTTGTTTCAACACATATTCCCCAGAGGAGAAGTCATTTCAGTCTCCTCCTGTTTCTCCCTGATGGTGATAACTACATCTTTAGAACCATATATTGGAGATGAGTTAACTTAAGGACACATTTTGAGATTCCATTTCACTGTCATGATTGAACAAGATTCCCTAAACACACAACAACCTTGATTTATAGGCTCTTCAGCCAGTTAAGGGGAAAGGAGGGACATTTTTAACAATCAGGTTTAACTGGTTATCCTCATCAGCAATTTTTTAGGCCGTAGGAATAGATTAATTCTATGTTTTTGCATTTCATTATGAGGTGGGCATTAAACAAAGTCCCTTAAATTTATTATAGTTTATATATTTGATATACTGAAAATCAAGCATCTATGCGATTTACAATAGTAAAAGCAAATATAAGGGGAGACAAACCATAATACTATGAGGGAATATGAGGTAAAGAATAAAAGGAAAATACCATAGTCAACAAAAGACACAAAAGGAAAAGAAAAACAACTCTGCCAACAGCCAAATGAAAATTTACCTTACAGATTAGTCAGATGGAAAAGCATAGTAACATAATAACATAGTATATGACGGCAGATAAAGACCAGTATGGTCCATCTAGTCTGCCCAGCAAGGCGGCAAGAGTAGGTGCACCTACTGCTCCATGCAGGTCACTCCTCTTCATGTCTTTGTTTAGGGGTGTGCCCACCATTCCATGTAGATCACCCCTATAAGAGATATAAGAGATAGGTTTATTTTAATTTTATCCTGTTGCTATATAGGGATCTACTGTGTCTGTCCCATGCCATTTTGAATTCTGTCACTGTATTTGCCCCCACCACTTTCATTGGGAGGGCATTCCAGACATCCACCACCCTTTCAGTGAAAAAGTATTTCCTGACATTGCCTTTCAATTTACCTCCTTGCAGCTTCATGTTATACCTGCTAGTTTTACAGCTTTCCTGTCTTTGGAAGAGGTTTGTTTGTTCATTAATACTCTAAGTATTTAAAGGTCTGAATCATATCTCCCCTATCCCTCCTCTCCTCCAGAGTGTTCATATTTAGGTCTTCAAGTCTCTTCTCATACATCTTCTGATGCAGGCTCCAAATCATTTTGGTCGCCTTCCTCTGAACAGTTTCCAGTCTTTTTATATCTTTTGTGAGATATGGTCTCCAAAACTGAACACAATATTCCAAGTGAGGCCTCAACAGTGACTTGTACAGCGGCATTAGTACCTCCTCCTTTCTGCTGGTAATTCCTCTCTGTATGCAACCCAGCATTTTTCTGGCTTTTGCCACCACCGCCACCACCTTGTCATACTGTTTCGCCACCTTGAGATCCTCAGAAACATTCGCTCCAAGGTCCTTCTCCTGGTCCATGCACACCAACCTCTTGCCCCCTATTGCATACAATTCCTTTTGGATTTCTGCTTCCCAAATGCATGACACTGCACTTTTTCACATTAAATCTTAACTGCCAAGCATTAGATCATTCTTCCAGCTTTTGTAGATCTTTCCTCATGTTATCCACTTCCTCAGGGGAGTCCACTCTGTTGCAAATTTTTGTGTCATCTGCAAGAAGACAGACTTTTCCATTTAGTCTTTCAGCAATATCACTCATATATACATTGAACAGTACTGGTCCCAGAACCGAACCCTGGGGGCACACTGCTAATCACCTTCCGTTCATCCTTGTGAGTTCCGTTTACCATCACCTTCTGTTGTCTGCAATTAACCAATTTCTGATCCAGTTCACCAACTTGGAACCCATCCCCAAGCAGTTGAGTTTAGTGATACTCCTCCTATGAGGAATAGTATCAAAGGCTTTGCTGAAATCTAGTTAGATCATATCCATTGCATGCCCTTAATCTAGTTCTCTGGTCACCCAGTCAAAGAACTCAATTAGATTTGTTTGGCAAGATTGTCCTTTGGTAAAACCATGTTGCCTCGGATCATGCAACCTGTTGGTTTTGAGAAAGTCCACTATTCGCTCTTTCAGGAGCACCTCCATTACTTTTCCCATCACCGAGGTAAGGCTTACTGGCCTGTAGTTTGTCACTTCTCTATTACCACTTTTGTGAAGAGGTACCGTTATCAGCCCTTCTCCAGTCCTGTGGAACTTCTCCTGTCTCCAACGTCCTTTAAGGGCCCTGCCAGAACCTCTCTGAGCTCTTTCAGTATCCTGGGATGTATCCCATCTGGTCCCATGCCTTGTCTACTTTCAGTTTTGCAAGCTGTTCTAACACCTCATCTTTGTGAATGGTGTGGTATCTACTCCATTTCCATTTGTATATTTGTCAATCACAGGTGGCCCTTCTCCAGGATTTTCTTTAGTAAGAACAGAACAGAAGTATTTGTTTAGCATTTTCGCTTTTTCAATGTAACTTTCCACAAATCCGTTTCCAGCAATTTTGAGCCTGCAATTCCACCTCTGATTTTCCTCCTCTCCCGAATATACCTGAAAAAGGTTTTGTTGCCACACTTCACATCTTTAGCCATCTTTTCTTCTGCCTTTGATTTTGCTATCCTTATTTCTCTTTTTAGAAACATAGAAACATAGAAATATGATGACAGAAAACGACCACATGGCCTATCTAGTCTGTCCTTCCATAACAACTACAACAGTCTTCTTTTTACCTTTAGAGATCCTCTGTGTTTGTCCCATGCTTTTTTGAATTCAGTTACTGTCCTCATCTCTACCACCTCCACTGGGAGACTATTCCACGGATCCACTACTCTTTCCATAAAGAAATATTTCCGCATATCACTCCTGAATCTATCTCCCTTCACCCTCATCCCATGTCCCCTCATAGCAGAACTTGCTTTCAATTGAAAGAGGCTCTCTCCCTGAACATTTATGCCACGGAGGTATTTAAACATCTCAATCATATCACCTCTATCCCGCCTTTCATCTAAGGTGTACATATTAAGATCCTTCAGTCTGTCCTCATATACTTTATAATGAAGACCACTAACCATTTTAGTAGCCACCCTCTGCACCGACTCCATCCTGTCCACATCCTTTTGAAGGTGCGGTCTCCAGAATTGCACACTATACTCCAAATGAGGTCGCACCAAAGACTTATACAGAGGCATTATCGCCTCCTTTTTTCTGCTTGTGGGGGGGGTTGGGTGGGGGGGTGGGGGGGGTTGGGTGGGGTGGGGTGGGGTGGGGAGGGGGGGTGGGGGTGGGGGTGGGGTGGGGTGGGAGGGGGGTGGGGTGGGTGGGGGGGGCAGCTGAGCTGACCAGGTACACTATCTATCTGCATCAGCTCTCCGTTTGCCAGCAGGACTGGGATTGCTGGTCCCACAGTCCATCATCATGTACCTCCACCGCCCCCATTGCAAACAGTGAGAGTGTGGGTCGGTTGGTGGCAGATCATGTCTTCCCCCCCCTGACCCAGAGAGGGTGGTTTGCTACATCCATCATCATCATGTGTGACATGATATACCCCTGCCCCTGAAAGAAGTGACCATGGTAAGTACACTGGACATGCACTATGTTGGGTGCACCATGGTCCACAAGGACCAGAAAATACAAATGAACGCAGAAAACCCCTAAAGGTGTCTGCAATGAATATCTGTCATACACTGGCACTGATAGAGACCTGCAGCAAAGCCTACCTCTCCCAATGTGGGTGCTGTGGACCTGGTGCTGGCCACCCCACCTCACCCTCAGGGTGAGCACGGAACATGCACAATGGCATGGCTTGTAGGTACGCTGTGCCAGTAACACACATGGTCATTCCCCCCTAGCAAGCTGACGTGCTGTAGAGGTGCATACCCCATCTGGTGAGCAGATGTAGATTGCTGTTATGCATGTGAATTGCGTTATGGGTACTGTTGGTTCTATCCTATCCTGGTAACCACAGCAGACAGTTTGTTCAGTGACCAGTCATTAGTATGATAAAACCCATATTGGTATAGCACAATGGTTACTACAATAACCTCACTGACAGAGATCATGGGTTCAATTCCTCTCTGTTCCCCTTTTTTATGCCTATCCTACACAACTACATTCCATTCATGTAACAGTCATATCTGTGCAGATCTGTGCTGCTGGCACATTATACCCTCATCACAGTTGCCAACCATCCTTCTTTCCGTCTATGTATGTGTGCCAGCTGTGTGGCGTCCTTCCCTACTGTGCAGGCTGCTACCTCATGTCCTGCACTGGTACACATTTCTGCATTGTGGCTCTTCATGCTTGCCTCTCCTGTGTCTGCTCTGCATGGCACTACCACTCCTCTGTCCCCCTGTCATTGCACTTATCCTGCCACCTCTACCTCCTCTGGTGGACACGTATTCCCATCCTCTGCCACACACTGTCATTGTTGCACTTTACAATACCATCACCCTGTGCATCGGTACAGCTGCCCCTGATATGTTTGTCCACTTTACCAGCTGCCACAAGGGCTGCAAGCAGATTTGGCAGGTCCATCAGCTCCGACATCTACTTCCTTCCATCACTTGTTCATTGCCTTTCCTTGCTGCTCTTTGCAGTGTTAGGGTTACATCTGTGTTTGGCCCATACAGTTCATGCTTGTGACCTTGGGGCACCTTACTGCCCTTGGGCACCATATCTTGTGTCACCTTAGCCTCCTTGGGGCATCTTTAGCGGCACCTTAGGTTCGGCCAGCTTATGGGGTGCCTTATATGCTGCCTTGGAGGGTGCCAACTTTTCATGCCACCCTCTGGGGCACGTTATGACCCACATTGCATGACGTGGTGTTTTATGATGTGCATTATGGTGCACCCTAAAAGGTGCATTAGGTTGCGGCACAGGGGTGAGGCTTCTTTTGGCTGACAGTACAGATTGTTGGGATGTGTCTGACTGTTACAAGCAGCAAAAGGAATTGCCACAGACAGCTTTTTAACTGAGCCCACTGAGGGATCGAACTCATTACCACTGTATCAGCAGTCACTGTCTTCACCAGCTTGCCATGCCTCTCTTGCTTTCATCACAGGTCACTGTGCGAAGTTAAGGTTAATGCGCGATAACGTGCCACGGCTCCCTCTATCACGCGATAACGGACAAGGCGCCCTCTATCGCGCGAAAACCAGCCATTGCTACCTTAACACTGGAACGCCCACTACCTAATATGGAATTTGTCACGTTAACATTGCAACTAGCACCAGTAACATTAAGACGGTTTAGTAAACATACCCCTTTGCTCCATAAGACTTATGTTGTGTTGTCGTATATTTACTCAAGACCCTGCAAAAATCTTTTTGCATAACACTCTCTTTAAACACCTGTCTTCTCTCACACTTTGCAATGAATCTGCTTGCCCTGTTTTTGCCATTCTGCTATCACATAATGCACAGTAGGCTAGATTTGTTCCAATTCACTTGCTTTAATTCCACTTCTCAGTTCTAATTCAGCCTGTATTTTTAAGGTAAATTCTAGCATTGCTCACTCTTCTTCAAAGCACTATGACCTAAAACATAGCCAGATCTCAGATCTTTTTACTACCTGAAATAGTCATGTGGCCACTGTCTCTCCCCTTTTAGCACCATCTGCCCTCTAGATCAGCGTTTTTCAACCACTGTGCCGCGGCACACTAGTGTGCCGTGAGATATTGTCTGGTGTGCCGTGGGAAAAATTCCAATTTCATCCGTAACATGTGGCCTCGGCTCACAAATTAGGGTTGCCAACCGGCTGGTTTTCAGCCGGCCTGGCCGGTTTTTCCATGGCCAGGCCGGCTGCCGGCACAGTTGTAAAACCGGCCATTGAAAAGCCGGGTTTTTGCTCTGGCCGCAAGATCGGGAGCGGCCAGAGCAAAAAAACCGGCTTTTGTGCCGAAGTCCGCGGCGCGAACGCGATCGCGATTCCCTATAGCAGTGCAGCCGCTGGTTCTGCTTTGTACAGAGCAGCGGCTGCACTACACTTACATTGAAAAGTAAAGAGAAACTGTGTCAGGAGCCCTCCGATCATGCAGAGCCCGAGGAAGTGATGTCATGGGGGCGGACTCCTCACAGGCTGTCTTTCCTTTTCAAATTAACTTTAGCTGCAATAAAGTTAATTTGAAAAGGAAAGACAGCCTGTGAGGAGCCCGCCCCCATGACATCACTTCCTCGGGCTCTGCGATGACCGGAGGGCTCCTGACACAGTTTCTCTTTACTTTTCAATGTAAGTGTAGTGCAGCCGCTGCTCTGTACAAAGCAGAAGCAGCGGCGTGGGTAGGGGTGTGTGTGTGAGTGACCCCGCAAGGGGGGGGGGAGTGTGAGTGAACCAGCACGGGGGGGGGAGTGTGAGTGAACCAGCAATGGGGGGGAGTGTGAGTGAACCAGCAATGGAGGGGGGGTGGTGTGAGTGAACCAGCAAGGGGGAGGGCGATGGTGTGAGTGAACCAGCAGGGGAGGGGGGGTAAGTGAGTGAGTGACCCAGCAGGAGGGGTGAGTAAGTGACAGGGGGGTGGGTGAGTGAACCAGCAGTGGAGGGGGTGGGGTGGTGTGAGTGAACCAGCAGGGGAGGGGGGTTGGTGTGAACCAGCAGGGAAGGGGGTTGGTGTGAGTGTTTGATTCCTATTCAAGAGAATTACTTTATATATAGTCAATATAGGCACAGAGGTAAATTTTTTTAACATTTTCTAATGGTGGTGTGCCTCGTGATTTTTTTCATGAAAAAAGTGTGCCTTTGCACAAAAAAGGTTGAAAAACACTGCTCTAGATAATATTACACCACTCCTAGCCCTCCCTTTACCACCTCTAAACATTCTTCTCTGCTACAGCTTGTATTTCATATACAGCCTTTGTCCTTCTCCAACTTTTCTCTCCATTACTTCCCACCTCAGTCCATCAGAGGTGGTCACTTGCTCTCTTTATACTGTCACAGTCAAGAGTCACCCCTTGATTCCGAGTTTTATGGATAGGACTATACATTTATTGTGAATTATTTCACTCCCGAAGGTAAAGGATAGCTCACAAAACACATACGAATGCTTGTCTCATCTTCAAAATCGTTTTTCCAATGCAGCAAAATTCTGATAATTATATGCTGAAGCAAACATTTAAAGAGATTTAAAATTTCTTGGGAAAGGTATGGTCTGATGAGTTCAAACATTTATCATTTCTGAGATACAGTATCTTTATAAAGATTTTGAATGTGTTTTCAATGAAGATTACCATCAGTCAACACTCCCAGATGTTCACAATTTCAGCTTCTTAACTTTCCTACCACTATGGTCACACAGTCATTACTTTTTTTCAGTAAGTTCACATTCTTATTTGAAGAACTTGCATCATCATCTTTATTTAACTTCCTTTCTTAAATACATTATTTTTTCTTACTGAGAATTTTCTTCATCGTTTATACCTCAAACTCAGCGTAAACCAGTACTGGGATCTAGCACCAAGAGCCTTCATTTGCAACCACCCATAGATTTTTTTCCCCTATTTATATTCCCTCCCTCCCCACACACTTCTAGGAGGTTATTTAGGAAGCTTTATTTGCAACTTGCACATGTATATCTTCCCTAATCCCCTGTGGTTTATTTCTCCCTCCAAACTGAAATTAGACAAAGATAGGGGAAACTTAACTGGTAGCATTTGTACATGTGCAGGCTTGCAAAATGGGCGATTTCAATTACTCTGGTATTGACTGGGTCAGTGTCACAGCAGGACATGCTAGGGAGATAAAGTATCTAGATGAAATCAATGACTGCTTCTTGGAGCAGCTGGTTCATGAACTGACCAGAGGGGTAGCCATTTTGGACTTAGTCCTTAGTGGAACACCAGTTCTGGTGCAAGAGATAAGGGTGTTGGGGCCACTTGGCAATAGTGATCATAGCATGATCGCATTTGATTTAATTAATGGAGGAGGCATGGTAAGGAAATCCACATTACTACCTTTTAACTTTCGAAAGGGAGACTATGATAAAATGAGGAAAATAGTTGCAAAGGTTAAAGACTTAGGGGCATGTTTACTAAACCGTCTTAATGTGCGCTCTGCGACGTTATCACGCGATAAGGTACCTTATCACGCAATAATGGCGCTTTATCAGGCGCACAGGTACCTTAGTGCGTGATAACGCGCGCAGCGGCGCAAACGAGCGCTGAAGGCGGGGAAAGGCTCCCGGAGGGTGGAGGAAGGCTCCCCAGGGGCGGAGAGAGAGGGTCAATGGGCGGAGAGTGGGAGGGGAGCGGCTCCACGCACACTAACACTGTGAAATCTGAGGCTCAAAACTAACGCCAGTGAAACCCTGGCGTTAGAGCCGATTTAAAGGGAAAAGAAACCATTTCCGTCAGCAATGTACAGCAAAACCAGGGAAACCTACAAAAAGTGATAAGTGTGATACATGTGCACGGAACAAAAGGGCAAATAAACATTGAAAATGTACAGAAGAAAATGTAAAAAAACCATAACCAAGCTGGGTAATAGTGATATCAATGGGAAATATCAAAAAACACTCGCAAGAAAGCTCCAAAAAAAAGAAATGAATTTTGGAAGAGTCTATGCTCCGTCCCCATACAAGGTGAATGAGCCCACAGTGAAATTGCGCTGAGCAGGGTTTCCGACTCCATTGGCCAGGTTTCCTATGGCATGCACATGTTCCACAACAGCAGGGCGGGCATGTCGGAATGGGCAACTGGACAGATGCTGGAAAAGGGGACACAGAGGGCTGCAGGCGGCACATGCTGTGGTGCAGCTGGGCCACAGTGCGGACTAGGGTGGTGCCTAGCTGGCCCATAGGAATACTGAAACAGTAGAGCAGCCAGACAGCCACTGATGAGGCCCCAACATGGGCAAGAGTGTGCTCCCCACAGTGTCACAGGGGATAGTATCCAGCAGGTACCCCCAAGGGCACGGAACATTGGCATGCGGTGCTGGGGGGAAGCGTGGATAGCTATGCAGGCACCCCTACCCCAGAACCCACACCATAGGCAGCCGCCTACCCACACACTGGATGACCTGAGACTGCACACCACCAGCACCACCAGCAGAAGGGCATGTCAGTATTGGGGCGGAGGGGTACTGGTGGTGGAGGGGGCAGTGGCTGCTCCCACAGCAGACCGTGGCCTAGCCCTGTTCAGGTGGGTGCCGTGCACTGCTACAGACAGGTTCTGTCTGACAAACAGTCATGGTATGTCCAGGGACTGCACTGTCTCTGTGGCTACAGTGTGATGCAGTACACACAGACAGTGTGTTCAGGAGCAGAAGGTCACAGGTTCAAGTCCCAGCTGTGACTCCTGCCAACCCAGTCCCCATATTTTACCCACTACTAAACCGTGGTAGTAAAGATGAACCTTTATTGCAGAGAACATAAGCATGAATCAAACGCCTATATTTTACCCTAGAGAGCACAGACACCATAAACATAAGCATTACCTAGAGCAGAGTCCCCCAAATGCAGTCCTGGAGGGCCACAAATCATTCAGGTTTTATGCTGTCTCTAAAAAAGATGCCTGTGCTGCATTTCCATGCGCCGCCCCCATGGTATGCAGATGTATCTCATGCATATTCATTAGGGACAGCATGAAAACCTGAACAGTGTTTGGCCCACCAGGACTGGAGTTGGGAACCTCTGCCCTAGAGCAGTGGCCAACAGGAGCAGAAACACCCACACCCACAGGCTCCATTATCCAAAGCCTCATGGAGAGGCAGGATGTTGGGCCTTGTGTGCATCTCCCAATACTAGCACTTGCATACCTTAGCAATGCCACCCTAAACCCGGGGATACAGTACACATATATCAAAAGGTTGCTATGATTACTGGCAGATAGCACTTCCTAAGTTAAGCACAATCTGTTCATTGAGCTGTATCATACCAACCTCTCTGATGTCTGTGGAGTGTGGTTCAGGTCTGGTGTCTGACAGTGTTTACCACCCCGGGGAGTGACCTCAACAGTATTGCGTACCATAGCCATGCCTGCGCTGTGCCCAGGACTGGTGAGGTGGCCAGGGCTTCCAAAAGCCTCTATATTTGCACAATGCTGGAATAGGTGTGGGAGTGTGTATCTGTCCATCCAGTGTGTGGTGGTTGCTAACACCTTACTCAGCCCACACTGTTTGCACTGTGTCCAGTGTTAGCTTGCCTATGTGCATAATGAGGAGCAAGGTATTGTGGGTATAGCCTGGACAGGGTGGCCTGGGCAGGATGCATCAGCACAGGGCATAGGGCAATGGCTGGGACATTGTAGTGGCCGGCCACCACCTGCACGGACAGGGTGGCCACAGCATGTCCTGCTGGGAGGTCACTCTCACCCTGACTGAGCAGTGACCACGGCATGGCTAGGTTCCCCCCTAGTGCTATATAGTATTTCTCTCAAGTGATATATATGGGTTTCCTTTTTTGGGAACCAATTACTGACCTATCTGCTTGGTGGTTGTGCTGACATCCCAGTTTTGGGTGCACACATTTCCTCCAGTAATATGCACTATGGACTAGCTAACAGACTGTTTGCAGTTAGTATGTGTATGGCTGGAAGACCTTGAAGGGTGCAGCGGCTGGAGACTCACTGTGCTAACTGCTGGAGAATGTCAGATAGTGGTGGGGGGCAGCTGAGCATTTCCAGCCCTACTGTCTGTCTGCTATTGCCTTATGGATGTGTACAGGACTGCATGGACTGCCCTCTAGGTTGTCTGTACCCCAGCTGGACTGAGGTTGATGGTCCCCTCTACCGCCACCATTGCAGGGATGTAGAATGTGGATCTGTTGGTGGGAGATCCTGAGCTCCAGAGGGCAGGTTGGGTGGTACTACATAATCTGCCTATGGGTCCAAACACCCCACGTGCGCGCACCCGCCCCCTACCCCCCCTCGCCCCTGCCCCCCACCCCCCCTCGCCCCCACCCCACCCCACCCTCCCCCTCACGCCCCGCCTCGCCCCTCCCCTCCCCGCCTCGCCCCTCCCCTCCCCGCCTCGCCTCGCCTCGCCTCGCTCCCCCCGTCACATAAATCATATAGCCATGGCACCCACACAGGATATGCACTAGTCTGGGTGCATCATAGTCCACAAGGGCTAGACATGACTGGGAAATAAAAATGGACACAGGTGTGTCTGCAAGGACTACCTATCACACACTGGCACTAATGGCGACCTGCAGCATAGTCTATCTCAGCTAAGTCTGGTGCTGTGGACATGGTGCTGGGCGCCCCACCTCACCCTCAGGGTGAGCACAGTACCCGCAGAAATGTAATGGTCTGTAGCTACTCTATGCCAATAACACACACGGTCAGTTCCCCCTCCCAGGCTGAGGTGCTTTGGGGGTGCATACCCCATTGTGTGATCATCTGTAGACTGCTGATCTGCATGTGCAGTGCATAATGGGTACGGGTGGGTTAACCCTATCCTGGTAACCACAGCAGACAGTTTGTGTGGTGACCTGAAGTCCTTCAGTAGCCAGCCAGGAGCTTGTTAGTAGCAATAGAGATGTAGCCCACTGGTCACTTTACTGCCTGTGGAGCCAGAGGTCATAGGTTTGATCCCACAGTGGGGTTATTTGGTAGGGCTGTCTAAGGCATATTCTGTTTTTTAATTTAAATTAGTGCTGTCAGAAAAAACACCATCACAGTGCTGTAACCTTAAGATGTCTCATAAGGCGCCTCATAAAGTGCCACACAAGGTGCCTTATAAGGCACTTCATAAAGCGGCCTAGAAGGTGCCTTATAAGGCATCCTATAGGGGACATTATAGGGTGGCTCAGTGGACAGGGCACTCTATAATGTGTCCCATGGAGTGTCTAATAGGGTGCCTTAAAAGGCACCCTAAGGTACAGCACCGTGAGGGTGTGTTTGCTGGCAGCACTAATGTAGACCAAAGTATAAAATGCTGCACACAGCACTGCCTAAATGTAAAGGGTAATGTCTCAGACAGTCTTATAGATTTGGCACACTGGGGGAATCAAACCCATGACCCCTGCACCATCAGTCTGTGTATTGACCATTGTGCTACACCTCTGCTGCTGTACATACATGGCAGCGCGCCTACATAAAACTAACGTGCGTTAGCCTGGCACGGCTCCCTCAATGGTACAATAATGTGTATGGCGATAGCACGTGATTGCCATGTTTAGACCATAGGACCCATTATTTTTATTGCATCCTGCACATTATGGCTGGCCAGACATTAACACGGTGTACTACACATACCCCTTGTGTAACAGTTTACGTTGTCATTGTTATGTGAAAAGGCATAGCACACAGGTTAAGACAATGCCTTCACAGCTAGTGGCGATGCGTTTGAGACCGCACTGTGCCAACACCATGATAAATGTATCATAATTAAACTGTGTTCAGACACATCGCTGGAATGTGTGTTGGCAGCCTCGATCTTTATTATGTACTGATTGCGCCATCGGTTCCTGTATACCAGCCATGGCACAAGCACATTGCTAGTGCGCCGTAACGACGGGCGCGGTGCCACGCAGAATGATGCTATGCGCATTGAGATGCATTGCGGCGTGTGCGTGCGTGCATGCGTGCGTGTGTGCATGAGCAAGGCAGTGCAGAAAATGGCTACCCGCTCCAGGAAGCCAGCTTTTAGCAGGCAGGATCTGAGCCACCTTGCAGGGCTTATCTGCACTAGGCAGAGCAAGCTATTTCCGGGCTCCTCACGGCGTCAGGACCTGGCACGTGTGCGTAGGGCCTGGGACCGCGTCACCAGGCGCTATAACCCTCTGGCAGAATACCCACGTGAGGTAAGTGTGTGGGGGCAGGTCAATATATGCATATACATATCCATTGTGTATTGTAGGTGTGCATGCTGCTGTGTGTAGCCATTCCTACCAATGTATGTTTATTAGTTACACCCACGTGATATACCGCCTAGGTATCATATCAAAGTGGCTTGTCCCATCCCCAGGAGGCTAAGGACATGATTACAGAGCTGAAGATGCCATCCTGGTGTCATGGCAGCTGCTGTTGTTGATGTGTTAAAAGAAACCTTAACCCAAGGAGCCCCTAGATCTGCCTGAAGAGGTTTGGGAAAGATCATGCTGACATGGTAGTTTCTAAGGTTGCAGGGTCACACATCTGCCCAACCCCAAGGGGTCCTGAGATGTGATCCAAATGCTCACTTACTCACTCTGGTAACATGGCTGTGAGAGGGGTTTCAGTTTAAAACATCCTCCCTATCCCCAGGAGTCCCGAGAGCCCATCAAAATGGGTTCTCAGTCACCCTGGTGATAAGGTTGTTTGTGCCTTTGCAGTTTAAAACATCAGGCCCACCCCCAGGAGTCCTGAGAGCCCATCAAAGTGGGTTCCCAGTCACCCTGGTGATATGGGTGTGTGTGTCTTTGCAGTTTAACACCCCCCCCCCCCCCCTATCCCCAGGAGTACCAAGAGCCCATCAAAGTGGGTTCTCAGTCACCCTGGTGATAAGGTTGTTTGTGCCTTTGCAGTGTAAAACATCAGGCCCACCCCCAGGAGTCCTGAGAGCCCATCAAAGTGGGTTCTCAGTCACCCTGGTGATAAGGTTGTTTGTGCCTTTGCAGTGTAAAACATCCTCCCTATCCCCAGGAGTCCCGAGAGCCCATCAAAATGGGTTCTCAGTCACCCTGGTGATAAGGTTGTTTGTGCCTTTGCAGTTTAAAACATCAGGCCCAACCCCAGGAGTCCTGAGAGCCCATCAAAGTGGGTTCCCAGTCACCCTGGTGATAAGGTTGTTTGTGCCTTTGCAGTTTAACACATCCCCTCTATCCCCGGGAGTCCTGAGAGCCCATCAAAGTGGGTTCTCAGTCACCCTGGTGATAAGGTTGTTTGTGCCTTTGCAGTGTAAAACATCCTCCCTATCCCCAGGAGTCCCGAGAGCCCATCAAAGTGGGTTCCCAGTCACTCTGGTGATAAGGTTGTTTGTGCCTTTGCAGTTTAACACATCCCCTCTATCCCCAGGAGTCCTGAGAGCCCATCAAAGTGGGTTCCCAGTCACCCTGGTGATATGGGTGTGTGTGTCTTTGCAGTTTAACACATCCCCCCTATCCCCAGGAGTCCTGGGAGCCCATCAAAGTGGGTTCCCAGTCACCCTGGTGATAAGGTTGTTTGTGCCTTTGCAGTTTGACACATCCCCCCTATCCCCAGGAGTCCTGAGAGCCCATCAAAGTGGGTTCCCAGTCACCCTAGTGATATGGGTGTGTGTACCTTTGCAGTTTAACACATCCTCCTTATCCCCATGAGTCCCGAGAGCGCATCAAAGTGGGTTCTCAGTCACCCTGGTGATATGGTTTATGCCTCTGTTGCTATTTTCTAATTCCCCCTACCCCCAGGAGTCCTGAGACCTACTGAAAGTGTCCTGTCAGTCACCCTGGTGATATGGTGTATGTTGCTGATGATGTGTGCTAAGGTACCCTACCCCCAGGAGGCCTGAGACCTGAGTGCAAAGGTCGGTATGGCAGCTAGATATTGTGTTAGGTGATGCCGGGTTGGGACACACAGTGGCCTTATTCCCCGGAGGCCCAGACCCCAGTACACATGTCTGTTATGGTTCATGATTGTATGGTAGGTGCAGCTGGGTATGTGCTGTAAACCCTCACACCCCCAGGACCCGTGAGACCTGCTTACAAAGGTCTGAGACAAATCCATATATCTATGATGTGTATGCAGTTTCAGGTCACACATCTGACCAATCCCCAGGAGCCCCATAAATGATTGCAGAGAAACATCATAGATGCTGGTGTGAGGGTACAACACCTCACACTGCCCACACCACAGATATCAAAACGTAGCGGCCCAAAACCATCCCATACCCATCACTGTTCAACATCCAAGTAGATATATATCAATGTTGCTTATATGGTGTTAATCACACAATACTGCACATACGATCTCAGTAACCATGGGCCTACAAAACACATACAACAGACTAAACTGTCATAATGCACAAGCCCTTATAACACCTTGCCAGCTTAAGTAACACACAGCAATATAAAACACGTCCTGTAATATGTAATATATGTGTATATGTAATATATGTGTATATGTATACATGTAAAGCCTCCTCTCAAACAATCAAATGTAGATATGTAAAGTCTCCTCTTATACAATCAAATGTAAAGTCTCCTCTTATACAATCAAATGTAAATATGTGACTGTTTGATGTGCCTTTTACCCACCCCTGAAATCACAATGTATGTTCCAAATCCGGCCTGTACAGCCACACCATTATGTATAGAAAACCGCTGCTGATCGCTGGAAGTAGCAGGATACAAGTGTACACTAAATAAAATAAATAAAACATCACTGCCCTTCCGTGCAGACCCTGACAAGCCCACAAATCTCAATCCCTGAGACAGCACTTAACTGTCAGAAACATGCTTTGTGTCTCAAAGGGTGGCCATCCTGTTAACCCCTCCCCGATGCCACATCCCACAGCTGAAAAGCATTCTGCAGGCATCCTCAGACCATCAGGGGACGAGGACCTGTCCAAGAAAACATATAACCAACAGGAAATACACAAGCAATGAGGAACAACAGCACAAGCCAGCTCACCCAACTCAGACCCCGCACTCACCCCTATTCAAAGTTAGTGAGGCAAACAGACAGTGGATTGTGGACGTCATGTTGGTTATATGTTGTGAGCACACATTTACAGACCCACAGCCACACATGCAGGTGGCACTGGCAACCGTTAGTAGAAGAAGCACTGAGCAGATGCGTAGGAGCAGCACGATGCTGCGCACAGAGATGTGTGATATGTGTTTGCCACCCACCAGAGATATATGGTCCTTAATGCACCCTCGCATTGTCTTCCCCCCCTAGGTGGAGGACCTACGGAAAAAGGGGCGTGAGATGTGGCTCAAATGCCCTGCCATGTTGGAGAGGCTGCGAAGGCGGGCAATCCCAGCACGTGGCGGTAAGTGACACAACCTCAACAGCTCTGTAGATAATGTCACAGTGGCACACCAGCCTTTGTGTTGCCTAACTATTTACATGTGTTATGTGACTCACATACTAGTGTGCTAATGACTGTCATCCCCCACAGAGGCGGACCATGCTGGTCAGGGGACAGCACTGTCAGCGCCCCCTGTGAGGAGGCCCACTCGCCTACGCAAGGAGGAGGAGGAGGATGAGGCAGAGGAGGAGCAGGAGGAGGGGTCGGAGGAGGAGGAGGCGGAGGAGGAGCAGGAGGGGGCATTGGAGGTGGCGGCGGCTATGGAGGAGGGGGAGGAGGCAGCAGAGGCCCCTGATGCGTATGAGGGCAATAGGGGACTGGATAGGGTGGAGGGTGGGGTGGAAGGGGAGGGTGAGTGTGTGTGGGTCATGTCGGGGGGAGGAGGAGGAGGGGAGTGTGGAGTGTGCTGAGGGTGTGTGGGAGGTGCCAGGGTGGGAGGGGGTGGGAGGGGGTGGGGGAGGGAGAGGCATTTGCTGTTCAGGGTGGGGAGGGAGGCATGGAACCCAGGACAGCACAGGACACTGTGGGTCCCTGCCAGCCCCCACATGTGTGTGGGAACGGTGCCCGTGTGGGTGTTGCTATGCCACCCCTTGCCACAGACAAGGGCCACGCACATGCCACCACATACACACCTGGCACCATGTGTGTATGTGGTGATAGGTGCATCCAGGACCTGTCTGTGGCAATGGACAGTGTGGTGCACCGACTCAGGGCCCTCAAATGCACCGTGCGGGTGCTGGCAGGTACTGTTCAGGGGTGGCTGTTGAGATGCAGCGTGTGGTGGGTAGGGATGCTGCATCTCAACAGCCATCCATTGATGGGCATCGCAGGAGCATTTGATGGCCCCTGTGGTGCCTACACATGTGCCCTGTGCTGTCCTGTGTTCTGGGAAACGACGGCACAGCTGGGTACCTACATATGTTATGCCGAATTTGTTGATGTACATTTTGTCATGTACCTGTTGTACATACTGTTTAAATACATTTTTGAGACAAAAGCACAATGGTCATGTGTCTCCCTTACACACAGACTGTGTACATAAGCATGGCATATGTGTGTAGATCAGTATGTGTATGCAAGGTAGACATGTGTGTCATACATGGACTGTCTCCACACGCAGTTGTGGGGGCTGGCCTTGTGCGTAGGCATGTGAGTCCACGGTTGACACTGAGATGTGGCAATGTGTAACATTTCCTAATATACCTAGTCATGTGCATGCTGTGTGCAATGTGTGGGAACCATACCTGATGCACCATGCCTCCGTGCCAATAGGGGGAGAAGCTAGCAGCAGGTTTGTGCCATGGAGGTTAGGATGGAATGCTGTACCCAGGAGCTGCTCAGGGGACTAACTGTTGGGGCAACATAGGTCAATGCATGTTACAGGGATGAGCGGTGGGGGAATACAAGCGCTAGTGAAGGGTGATCCGCTGACCACAGCAAGCCACCTTTGTCTGCCTCTGCCGCATGCAAGCCTATGTGGGAAGACAGCCACGTGGGCCCTGGTGTGGGCATGGATAACGGTCACACATGTGTGTTCAATGAGGGAGAGTATATGGGGTGGGAGACGGTGGCAGATCCCTACACCAGACATTTTCTACCATGAATATGCTCCTGCGCAATAGGAGAGGATGGGTAGACCCCCACACATAGGTAGTGGGGCGGGGACCTGCCACAATCCATGCCACACAGGGCATCGTATGACCTATGCGCACTGATAGGTGCCAGTACAGACACCCCACCACTGAGGGACATGGGTACGGCACATGTGGGCAGGGAGACAACAGGAGGTGCAGGGTACATAGGGGGCCACAGTGCCACACAGTGAAATCAAACACATAGAATGTAATATTTTAACCAGTTTTATTTGTAGTGTTTACAGTCTCCGTGTCTGGCCACGGCGACCACGGCCAAGCCCACCTCTCTGTTGTGGAGCTGGCGGTGCAGCCTCCGGTGCCAGTGCTGGCTGCTGAGCTTGTGCCAGCATGGCCTCCTGGGCACTGGCAATGTGTAGCAGTGCCCCTGCTATGACGTCAGCTGTTGACTGCAGCTGTTGCAGTCCCTGATTCATTGTCAACAGATCCCTGTGTATGGCCACCAGAGCCTGACGTGTGCCTGTGGGTGGAAAACAAGGTGATATGTGAGATACCTCATTCAAACACAAATGTCACACATGCACACGTCAGGCATATCCCACCAGATCAGTCTGCAGATCAGTCATGCCTGCCAAACCTAGCAATGCATGACCATGTTTAGATCTGTGTCTCCCATGAGCCATCCCCATGTCTGGAAGGGGTCTGGATGAGGGGTCATGAGAATCACAGATCTCACACATGACACATTGCCCCAGTTTAATATGTCAATGCCTGGTCTGCACACTGCTCATCTGGGATAGGTCAGATGATGTGAGGGGGCATGGCACACACATACACATATCTGGGGTGGCCCCATTTCTATAATGCTGGTGCACAGTGCAGATAATGTTGACAAACGATGCTGCCTGACAATACCCATTGAGAGGTGTCTGTCACATAGGGTGTCTGGGTGACCTGCGATCATTGGTTTCCTCTTTGCGCTTACGTGGGGTATATTGCCAAGCACAGTATGCATGTGTCTGAGCCCCTCACACATGCTGACACCTGACAAGCCATGCTACAGGAGGTCGAAACACAGAGGGCATAAGACAACTCCCCCAACATCAGAACGCTATGATATGTGGGCAACACGCAATCTCGTTGTAGATGTTATGACAACCCCGTGGGGATTGTGGGGTATGCTGTTACCCACCTTCGGCATCGAGCCGTGCTGCGGCAGTGTGTTCCCACAGCTCAGCAAGGATAGGGCCCATGTCCGTTGGAGAGGTGGCTTCTGTCCCTGGCGCATGCATGGGGTAGCGGTTTCCGTTGACCTCCGAGCCCTCTGTGGCAGTGACGTCTGGGTGCGGATCCTCTGCCTCAGCCTCCACGTGGGTCCCTGGCATCCATTCCCCATCACTGGTGCTGCCCCTGGACATTGTGGGCTGGGGCTCTGCCACATCCTGGGGCAATGGCACATTCTGCTCCTCAGCTGCCCCCATGGTTGTGTAGTCACCTGGGTTGTGGAAGACCATACACAGCACAGATAGGTTTGCACGGTGCAACTACGTACAACTGTGTAATACATCCACCCCACAATCAATGTGTGCTTGGCCGTGCCCCGTACGTGTGCTGCATAGCTATCACTACAGCTCCTGCTACCACTATTAGACATATATAGGCCAGTACCTAGCAGACGCATCACTGTGTACGTTATCCCACAGAAGGACAATCCCTGCTCAGCAGTGCTTAGATTAGACACAGACATAACAAGGACAGGTCTGAGAGGGGGCTTGTAGCAGACGTGTAGCCACATGTGCAGGGCAGACATAAAAAGGGATGGTGTTAAAGAAACATGTGGTTGGAGGGCAGAAACACGCAGAGTAAAAGGGGTGGAATGGGGGACAGCACACTCATGAGCCAAAGACAGAGGGTAGAAGATGATCCAGGGGACCAGGTATGAGGAGGTGCTAATAAGATGCCTGACGCATATCCAAAGGGCATGTACTCTATGCGTTGGGAGCAGCAAGGTGTGAGTTGGGTACCTACCTGCCTGGGGATGTGTAGTGTCCAGTGCCTCTGGCAGTCCACACAGGTAGATGGGCCCTAGCCGCTCCGCCAACTCGTGCTCCAGGGGTGTTAGGGAAGGTGCAAAGGGGCCTTCCCCACCAGTGCCCATGGCATATTGCCACTCTGCCACCATGTGTGCACGCACACCCCGCTTTATGTCGCTGAACCTCTTCCTGAGGCTGTCCAGGTCTCTGTGTGGGCCCCCTGCCTGTGCAATGGCCTCCTGCACCTTCTCCCACACCTGGGTGCATGTTGCAACAGTGGTGCTGTTGCTTAGCCGGCCTTATAGGACCTCATAATGCTCAAGGACACTCGCCAGCAGGATATGGTTTTCCTGCTGGGTGAATCTCACAGCCCTCCTCAGTTGCATAGCTGGCACCAGTATGTGCCTGCGTTTTGCACTGAGAGGACCCTGTGTGGGCTGGGCCGATGTGCCTGCATCCGCCACCACACTCCCTGCCATATCTGTGTCCTCCCAAACAGGTGGCCCCACCTCCCTCTCCCTCTCCACTCCTGCCCTGTCCTGTTGCTCCATCTCCCTGCCCTCTGTGCCCGCTCCCTCCCTGTCACACATTCCTGCTCTTGCCCTTCTCAGCTCCACCTCACACCTCCCTCCTCTCCCTGCTGTCTGCTTTTCACCTCACCTCCTTTCTCACTCACCTGCTCCTTGCCTCCCCTCCTCTCTGTCTCCCCTGCTCTGCCTCACACCTCTCCTCCACAAACCAGCCTCTACCACTCTCAACCGCAACACACTAACTCTGCTACACTAAACACCTGCTTCTCTCTCTGACTGACACCACACACCTTCTCTCTCTCGCCTACCAAAAACCCCTCAACGTGCAACACGTGTACAGGTATATTTATAGTTTTTTTAATGTAGTGTGCATTGCACATGCGCAGTTGCGAGAGCGCGGTGTCTGCATGCGCTGCGCATGCGTAGTTGGCTGCGCGCATTGCGCATGTGCCACACAGACACGGGAGGTGCTTGTGTGTCTGTGTGTCAACTTTATGTATGCTGTGTTTGTGCATGAGGCGTGGCACATGAGCAATGCATGCAGCCAACTGCGCATGCATAACGTTTGAAGACGCCACGCTCACGCAACTGCGCATGCGCAACACGCGCTGCATAAAAAAAACTATAAATATACCTGTACACTTGGTGCACATTGAGGGCTTTTTTGTAGGTGAGGGAGAGAAGGCGTGCGTTGGCAGTGAAAGAAGGAGAGAGTCAGAATCAGGTGTATTGTGGAGTGTGGCTGGGTTTGTGACTGGTGTTGGTTGTATTGTGTGGCTGTGTTTCTGTGTGGTGTGTAAGGTGTCTGTCTTGGTTAGTGAAGTGGTGTCTGTGTTTGAGTGGGTTAGAGGAGCAGGATGGGTGGAGTTTATGTCGGCCTTTGTGGTTGTTGCAGCTGCAGTGGGAGGTGGGCAGGTGGTGCGGTTGCCTGATGGGGGAGATGGTGTCTATGGGGCTGAGGCACAGGGCATGGGTGTAGTACCGCTGCAAATCAGACCTGCAGCTGTGGGGGCAGGCCAGGTAGGGGCTGTGCCCGCACGGCGCAGGAGGCATGCTGAGGTGCAGACTCACCAGTCTCGCCTCTACAGGCCCAGGGCCCAGCTCCAGGGCATGCATGAGGACCAGGTCATCTCCCTCTACCGACTGAGCATAGGTGCTATTAGAGAGCTCTATGAGGATCTAAGACCTGACTTTGAGCCCCTGACTGATCGGTCACATGCCATACCGGGTTTGGTCAAGCTCCTTGGTGCCCTACATTTCTTTGCCTCTTGCTGTTTCCAGTCATCTGTGGCCGCAGTGGGTGGCATGAGCCGTCCCACCTTCTCACACTGTCTCCACCAAGTACTGCATGCCATGGTCAGCCTGGTGCAGAATTATATTGCCATTCCACACACTAGGCAACAGTGGTGGACCCTGAACCAGGCCTTTGAGGTGTTAGCCGGGATACCACACGTGATGGGACCTATTGATTGCACACATGTTGCCCTGGTCCCGCCTAGAGACAGGGAGGTAGTGTTACGCAACCACAAACACTATCATTCCCTGAATGTTCAGGATGTATGTGATGCAAATATGCATATTCTGAATGTGGTCCCCAGGTTTGAGGGGTCCACCCATGACTCCTATATCCTGCATCACTCGGCACTATACAGACAATTTGAGGCAGGACAGTATGAGGAGGACTGTATATTGCTGGGTGGGTATTTCCCATTTCTGACATGCACATGGTGTTCATGTGACTACGCGTATGTGCAAATGTCTGTCTTGGAGTAGATCCCTCATTGTGTGTGTGTGTCATCTGTCTGTGTAGGATATAGGGGGGGGGGGTTGGTGCCCTCCATATCCGCCCTGCTATGGTGCTGTGTGATGCTGGTTGAGTGGATGCTAGCATTTGTGTAGTTGTTACAGATTATGTTTTCGGCAATCCATACACCTACCCCTTGTCTTGTGTGTCTTAGGTTCCCCCACTCAATCTGTAATAAGGTAGACACCCAGGAAGCTGTAGATAACATGATGAGTGATCTAGCTAAGCTTGATGAATGGTCTCGAATTTGGCAGCTGGGATGTAATGGTAGGAAATGTAAGGTCATGCATTTGGGCTGCACCAATCCAAGGGAGCAATATAGTAGTTGGGGGTGAAGTACTCTTGTCCACTACAGAAGAGAGGGACCTAGGCGTGGTTGTGTCTGCTGATCTCAAAGTAGCTAAACAGGTTGAAAAGGCGAGGGCAAAAGCTAGAAGGATGCCTGGGTGCATACGGAGAGGAATGGCTAGCAGAAAAACCGGAAGGGATAATGCCTCTGTATATGTCTTTGGTGTGACCTCATGTGGAGTACAGTGTGCAATTCTGGAGACTGCACCTTCAAAAGGATGTGAACAGGATGGAGTCGGTGCAGAGGGTGGCTACTAAAATGATTAGTGGTCTTCATTATACAGCATATGAGGACAGACCGAAGGATCTTAATATGTACACACCTTGGAGGAAAGGCGGGATAGAGGTGATATGATGGAGATGTTGAAATACCTCCGTGGCATATATGTTGAGGGAGAGAGTCTCTTTCAATTGTAAGCAAGTTCTGCTACGATGGGACATGGAACGAAGGTGGAAAGAGATAGATTCAGGGGTGAAATGGCAACATATTTGTTTACTGAAAAAGTGGTGGATCCATGGAATAGTCTCACAGTGGAGGTGGTAGAGATGAGGACAGTAACTGCATTCCAAACAGCATGGGACAAACACAGAGGATCTCTAAAGGTAAAAAAGGGACTGTTGTACTTGTTGATATGGAAGGACAGACTAGATAGGCCATGTAGTCCTTTTGTGTCATCATATTTCTATGTTGCTATGCTGCATAGTTGTGATGTCATATGTTTCTGTCAGGATGTGTTATGCATTTGTTTTGCACATATATACCTGTGTCCATTTGGGGGGACATGAGCTCCTGCTTTAACATACCTCATTTCTTTCTACAGGTGATGCAGGATATGGGTGTTGCCCCTGTTTGCTGACCCCTGTGCGTCAACCACGGACACGTGCAGAGTGGAGGTACAATGAGGCCCATGCTTCCAGCCGCTCTGTCATAGAGCGCACCTTTGGCATTTTAAAGAGTCGCTTCAGGTTTCTGGATAGGACAGGCAGGGCCTTACAATATACTCCACAGACTGTGGCAGAAATCATCATAGCCTGTTGCATCCTGCACCACATTGCTCTCAGGCACAATATCCCTGCCAAGATTAATGAGGGTCTGTAGGATGATCCGATGTGCCCCCCTGTACGTGCCCATGGTGACACACGTGAGGGCACAGCAATCAGGCGGCAGGTGATTGCAGAGCTCTTCTCATGTACGTACTGCATATGTTCCCACCTACATTTGTTGGTATATGTGTGTACTGCTAATACAGGTTAACATTTGTAGACCAATATCAGTAGGATGCAACACTGAACTGACATGTAACAGACACTGGTTGGCCATCCCAACGTCAAATATAAGCATGACTGAGAACCAAACGATGTGGGCAGGGAAGAACAGCGGGTGGAGGTGGATTATGTGTGTGGGTGGTTTTAGGCTTGTGGGAGGTGTTGGGGTGACATTCCTAGTTTGTAGCTGATTGTGAAAGTGGCTGCTGTGCAACCACAGTTAGTTGGTGTTATGCTTTGGGTGCAGCAAGGTGAGAGGCATGTGGTGTGGGTTTCACAGTGGGAGCAAGGACCATGTTTGGGGCCAGTTGTCCAGCTGTGCATGTTTTTCATTTAGTATTTTGAGCTGATTGTGTGGGTGGTATGCTCTGGTAAGCTGGATCTGTGTGTCTGTAGTTTTTGTATAGCGCTACATGTGATACGTAGCACTATATACATGCTCAGTACTATTTGTCATAATGGTATTTAATATCCTTAAGGGGAGTTAGTGGAACGCCACAGTGTGGCTGACTGTATAGGTCATCGCGTAGCCCTAACATGGATGCGGTGAAGGATAGGGAACCTGCAGTGTCCAGCCAAGGGGAGTATCATTGCTCCTTTTTTTTTGATGTAGAATAGCCATGCAGTGCAGTGTTGCATATGTACACACAAATAGAGGTGATTCAGGCAAGATCTGCAAGGTGTAGGTTACAGTAGGCAAGCAGAGAGATGAATGTGGGGGTGGATTGGGTTTTAGGGGTGTTTTCAGGGAGGACAGAGCAAATACAGCTGATGACATCTCGACATAAACCACATGACTCAACTACAGGCTGTGTAAGTGTGTAGAGGAGGAGAGTGCAGTCCAAGACAACAACTACATTGCGGACCCTAGAGAAGGAAAGTTATGTCCACATACACAAAGATGCTCTGATTGGAGGGGGGTTATTAGGTGCACATATAGGCTATCCATGCTTTGCCATTATCACTTTCAGACAGTGGGATGACATGCAGCCATCAAGGTCAGGTTACAAGCAGACATCGAGGTGTGGTTTAGCGGACATAACGCAGACATTGAGATATATGTTTTGCAACTCATCAGCACACAGCTGTTAATGTTAGTCAAGGTATGAGATATACACACCAGGAAATGTGTTTGGACAGAGGATACCATAGGTGCCCCTGCATATTTCTGTGTGTTACAGCAATTGACAGCGGGGTAGCAGACGACATTGGGACACCAGTACACACAGTGAAGGGGCATTGGGAGCAATATGGGGGGACCCAGGATAATACTGCAGCCTTGGAGTGAGGCAGGAACATGGTAGGGAGCAAACACTTCTGTTCACTAGTGTGTACGACAACAGAGAGGTGAGGGAGGGGACAGACAAAGTACGGACCCCTGTAGTTTGCCAAAGACATGTCATTGATGCCTCTCACATGGGAGAGATGTGTACAGTGTGATGATGAACAGTCAGTCTGTAAAGGATGTTGGGGGGTCTGCAAGCTGGGGACAGGAAGGTGACGTGTGTTGCACAGCTAGAACATGACATATGTATGTTTCCCTTGTGTTTCCCAATGCACAGGACATACTTGGTGAAGCTCCTGGTGCTGAGGTACATTAGCAGGTGACTGAACGTCAGCCAACATGCTATGGTCTGGGGTAGGTGGACCTACAGCTACATTGTCTGTGACATGGTGATTCTACATATTTCGCTGACATTGTCTCCCTTCACTGTGACCTGTTATGGCCTTTGAGTGGCTCAGGGGATCTGAGACATACACCTGATGCAAGCACAAGGTAGTTTGCACCTTTGTTCTTTTGGGAATGACATCAGCCTTTACATGTTAATGATTTACTGTTTGACTCATATACATTTCGTGTTGGCTCTCTGTTCATGAACGCTGATGCACATAGGATGGAGCTGTGAAACGCCTGTTTAACATGGGCATGGACAGGACCATATCCATGTGACACCCGTGTCTACGGTTCCAATTCAAAATGTCCCCAACATGCGATGTGTTTTGTGTTGTGATCATGTCATGCCTGTGTGTCCCTTTATTATGTGTTTCTTAATGTTTGACTCTGCAATTTGTGCTGATGTTGCAAGGCGCATACCAATACAATATTTATCCTCTTCTGACACAGGGCAGAGAACAAACCAGACACATCTATTACAGTGCATATGGCATCTCCTTCACCCACCTGTTGGGGGACACAACACCATGGAACTTTCCCTGGAAAATGGTGCCATAGGATGTTTGACCTCTGCGAGTGGGACACATGCCTAGGATGGACAGTATTATTTTTGGATTGCTACTTTGGCCATGATAGACGTATCCAACACACTGTTGCTGCCATGCTCTGGCTGGGAGTCATGCTCATCGCAGGAGACACACAGGACCTTTCATGTACTGTGGCATATTGGGATGTGACACTTGACTATGCATGCCCAGGGTTGCAAGGATAGCCTTAACCTGACTTGTTGGATTGCAGATACGCTTTGCACTTTGCACACTGTGTACTGGTCCCCATGTGTGCAGCAGGGACTGACATTGTCACTGTATGTTGTACATTCCTCCACAGTTGTGGTGTTGTTGTGTTTTGGCCATGTGTGTGATATGGAACACAGGATATGCTCATCTGTTTGTTTCAACACAAGCATACAGCCATGCGTGTGGCACAGGGGGAGCGATGGAGAGGTCCTGTTGTCTATGTCCACCTACTCTCCACCTGGACATGATACAGGTTTTGCCACAACACCGCTTTAATGCGCACCAGCATCCTATTGATGTTTTCAATCACCAAGGGTCTTGGCATCACTGTATCATGTTGAAATGTCGATGGTACATGTGCATATGACTGACTATGTTGGGGAAACACAGCACGTGGCAATATGGCTTATGTGTGGTTTACTGTAACATGTTTGCCCTTAATTTCCATCTCTATATACTGTTTCTTGTGTTTGTTTACTGTACAGACGTGACGCTCTGCATTGATTTACAAACCTTGCATTGCATGTCTGCACAGTCCTATTTATCCCCTAAGGTAACGACACTCACATTGCCCCGTTATATTTGGAGTGTCGCAGTGTGAGTGTCCGTTGTCTTCCTTCAATTGTGCATTCCATGTACCGTGATATATGTGTACAGACACTGTCTACACACCAACCAGTGCAGGGGCACCTCCTGCATGGTGTTATCTCTGCATGTTTCTGCAGGTAGTTTTCATTTGAATTCTCTCTGTGTTCATGTGCCTCTGCTACCTGTTAGCATATCCTCATTGTGCATTTGATGATTGTTTAGGGTTACATTTTTGCAGCTTGGATTCCTATATCAGGCATTATGTGAGAGCTGAAACATTACTTTCAATATGTGTTTTTAAAGTTACAACGTTTTAACAACATATGCTGTTTTCATTTGTGTGCCTCCTGTGTTGCCAGATAGATATGTTTTAGGGAACAGATCATGATTGATGTGTGTTGGTCCCTCATCATGCACCGCCTACTGTCTACATGCACTCATATGTGAGTAACATATTTGAGGCGTGCAGCAGCATGTGGGGGGTGGGGGCCTAATGCATAGTGCATACCATGCACGTGCTGCACATTATGTCTCCTGCCCTTCATTTGTAGACGGCCCAGTGACCTTTCTGTAAGATGTGGGTTGCTGCCCTGCTAAATGTGTTTCCATCTTTCACCTGGGATCCACTTACCTTGATATTATGATGGCGGTATCTACACTATCTGTGAAGATGAACCCAAATAAAAATATGTGTTTGATATCCATTTGTCTCTGCTGCTGCTTGATCATGGTGACAAACATGCAATACAATGTGTGCCTTTGAGTCAGTCCTGACTCCTTGTGAACCAGAGACTCCAGGGATTTTTTGGCAGTGTCACTGGAAGTAGATTGCCAGGCCGTTCTTCCAAGGTAATGGAGGGTTACATGACTTGCCGAAGGCCACATGGAGTGCTAGTGGGAACTGAACCCTGGTTGCTTGGTGACCAAGCCAGTTTTCTAACCACTAGGCTACTCCTCCACTCTTTGATCACATCGACACTTGTATCTACTGATTTGCTGGTCATGTACATGGCCCACCTGTGCTCACATCCTTGTACGGTGGCAGCTGTGTATCTGCCAGCTATTTGCCACATCACTGGGTATTACAGGTGCCCATACACACCCTCCCTTTGGGGTACTATTTTTGCATTGTGCTCAAGGTGCTCATTGTGTTTGTTTGGGGTAGTGGTTACAGGCATGTGTTATAACACAATAGGTTGCAGGTTTGATCCCCACATGTGGTTTATTTTTTTCTTTTCTGTTGTGCTAACATGACCATTAGGTACCAGCAGGTTCATCACCTCTACACACACCCTTCCCTCTCTTCACTGTACACCAAGGTGTGCCCTCTGTGCTGCCTAGCCATCACATATTATCTGTTACATAGGTCTCTTTCTTTATGGTGTTTACATGGCAGTCCGCTTGGGGGTTTGGTATTGCTGTGGTTCAGCTGGTGTGTGCTACACCTGTTTGTATGTTCAATTCTCTCCTGTTATGTTCCAGATTTTGCACCAGCTCCACAGAGCATCCTCTGCTGCCCTTAGGGTTTAGGTTCTTTCCTCTTTTGCATGTTGTATCCACTGCATAACATTTCATTGTGTGTGTGCATGTAGTTCTATGTGGCTCTGGTCCCAATTACAGACTGTGATCTGATTTGTACACAGCAGATCTGCATGTACATTTGGTCATGGTTACTGTTGGGGGTTTGCCTGTCCTGACAGCCAGCAGGCATCTTGTGTGATGCCCTGCACTATTTTTGTATGCAGCCTTTGCTAATGAGCTCACGTTGGTGGTGTGGCCTACCGGTTTGTGCATTGCCATTTGTGGTACTGGTCATAGGTTTGATTCTTCTCTGTTCTCTTTCATTTGTATGCCTGTCCTGCAGAACTACTTTTCATTCCTGTGACAGTCATATCTGTGCAGATCTGTGCTGTGAGCACATTGTACCCTCATCACAGTTGTGAACCATCCTTCTGTCCATCTACGTGTGTCTGCCAGCTGTGTGCCATCCTACCCTCATGTGCATGCTGCTACCCCACGTCCTGCACTCCTACACATTCCTGCATTGCAGCTCTCCCTGGTTGCCTCTCCTGTGTGTGCTCTGCATAGCACTGCTACTCCACTGTCATCCTGACATTCCACCTATCCTGCCACTTCTGCCTCCTCTGCTGCACACATCTTCCCATCCTCTGCCACACACTGTCATTATTGCATGGTACATTACCATTGCTCTGTGCATAGCTACAGCTGCCCCCGATATGTTTGTCTATTTTTCTAGCTGCCACATGGGCTGGAGGCTGATTTGTCTGGTCCATCAGCTCTGATCTACATCCTTCCATTACTTATGCATTGTCTTTCCTTGCTGCTCTGTGCAATGTTTGGGTTACATGTGTGTTTGGCACATACCTCTCTTGCCCTTCAAATTGGAGGACCTTACTGCTCTTGGCCAACATTTTTGGGTTCCCCTATACATCCTTGGGGCATATTACGCCACACCTTTGATTCAGGCAGCTTATGGGGTGCCTACTATGGTGCCTTGGGAGTTGGCAACCTTTCAACATGGCCACTGGGGCACATTATAACCCACCTTTGCTGATGTGGTTGTTTAGGATGTGCCTTCTGGTGCACCCTAAAAGGTGCATTAATTTATGGCACTAGGGTGCAGTTATTTTTAGATGGCAGCACAGATTGTTGTACAGTTGCAAGCAGAAAAAGGAATTATTTCTGCCAACCTTATTCATTAGGCACACTGGGGACTCAAACTCATGACCCCTGCACCATCAGTTAGTGTATTAACCATGGTGCTACACCACTGTTCCTGTTTGGATGTCAGCGCACCTACTTAAGATTTTCATGCGTTGACATGGGCAGTGCTGCCATCAAAAACAGGGCTGTAACCCTGTTTTGCCTAATAGGGCAACCTATAAAGCGCCTTATAAGGCGCCTATAGGCAACATTCTAGGGTGCACTTTATAATATGCCCTCTGGAGTGCCTTATAGGGTGCCTTATGCGGCACTTTATGTTACGGCACTTTGAGGGTGTGTTTGCTGGCAGCACAGATTTAAATTAAACTGGAAAATGCCTCAGACAGCACTGGGTAAAAGTAGTATTATTCATCAGGGCCATTTGGGACTTGAACGCATGACCCCTGTATTATCAGTTAGTGCATTAACCATTGTACTACACCTTTGCTGCTATGTGTGCCAGTCAATGCGCCTACTTAAGATTAACATGCATTGACGCGCTCTGATCCATTTCTTGGGTGCTAACACGCTCAGCGCACATTATCGCGCGATAACGCGCGCTTGCTATGTTTAGACCGGAACACCTACTCCTTTTATGGCATCCTGCACACTAATGCTGGGTGCACGTTAAGACGGTTTAGTAAACATACCCCTTACTGTACATCAATACAATCTTGGAAGCCCAGATCAGCTGTATTCCACGCTTTAAGAAAAGTGGAAGGAAGTCCAAAAATCTGCCAGCATGGTTTAAAGGTGAGGTCAGAGAAGCTGTTGCCAAAAAAGCATCTTTCAGGCAATGGAAAAAAAAAAGAGCCAAATGACGAAAACTGGAAACAGCACAAGCACTGGCAAGTTAAATGCAAGGCGTTGATGAGGCAGGCAAAGAGAGAATTTGAGAAGAAGCTTGCTGTAGAAGCAAAAACTTGTAATAAAGACTTTTTCAAGTACATTTGTAGCAAAAAACCTGTGAGAGCGTAGGTTGGACCATTAGATGATAGAGAGGTAAAAGGTGCACTAAGAGGGGACAAGGCCATGGCGGAGAGACTGAATGAATTCTTTGCTTCGGTCTTTACTGAGGAAGATGTAGGGATATTACCCATGACTGAAGTGGTATTTAAAGGTGATACTGTGGAAGAAATGAAAGAAATATTGATACACCGTGAAGATGTATTACAATTACACAGGTACACTACCAAAAAACTGCCTCCAGTTTTGCAACTGATTCCTATAGATTTTGGGGTGCTGAATCCAGGAAAAATAGCCAAAATGTTCCATCATGTCACGTTTTCTTGCAAAATTAGATTTCTTACCCATATAAGGAATGTTCACAATTTCTTTTTAGCCGACTGCAGTTTATTTTCTTGGCCCAAAATAGAGGTTGTAATGGTTAACTAACTAGAAACACTCCCTCATGATATTTTAGAGTGTTTTGTATTCATTTTATGCATTAACAGGACAATTGGGAGGCGGGGGGCTAAATCCAGTACTCGCGCTGGCGCATGTTCTTTCCTGTTCGCCTCGCCTCGTTCGCTCAAACACGGTGGTTGCGACATGAACGTTCATGTCAAATTTCAGTTTCTTGCAAGTTCATTATTACCTTTTGTTTGCTCAGTCGTAATCCAGCTTTATTCCGAAGTGGTTCACTACAGTTGTAGTTTGCAGTGCTGTGTATTTGTGATGGCTCACAGAGCCAGAGGTTGCATCAACTCTCCGGACAGTTTTTGTTTTATTTGTGGGGAATATACCGTGAAAAAGCGGCAGAGGAACATTTCTGCATTTATTTAAAAAGTATATTTCGCCTATTTCGGTTTGAAGTTAGGCGATCAAGACAAACCGTGGGCTCCTCACAAAGTGTGCAAGACATGTGAGGAAGATCTACGCTTATGGATGAAAGGTATAAAACAAGCATTTCGTTTCGGAATACCTATGATGTGGCATGAACAAAGAGACCACAGCAGTGACTGCTATTTTTGCTCTTGCATTGTGAAGGGATACAACTTAAAAAATAAGAACGTAATAAGTTACCCCAACCTTCCCTCAGCAATTAGGCCTATGCCTCATAGCAACGAAGTACCTGTGCCTGAACCACCAAACTCTTTGAATCATATTTGTGTGGACGGTTCTGATCATGATGAGACTCAGATGGCTTTTCCCGATGAGTCCAGTACTTCCGAGTTTGAAACTGAACCAGATCCGAAACCTGAACTTTTCTCTCAAGCTGAATTGAATGATTTAGTCCGGGATTTAGGACTCCCAAAAGATGCTGCCCAACTGCTAGGTTCTCGGCTTAAACAGAAAAATCTATTGTCACCAGGAACAACTTTTTATTGGTACCACAACCGCGAGACACATTTTTTGAAGTATTTCAGCAAAGAGGAAGATTTGGTATTTTGCAACGATATATACGGAGTGATGGAAAAGTTTAAACTCAAGTATGATCCTGCTGAATGGCGGCTGTTCATTGATTCATCAAAAGACAGCATAAAAGGTGTTCTTCTTCATAATGGCAACACATTCGCTTCAGTTCCTATTGCTCACTCTGTTATTCTCCAAGAAAAATACGAGAATTTGGCCCTGATTCTTCAGAAGATTCGTTATGATGAGCATAAGTGGATGATTTGTGGAGACTTTAAAATTCTATCCATGCTATTAGGGCAGCAATCCGGTTTCATCAAATATCCCTGCTTCCTTTGCTTGTGGGATAGCCGGGCCCGCGACCTACACTGGGGGAAAAAAGACTGGCCAATTCGGGAGTATTTGAGACCCGGTGAGAAAAATGTTCTTCATGAGAGCTTGGTACCTCGTGATAAAATTCTATTACCACCTCTCCACATTAAGTTGGGTCTCATTAAGCAATTCATCAAGTCCCTTCCAAAAGATGGTGAGTGCTTTCGGTACCTTTGCTCAAAGTTCCCCCGACTTTCTGAAGCAAAGCTAAAGGAAGGAGTGTTTCTTGGCCCTGATATAAGGAAACTCATTTCAGATGGAGCATTCGCTGAAACGATGTCTGAGAAGGAAAAAGAAGCCTGGGATTCCTTCAAGGATGTTGTTCTCAAATTCTTGGGGAACAGGCGGGATGAGAACTATAAGGATGTTGTTGCCAGGATGCTCAATGCCTTCAAAGAACAAGGCTGTAACATGAGCCTGAAAGTCCATTTCTTGCACTCCCATGTGAACTACTTTCCCGAAAACCTGGGGGCGTACAGTGAAGAACAAGGTGAAAGGTTTCACCAGGACATCAAGGACGCAGAGAGAAGGTACCAAGGAAGATGGAACACCACTATGATGGCTGATTTCTGCTGGTTGCTGCTGCGGGAAACCCCAGATGAAAAATACGCCAAGCAGCGCACCAAGAGAAGCATTCGGGGGAAGAAGAAACGGGCCCACCAGGAGATTAGATTTTAAAGTCATTATTGGGTCAATCAAATTGTGTTGACAAATATCGTGTTTTTACTAAACTTTGAAATAAAAATTTGCTAGTTATTACCACAGTGTCGGATCTCATTTATTAGAATTTTATTTTCACACCATCGGGTGTTTGTCTTCATGTATTGCAATGGTGCGGTTTGCGTTTTCTATTCTTACATACATACCTGTACAACATTTTTTGCACATTTCTTTGCTTTGCTTTGTGTCTAACTTCGCTCTTATATGCTCAATGTTTGTGCACATGTGGCTGTTTTAAGTGCAGACAATTTTGCTACCATCACAGTGTGTTTTGTTGACATTACTCTATTCTTATGTGCTGCCTTGTTACAATTTTCTTTATTCTTATTTGAATAACTACTAAACAATTAGTATAAAGAATTCATCCAAGAAACGTTTATCTCGATCGCACTCAATCTGAAACGTTCACCTCAAACTGCTAACCCAATGTAGCAAAAAATCTGTACGTGATGGAGCAAATTGGTTACCAGATTTGGATTCAGCGCACCAAAAAACGTAAAAATCAATCGAAACATTAGAGGCAGTTTAAAAAAAAATTTTTTTAGTGTACCTGTGTTATTAGATAAACTGAAGAGGCAGAAATCAACTGGACCTGATGTTATACATCCAAGGGTGTTGAAAGAACTGAAATATGAGATTGCAGACCTGCTATTAGTAATCTGTGAACTATCATTAAAATCATCTCTAATACCTGAAGATTGGAGGATTGCCAATGTAATGCCAATTTTTAAAAAGGGTTTCAGGGGTGATCTGGGCAACTACAGACCGGTGAGCCTGATGTCAGTACCAGGAAAAATGGTAGAAACCATCATAAAGAACAAAATTACCCAACATGTAGATAGTCATGGTTTATTGGGAGACAGACAACATGGCTTTAGACAAGGAAGATCTTGTCTTACTAATCTCTTATGTTTTTTTGAAGGTGTGAATAAACAGGTAGACAAAGGTGAGTAGATATACTGTATCTGAACTTTCAGAAAGCCTTTGACAAGGTCCCTCATCAGAGACTTTTGGCAAAATTAAAAAGGCATGGGATAGGAGGCTGTGTACTATTGTGAATTAGGAACTGGATAAAAGATCGAAAGCAGAGGGTAGGGATAAATGGCCAATTTTCCCAATGGAAAAAGGTGAATAGTGATGTACCCCAGGGATCTGCTGGGTCCACTGCTTTTTGACATATTTATTTATTTATTTATTTAACATGTTTTGTATCCCGCCTTTTCCTTCAATCAAAGCGGTTAATACAGCACAAAGTTAAACAAAGGTGAGGGAAACATACATTGCATTATCATTACATCACAACAAAACACTAGGAGTACAAACAGGGAACACAGTACATAACTTACATTACATTACCTTACATTAACTACAAACAGCATATCGCTGAACAGAATGAGCATATAGCAGCAGATAGTGGGTCTCGCACGGTCCACCGCCTAAGGGCCACGCCAAAGGGCCCTCTTGCGAGGCCCTCAGGCGCGGGCCCGCAAGGCACGGGCGCGCCATTGCTGAAGGGATTTTAAATGATTTGAAAAGTGCTCAGATTGGCTGCAGTTTTCTCTCACACACAGTTCCCAACTAAGTAGGCACAGCTGATTCTCACTCACTGCTCACAGGATCGTTGGAGCCTTTGCTGAAGGGATTCTAAATGATTTGAAAAGTGCTCAGATTGGCTGCAGTTTTCTCTCACACACAGTTCCCAACTAAGTAGGCACAGCTGATTCTCACTCACTGCTCACAGGATCGTTGGAGCCTTTGCTGAAGGGATTCTAAATGATTTGAAAAGTGCTCAGATTGGCTGCAGTTTTCTCTCACACACAGTTCCCAACTAAGTAGGCACAGCTGATTCTCACTCACTGCTCACAGGATCGTTGGAGCCTTTGCTGAAGGGATTCTAAATGATTTGAAAAGTGCTCAGATTGGCTGCAGTTTTCTCTCACACACAGTTCCCAACTAAGTAGGCACAGCTGATTCTCACTCACTGCTCACAGGATCGTTGGAGCCTTTGCTGAAGGGATTCTAAATGATTTGAAAAGTGCTCAGATTGGCTGCAGTTTTCTCTCACACACAGTTCCCAACTAAGTAGGCACAGCTGATTCTCACTCACTGCTCACAGGATCGTTGGAGCCTTTGCTGAAGGGATTCTAAATGATTTGAAAAGTGCTCAGATAAATGACATGGAAAAGAGAATAACGAGTGAGGTTATCAAATTTGCAGATGACACAAAACTATTTATAGTTGTTAAAACCAAAGAGGATTGTGGAAAATTGCAAGACGATCTTGATAAATTGGAAGACTGGGCATCCAAATGGCAGATGAAATTTAATGTGGACAAGTGCAAAGTTATGCACCTTGTCCCCCGCAGCCCCCTCTAGTGGCGGCGTAGTGGTTCCACAGGGGCTGGGGAGCGCATAAGAATTAAAAGGTTCAGGGTTGATCTGTTGTGAGGGTCAATGGGATAGCAGGTCCCATTGTCAGCCTCAGGGTCAACAACCTAAAAAGTAACTCTTGCCAAGTGTAGGGTACAAAAAGGCTTTTATTTCCCCTTTTCGCATGAAGAAATTCAAAATATGAGGTAATGAGTAACAGAACATAAATTCAGTTGCATCAAAACGTGAGTCAGCAAAACACTCAAAATAACATGGTTCCTTCACCAACTTAAAGCATAAACTTTCCAGTACAGTTTGCACACATTGGATTTGTTTGCCTTTTGCTCAAAGATATCTTGTTGTGCAAAAGTCACATTCCATTGGTTCTATATCTTCACTGCTCTCAGATTCCCCTGGCAGCCATTCCATGTCTATGGGATCTGAAACTGAGGTCTCTAAGATCTCTTGGATATTAAAACCTGGTTTCCTAAAAGCATGCCATACTGTATCCCAGTGCTGGCTTGGGAGTTTGGGGCGTCGGCTTTTAGGTCTAGTATATCTCCCTGGGCTTGCTGTCGTTTCAGGACTAAAAGTTTGCTCCTTCCATTCTCTGGCAACATTAAACTTTTTCCTGTAAAACTTATCAGTTATATCTGGTTTAAAACAGTCCTTATTGTCCAGATAAAAACTAGCCCTTTGTTCCTCTCTAGGCTTCTTGAAAAAGGCTTGAGGCCTAGTCTGAGAGTTTTGTGCTCCAGGTATATCCTTTCTCTCAAGGCTATGAACTTTTCCTTTATCTTTCAAGTTACTTTTGTAAAAGCTTTTAAAAGTACCTTTTTTCTCTTGAAGGTTTCTTCTCCAACCGGAGGGATAAGCACTTCCTTCCTTGGCTGCAGTCCGTGATACTGCCCCTTGAAGTTGTGTATGGCCTTTCTCTAGGCCTGCTCTCCCAGTAGCTTCCTTTCCTTTAGCTCTGCTGGGTTTGTCAGTGACCTCACCTCGGTCTCTGAGTCTGGCCTCTGGAGCTTCCCTTGGCACTGCCTCCTGTTCTCCACATGAAGGTCTCTGCCAAGCTCCTTGCCTCCTCCTGTGCTTCTCCTCTGGGTTCTTCCCTTCGGGGTTTCTCTGTTGCCTTTCTGGCTCTCTTGACTGCCTTCCTGGCACCTTTGCCTCTCTTGGCTCTCTCGGTTCTCTCTCTCTTGGCTCTCTCTCTTTTGGCTCCCCCTCTTGCAGTGCTCTGTTCCTACTTAAATCCAGAGCAGCTGCTTCTGAGTCCTGCCCATAGAGGTGTGGTTCTTCCACTTTCAGGTTTGTTCTCCTGCTCCCTCTATGTGTCCCTTCTCGTAATTGCAGGCAAATCCTGTTTTTTTCAAGATTTAAAAGTTTCCTTTCTTGCATCAGAGGGCTTGCGGTATCACAACCTAGGAAAGAACAACCCAAAGTATGGTTACTCAATGCAAGATTCCACATTTTAAAGATATCTTATATATTGGGACATGGAATGTACGAAACATGAACCAAGGTAAGTTGGAGACTGTCAAGAATGAAATGGAACTTGTACAACTTGTTCTGTTGGGTGTCCGTGAACTGAAATGGACTGGCATCGGGAATTTTGCATAAGAACATAAGATATGCCATACTGGGTCAGACCAAGGTCCATCAAGCCCAGTATCCTGTTTCCAACAGTGGCCAATCTAGGTCATACATACCTAGCAGTATCCCCAAGAGACACAGGTTCCACAATGCTTGTATTGGGTCAAGCATTGATATCCTGGGTCCCTTTTTAATAATGGTTTATGGACCTTTCCTCAAGGAACTTGTCCAAACCTTTTTTAAACCCAGCTACACTAACAGCTCTTACTACATACTCCAGTAACAAATTCCAGAGTTTGATTACACGTTGAATGAAAAAATATTTTCTCTTATTTGTCTTAAATAGTTTACCCTGTAGCTTCATTACATGTCCCCTAGTCTTTCTATATTCTGATAGCGTAAACAATCGATCTACGTTTACCCGTTCCACTCCATTCATTAATTTATAGACCTCTATTATATGTCCCCTCAGCCGTCTCTTTTCCAGGCTGAAGAGCCCTAACCTTTGTAGCCTCTCTTCATAGGAGTAGCCTTCCATCCCCTTTACCATTTTGGTGGCTCTTCTCTGTACCTTTTCTAATAGCGCTATATCCTTTTTAAGATACGGCGACCAGAATTGCACACAATATTCAATGTGTGGTCGTACCATGGAACGATACAGAGGCATTTCATATCCTTTGTTTTATTTTCCATTCCTTTCCTTATGATACCTAGCATTCTATTTGCTTTCTTGGCCGCTGCTGCACACTGGGTGGAGGGTTTTAACATGTTATCCATGATGACTCCTAAATCTTTTTCTTGGGTGGTGGTTCCCAATGTGGAACCTTGCATTGTGTAACCATAGTGTGGGTTGTTCTTTCCTAGGTGCATAACTTTGCACTTGTCCACATTAAATTTCATCTACCATTTGGATGCCCAGTCTTCCAATTTATCCAGATCCTCCTGCAGTTTTCCACAGTCCTCTTGGGTTTTAACAACTTTAAACAGTTTTGTGTCGTCTGCAACTTTGATAACCTCACTAGTTATTCCCTTTTCTAGGTCATTTATGAATAACATGATCACAAGTTCTGCTATGCTGGAAATGAAAGACAAAGAAGAAATGGTGTTGCATTTATAATAAAGAAGAAACTTGCAAGAACTGTAATGAAATACAATGCAGTCAGTGAACACTTAATCTCCATTCGTCTACGAAGAATGCCTATCAACACAGCTATAATTCGAGTATATGCCCCAACAACAGCTACAGTAGAGGATGAAATTGATGAGTTCTATGAACAAGTACAAGCTGAAATTGACAGAACATGCAAACAGGATATCCTGATAGTCATGGGTGACTGGAACGCAAAAGTTGGCAACAAAGAAGGCAAAGTGGTTGGAAAATATGGACTTGGCAACAGAAATGAAGCTGGATAAAGACTGATAGGATTCTGCAAGACCAACGATCTATTCATCTCAATTCCCTTCTTCCAGCAACACAAGCAGTGACTATACACATGGGCTTCACCCAATGTATTGTACAAAAATCAAATTGACTACATCTGTGGAAGCTGATGATTGAAAAGCTCTATAACATCAACAAAGACAAAACCTGGAGCTGACTGTGGAACAGATCACAAACTACTAATATGCAAACTCAAGCTAAAGTTGAAAAAGAGCAAGCCACTCATGAATGTAGCAAAATATGACCTTGAGAACATGCCAGTGGAATTTAAAGACTGCCCAGAAAATTGACTTGCTGCTTTAGATGCAAATGGCAGAGCTCCAGAAGAGTTATGGAATAACATCAAGAAGGTTGTGTTTGAAGAAAGTGAGAAGTCTCTATAAAATGTGAAAAAGCAAAAACAGCCAACATGGATGACAGAAGAAACTCTGAAAATTGCCCAGAAACACAGAGAAGCTAAAGCCAGATGAGAAAGAAAGACAATTGCAGAGCTCAACAGAGATGTCCAACGTACAGCAAGACAGGACAAGGAAGACAGGACAAGCAAGACAGGACAAGCGCTATTGGGCGCAATCAGCATTCAGCCTCCCCAACATCATCAGCTCTCCCTGTGCAGGGATCGAGCCTCCAGCGGGGAGCCGCGGCGGGAAAGCAGCCATCTTCAGCGAAGTGCTGTCCAATCGGGGCAGCATTCTCCTGCATTAAAAGCCAGCGATATCGGGCGCAATCAGCATTCAGCCTCCCCACCATCATCAGCTCTCCCTGGGCAGGGATCGAGCCTCCAGCGGGGAGCCGCGGTGGGAAAGCAGCCATCTTCAGCGAAGTGCTGTCCAATCGGGGCAGCACTCTCCTGCATTAAAAGCCAGCGCTATCGGGCGCAATCAGCATTCAGCCTCCCCACCATCATCAGCTCTCCCTGGGCAGGGATCGAGCCTCCAGCGGGGCACCGCGGCGGGAAAGCAGCCATCTTCAGCGAAGTGCTGTCCAATCGGGGCAGCACTCTCCTGCATTAAAAGCCAGCGCTATCGGGTGCAATCAGCATTCAGCCTCCCCAACATCATCAGCTCTCCCTGGGCAGGGATCGAGCCTCCAGCGGGGAGCCACGGCGGGAAAGCAACCATCTTCAGCGAAGTGCTGTCCAATTGGGGCAGCACTCTCCTGCATTAAAAGCCAGCGCTATCAGGCACGCCCGCGCCTGGCGGGCCTGCACCTGAGGGCCTCGCCAGAGGGCCCTTTGGTGTGGACCGTGAAACTAAGACCGTGAAATTGAGACTCCCGCTTGGCACCCACAAAACTCTGTTATAACCGTGCGGCAACAGAAGAGGTACCCACGCATACCGTATTTTCCATACCCAGTATTGCATGCATATAGTTGATTATGTCCAATCAGTGTAAAGCAAATATTTGTACCAGAACAGACTAACTCAGAAAGTGCTTTGTATCCAAGATTTCATGACGCATATGTATACAACAGTGTAAAGCAAATACTTGTACCAGAACAGACTAACTAGGAAAGTTCTTTGTCACCTAGATTTCATGACGTATATGTATTCAACAGTGTAAAGCAAATACTTGTACCAGAACAGACTAACTAAGAGAGTTTTTGTCACCAAGATTGCATGAAGTATATGTTTGTAATAGTATACGCTGCCTCAGCCCATACCTAAGAGAGGGAGTTTCCAACCGTTATCTTGCATGACACAAAGAAACGATTTGCCTGATTGCAAAATATCCCAGCAGGGAGCCTTTTCAAGTCACTCCCCCCGACACAATCCCCCTCTTTACTAAGTTGGCCCAGACGAGTCAAAAATGGAACGCACTATCATTACATTAGTAAGCCTTTACCTGCTCCTCATAATTTGTCCACCCAACTCACTAGCCCTAAATACATCATACAATCACATCCCCGTTGTACTGAGTAGTGGAAGAAAATGGTCAGGCGATTTCTACTACAATTCACACGGGGTTAACCATCCGCACCACCACCACTTATTACACATTCCACTACAACACACTACGAAAGCCAGGCAAGGTAAAAGCCTCTACCCTAGTAGCCTAAAGTGTGCCCTCATAAATGCCCGCTCACTTTGCAAGAAGTGGCCAGTAATCACAGACATAATAACATCCCATAACCTGGACATCATCATGATCACTAAAACATGGCTTTCCTCGGAAGACAATACCATCCTCAACCATCTACTCCCATCTATCTTTGTTGCTTTCACCAGCCATAGGCAGAACAAAAGAGGTGGAGGAGTGCTCATCATCACCAGGACGGATCTCCAGTTCAAAATGGATGACTCCTACAGTAACAACAACCTGGAAACTGTGTCAATCTCCAACAACATATGCTCCATAAACCTGATTTATAGAGCTCCATCAGCCGATCCAGATGACCTATCAACCATAATAAACTTAGCATCCAACATCCAGGGTCCAAATAAACCTAATTGGATCTTAGGGGACATTAATCTGCCATCATTACAGGACAACCAGGCAACTGCATTTATAGAAGCCCTAGAGATCCTGGGATACACACAAGTGGTGCAGGAACCTACCCACACGAAAGGTAACATTCTAGACCTTATATTCGCCCCTCAGGTAATTTGCGACCAACCACAAAACATCATGCTCTCAGTAACAGCAGTCCCATGGTCGGATCATAAACTCATCACTTTTCAGATGCCTACCCTCAACAAGCCACCAAGGCCCAAAATGGATCCAAGCAAGACCTCCAGCCCAGCTGCCAGAAGCTTCCACCCGTTTAATAGAGAATGCATCCTTGCCGAAACCGGCGCACTCATTGATGAGACTTCCCTAAACCTAGATGAGATGATCACCGCTTGGAACAGCAAAACCTAAACTCTACCACCTCACACACAGATCCTTGTCCGGCATTCTGGATAAAAGATCTGCGATGTGACCTCTCTCCAATTATAGCCAACATCATCAACCGATCCTTTAACACTGGGTCGTTCCCCTCTACTCTCAAGCAGACCTCTGTCAGACCTCTTTTAAAAAACACCAAGTTAGACCCCCAAAAGGTAGAGTCTTACAGGCCCATATCTAGTATACCTATGCTCGCAAAAATCATTGAAAAAGTAGTGCATAGGCAATTACAGGATCATATTGACTCTACTGCCCCACTAGATCCATCCCAACATGGATTCAGAGAGTCACACAGAGTGGAAACACTACTCACAGCCCTTTTCAACAATATAATTTCTGGCATTGACAACATCCGACATGGATTCACACTCATTTTTTAGATATAGCAGCAGCTTTCGACTCTGTATGCCATGAGATTCTTCTCTGCTGGCTAAGAGAGAAAGGTATCAGCGGAACAGCGCTCGATTGATGCAGATCCTACCTATCTGGAAGATGGCAGCATGTTCGAGCAGACGGGGATGCATCGGAACCATTTCAACAAAGTCAAGGAGTGCCTCAAGGATCCTCCCTATCAGCCTTGATGTTTAATATATACATCCAACCCATCTGCAACATCATTAGAACCTTCAATGTCAGCTGTATGATATATGCCGATGATGTGCTGTTATACATGCCAGTATAATTGGATAAACTAGACCTCGCCCCTCTGACTAATTGCTTCAACACTATATCGGAGTGGCTCCTCTCACAAAATCTGCGAATTCAACACAGGAAGACGGAGGTTCTTTTCATCTCAAGGGATCCAAACTTCATACCACCCAACTGTGTGAAGGTAAATGATGCCGAACTACAAGTCAAACCCGCTATACGTTACCTTGGAGTGACGCTGGATCAAAATCTCGACATGAAGAAACACATTGCCAACACCGTAAGAACGATCTACTTCAAGATCAGATCCCTCAGACACCTACGCCCGTTACTCGATCCAGAGGATTTCCGCACCATTTACCAGGCCCTGATCATTCCCCATTTTGATTATGCAAACTCCATACTAGAAGGGCTCCCCCAATCCACCTTGAACCCCCTGCAACTGGCTATGAACAGTGCTGTGCGGGTCCTCTTTGGGGCATCCAGGAGAGACCATATGACACCCCTCCTGAAACAGTTACACTGGCTCCCTATTCAGGCCAGGATCAGTTTTAAGACCTTGTTGATGACCTTCAAAGCTGGCAAGAGTCTCTCCTCCTCCTCACTTTCTGAACTCATCCAACCACTTGCACCTAACAGACCAAGAAGAACCGCAGAGTCCAACATGCTAGCAATCCTAAAAGAAATGACTAGATGCACCAAAACAACAGCTAGCAGAGCTTTCTGACTCTGCGCCCCAAGACTATGGAATTTCTTACCGGCACATATCAGGGCAATCCCCGACTTGAGCCAGTTCAGGAAGGCCCTCAAACACTTCCTCTTATTCTAAAATCTCACTGACAACACTGAACCCCAGTCCCACTTGAATAGCGAGCACCTCAGTAACAGTAGCAGTCAACCAGGCAAGCCCTCACAACAGGCGTCCCCAACAATGTAAAACACCAAACAGTACCCTTTCTCAATACACTTCTTATGTATATAGTTTAGCCTGTTCTCCAAGTTCCATATCCTGTTAATTGTAATGACCAGACATATGCAACTTGTTGGATGTTTCTGTTCCATGTAAACCGTGCTGATGGCGAATAGTGCGGTATATAAGAAATGTTAATAAATAAATAAATAAATAAAAAGTACTACAATGGCACATGCAAGGAAATAGAAGCAGAAACTATTAGAGGAGGAATAAGATTGGCTTTCCTAAAGCAACGAGAGTTAAAGAAAAAATTCCAGCCTTGAATTGGAATATTACAAAATGCTCAAGGATCCATGTTGAATGATACTGAGAAGATCAAGAAAAGGTGGAAGGAATATACAGAGTTTTTATATGATAAAGATCAAGTGGACCAACAGCTGTTTCAACCTGTACATAATGATCCAGAACCATTGGCGTTGAAAGAAGAAGTTGAAGAAGCATTGAAAGCCTTATCAAAGAACAAAGATCAGGCATCGATGACATTCTCAGAGAAGCATTACAGCAATCTGATGCAGATGTTACCATACTTACAAGGCTCTGCCAAGAAATTTGGAAAACAACATCATGGCCAACTGACTGGACAAGATCTGTATTTATACCAATACTAAAGAAAGGTGATCCAACTGATTGTAGAAATTATCGCACAATTGCTCTGATCCCACATGCCAGCAAGATTCTACTGAAGATTATTCAACAGAGACTACAACCATATCTGGAACAAGAACTTCCTAAAGTGCAAGCAGGGCTCAGGAAAGTGCGAGGAATGAGAGACATCATCACGGATGTGAGATGGATCTTTGAAAATACTAAAGAATACCAAAAGGATATCTATTTGTGCTTTATTGACTACAGCAAGGCTTTTGACTGTGTAAACCATGAGGAACTCTTGGCCACATTAAGAAGCATGGGTATACCAGAACATCTGATCATTCTCTTGCACAATCTATACATTGATCAAGAAGCAACAGTTCTACTACTACTACTACTACTACTATTTAGCATTTCTAGAGCGCCATGCACGCAGTGCTGTACAGCTAACCTACAAGAGGTAGTCAGCATACATGAGACAGTCCCTGCCCGTCAGAGTCATGCTCATTGGAGCTTACAATCTAGTTAGAATAGTACATTAGTTAAAACAGTGCAGAGCATGAATTGGTTCTACGTGAACATTAATTGGTTTTACGCAGGGTACGGTGAAGTACAGTTTGGTCTGTAGTTGGTCATAAACGTTGACAGGGGTTGGGGTGAGAGGAGGAAAGAGTCAGGATCTGAATGCAATGGTGAAGAGGTGGGTCTTCAGCCTGGACTTGAAGAGGGCCAGGGAGGGTGCCTGGCACACAGATGCAGGTAGGCTGTTCCAGGCGTGAGGTGCAGCAAGGTGAAAAGAGCGCAGTCGGGAGTTTGCGGTGCTGGTGAAAGTCATTGATAGAAGTAATTTGTTAGTGGAACACAAATTTCGAGAGGGGACGTAGGGAGAGATAAGAGATGAGAGGTACTGAGGGGGCCATAGAGTGAATGCATTTATAGGTCAGCAGGAGAAGCTTGAATTGGATGCGGAGCCGGACAGAGAGCCAGTGGAGTGATTTGAAAAGAGGAGTAATATGGGCATGGCGAGGCTGGCAGAAGATTACTCGAGCAGCATGATTTTGTATAGATTAAAGGGGAAGAAGGTGGCTCACAGGAAGACCAGCAAGGAGTAGGTTGCTGTAATTGAGGCGGGAGGAGATTAAGGAGTGGATAAGCGTTTTGGTAATGTGTTCAGAGAGGAAGGGGAGGATTTTGCTCGTGTTGTAGAGAAAGAAGCGGCAGGTCTTAGCTACAAGCTGGATATGCGTGGAAAAGGAGAGAGAGGTGTTGAAGATTACCCCTAGGTTGCGGGCCGAGGGAACAGGAAGGATAGTAGATCCATCCACATGGATTGAGAGAGGTGGAAGTGGGGGGGAGGAGTTAGGTGGAAAGACAAGGAGTTCAGCCTTTGCCATGTTCAGTTCAGTCGTCGATGAGACATCCAGGCAGCGATGTCCGAAAGACAGGCAGAGATCTTGGACTGGGTTGCCGGAGAAATATTAGGTGTAGAGAGGTAGATTTGTGAGTCATCGGCATAGAGATGGTACTGAAAGCCATGGGAGGAGATAAGCACACCAAGGCCTTGGGTATAGAGAGAGAAGAGGAGGGGGCCTAAGACAGATCCCTGGGGTACACCTACATGGAGCGTGGTAGGGGAGGAGGAGGAGCCACCAGAGCATATGCTAAATGAGTGATGGGAGAGGTAGGAGGAGAACCAGAAAAGTACGGAGTCCTTGAAGCCAAGCGAGGAGAGGGTGATGAGCCAAGCATGAATTTGAAGTTCTAATGGAACAATGAGAAACAGAATGGTTTAAAATAAGCAAAGGTATATGACAAGGCTGCATACTTTCCTCCTACCTGTTTAATTTATATGCAGAACAAATCATCAGAGAAGCAGGATTGTATGAAGGCAACAGAGGTGTGAAGATTGGTGGAAGACTCATCAACAATCTTTGCTATGCTGATGATACCACATTACTAGTTGAAAGTGAAGATGATCTGAAACATTTGCTTCTCATGATCAAGGAACATAGTCTTAAAATGGGCCTGCACATTAATGTAAAGAAGACAAAGATAATGACAACTGGAAAAATCAATAATTCATCGTTGAAGGAGAAGAAATTGAAATCGTGGAAAACTTTAACGTACTTGAATCAACTATCAATAAAGAAGCAAAAAAACAGTCAAGAAATCTGACAATGCATTGCTCTTAGCAGAATGCCTATGAAGGACCTAGAGATGTCTCTCTCCATAGAAAGATTTGACTTGTTCGAGCCATGGTATTTTCAATAACATAATATGGATGTGAAAGCTGGACAGAGAAAAAGATAGACAGGAAGAAAATTTATGCCTTTGAATTATGGTGCTGGCGATGAATACTGCGTATACCATGGACTGCCGGAAGAACAAACTAGTCAGTACTAGAGGAGATCAAACCTAAGCTTTCTTTAGAAGCTCAGATGACAAGACTTTAACTTTCATACTTTGGACACATCATGCGAAGAGAGAGATCATTAGAGAAAGACATCATGCTTGGCAAGATAGAAGGTCAACGCAAAAAAGGAAGGCCAGCAATGAGATGGATCGATACAATAACAGCAGCTACAGGTACCAATCTGTCAACAATGAGCCTTCTGACTGAAGACCGAACACAGTTTAGGACAACTATCCAGAGGGTCGCCATGAGTCGACACTGACTCGAAGGCACTTAACAACAACAACAATCGCTCAATCCCCATGAATAAGGAAGTGAAATATCTTGGTGTAACACTAGACCAAAGGTTCAACTTTCAGGTACACATTAAGAAGATTACATCTAGAGCATACTACAAAATGAGGATGCTACAAAACCTATGATCTCTATTCAGCTCCCTCTGCATCCCTGACTAACCTCCCCATACAAACAAAGTGGGTGGTCCGCCAACCCAGACGTACAGGGACAATTCTGATGTCAGCCATGTACATCTGGGGCTGGCAGACTAGACAAGGGACTTATTTCACCTTGGAGGTGGACTAAGTCCCCCTATACATTGGAGGACAGGAGCTCCGACCATGGGAGAAAGGTGAGATGGGTGCAGGGGAATCCCGCAACCCAACCCTGGACGTGGGAGGCCAGATTGGGGGTCGGGCTGCGGGGAAAGGAGACAGCCCTCAGTGGCCGGAGTTTAAGCTCCTGAATGGAGCCGCGGTGTCATGGCAATCGGACACCATGGTGCCTCGGCTCCATTCAGGAGCCTTGACAGAGTTAGCTGGGCAGGAATGTGTATGTGCGGGCTGAAGGGAATCAGGTCCCAGCCTGCACATAAAGCTTAGTCATGATTCTGATCCTGTGGGAGCTAGATGTGCCCCGCAGAATCAGAATCACATCTATTCATGTGCGTCCAATTCCAATCGAGCACACAGGGGCATGGACGTCCTGAATGGAATGACCCTCAATGCAAACTATCCACTCCTGTACCTAATGAAGAAACTTGCTCAATATTTTAGGGTTCCTTATCACCCACTGCACCCACAGAGCTGGCACCTATGCCTCCTGTCCCTTTGCTATATTTTAGTCCAGGTTTGACACATTTTGTTTGGAATTAGGAGCCAGTCCAAAATCTTAGGAACCAGTGGCTATGACATCCTCATGCCTCCTCTCCCCATTGTCTCCATTCTTCACTAATGTTCCTCCAATGAAGAACCAGACCATAGAGTGGATCATACTTAAACCCTGATGCAGAACTGTAGGAAATTTTTCAAGTTTGAATCACAACATTGTGTCGGTTGAGGGTATTTCTTAAGTATGAAATTTCTAAAAGGAGAATGAAGAAAATAGCTTTAATACAAAACATTACTAAGATAATTAAATAAATTGAAAATGACTCAATAGGCATAATTCTAAACTGGTTGTTGATACTGGTTTGGATATGGTGTTCTGACAAAAAGTAATTTTATATACTGGTGCTGGGTGAATTTTGATAACGTTAGTATGTGTATCCCTGCACATGGTCCTGCTTTTTTGTAGAATTGGAATAATGCCTTTTGGCATATACATGACCAGAGAAAAATACAATGGTTGACTGAGGGTTTCACATGGGGTTTTAACATTCCTTTCAGCGGCCCCCCGGATCCGTGGATGGCGGAGAATTTAAAATCCACCCTGGAGTGGAAAGAGGTGGTCCAAGTAAAGCTCTGCATGTAACGAGGGCTGGGCAGGATTGAGGGTCCTTTTGAGAATGAGCCCCTGCTCAATCTGATTATTTCCCCGCTGGGCCTGCTGCCAAAGAAGGAGCCGGGGGAGTTCCAGCTCATACACCATCGATCCTATCCAGATGGCTCATCAGTAAATGACCACCTGGATCTGTCAGCTTGTTCAGTGAAGTATGCACCAGTAGACCAGGCCCTGGAGTTGCTCCGGGCCTTGGGGACAGGGGCATGGCTAGAAAAGATGGATGTGGAATCCGCCTTCAGGTTGCTTCCGATACATCCAGTCAGCTTCCACCTGCTGGGGATGTGTTTCAGGTGACAGTATTACGTGGACAAGGGCCTCCCGATGGGCTGCTCCATATCCTGTACCTATTTCAAGGAGTTTAGCTCTGCCCTCCAATGGATGGTCAAGAGGGAGATGGGCCAAGGCAGTATCATAACTACCTGGATGATTTTCTGCTCCTGGCGGGAAACAAACTGGGTTGCCAGCAGTATCTAAGGATGCTCCGAAGGAAGGCCACTGAGCTAGGTGTACCACTGGCAGTAAACAAGACAGAGGTGCCGGTGCAGTGACTGTCATTTCTGGGGATAGAAATCGACACTACGGAAATGGTGATACGCCTCCCGGAGTGGAAATTGTCAGCTGGAACCTGGAAAGTCTATGGGAGATCCTGTGGGTGGGTGCAGAGCTTAATCGTACGGTAGGGAGCCAGTTAGGGGCAGGGTGTTGTCAGCAGGCCTCCTGCTTGAATTTCTGATGCACTTACAGGCAGAAGGAACCTTGGTTAGGCAAGCCAAACTGATGCTGGCAGGGAGTGACCTTCTTTCTGGACATAGAAATGTGACAAGGGACTTTGTGATGAGGAAGATGATGGAAGGCTGGGTCAGGGAGGCTGTGCCATGGCCAGACAACTGATGGCCGGTCACGCTGCCCATGCTGTATGGAGCCATGTGGCAAGTGGCTACTATTACCAGAGATGGGTTTGAAAACAAGGTGGTCAAGCTAGCTGCCCTGCTGATGTTCTTTGGGGCCTTCCTAATGAGCAAGGCCCTGTCCCGCTCCACTGCAGACACAGCGAGTACCGCCATATGCTTGGGGGATGCCATGGTAGAGGGGGACAGGGTGTGCTTTTTTCTGGCCTGGTCAAAGGCAAACCAGTGCAGGAAGGGGAGGACGGTATGGCTGAATGTTATAGTGGTCCGGGAGCTTTGCCTGGTCAAGGTCATGCGGGAGTATTTATATGTGCGCCCTCCACTGGGGGGCCCTCTGCTGTGCCACATGTAAAGTTCCTGCCTCTGTGCCATTACCATTTTCTGCCTGTGCCAGTACCAGTTCAGGACACTGTGGGCGGTAAGGGAGGTGGGGTTCAAAACCAAGTGGCTCACATTAAACTCCTTTAGGATAGGTGCGTTGACTGCAGCACATGGGTTGCACCTGGGACCAGACCAGATGCAGGCTATCAGAAGATGGGCATCAAACCACTACAAGCTGTATGTTAGGCCGTACGGCTGTCTGCTGATGCTGCTTTTCTCTTGCTCGTTAGGTCCAGGAGCGATATCAGTCTGGGTCATAGGGCATTCTTATGTCTATTGGGTGGGATGAAGGACAGTGAGGCGACACTTCGGCATGCAGCTCAGTTTCCACTCCGACAGCATCCAAATATACTGGATGGGACAAAGAGGCATGCTGTGTGACCAGTTGAGGCCCGCCCTCACTGGCGGGAGACGGGTTGGCCGCCCATCAGATATGGTAGTCCTGCACCTGGGGGGGGGGGGGGGGTAATGATCTGGTGTCTAGGAAAAGCGTAGATCTTATCATTCAGATAAAGGCAGACTTGGCCTGGATCCGTGACGAGCTGGAGGCGGGGGTCATCTGGTCCCACATCATCCCATGGCAGAAGTGGAAGGGGGAGCAGCAACCAAAGGGCATCAAAAAAAGCAGAAGGAAGATGAACAAAGAAGTTGGGACCTTTGTGCGGAACTTGTGCGGGGTAATAGTGGAACACCAGGGTGTAATTGCGGAGGGGGGGGGAGACAGTGTATTTGGGGGATGGCTTGAACGATATTAGCATGGCACTATTCACCATGGGTTTGAGGTGGGCCATTGGTTCATACTCACTGTGGAGTGAGTCGGGCCACGGCCCCTCCTGGTGGCGGGACCTCATTGAGGAACAGGGGGAGGGGTACCACAAAAGGGGGGAACCTGAGTACCAAGACGGGGGTGCCGGGGTCTGGTAACAGGGGGGCCAGGGACCAGGGATGCTGTGCGTCGGTTACCAGGAGCATAGGATGGAATGGGTCACCCGGGTACCAACACGGAGTGGTTGGTGACAGGGCGAAGGGGCAGGGGCCCTGGACACGGGGCGGGCCAGGGCCAACGACCAGGCAGCAGGAACAGTGATATTCCTCCATGTGGACCTCAAGTCTAGGGCCATTGTTTACTGATTGTTTGCCTACGGTTTACTCAATGCTTACATAATGTTTTGTACAGAAGTTACGATTGTTATTATTATCTTTTGATTTTAAAAGTGCAATATCATTGTATCTGCAAGCTGTGGCCTTTAGGATCCACTAATAAAAGCAGTTTGCAAAACAATGGATCAGGCCGTCTTTATGTTGCATGGGGGTTTGGGGGAAAGATGTGGATAGCGGGGAAAAGAGGAGGCCCGAAGTCATTCTGGAGTAATATAATATATCAATATATCACAAAATCACATAAATGCACTTTGAAAGGAGGTAAAGACATACAAACCATTCCAGAGGAGCATATGTTTACAAATACAAAAATAATAAAAGAAGACATATATTAATAACTTCGAACAATGAAGCCATAGATAAAAAGGTTGTTTAGAGAAAAAGTATATATGATCATCATGCAGTGCATACAAAAATGTGTGGGATTGTGCAATAAAAAAAGGCATGATTATTGTACAACAGAAAGCCATTATTAAGTGGGATATAGATACAATAAATCTAACAGCATTAGACACCTTGCATGAGTGAAATAGATCAATAATATTTACCACAAGGAACCTAATCATAAAATTTAAGGTCCTTGTATTGCAAACTGCCTAAAGAATATGAATAAAAATGTGATCAATATAAATAAAGCATGTTTGATGGTAAAGCATTAATAATAGCTATAAGAACCCAGAAAAACAACAACAACAAAAAAAATCACAACATGGGTTCTCTTCATAAAAAGATAGGATACACAGATTTGGATTCTTTTATTTATGTGAGTGATTCCTCAGTTTGGTGGTGCCAGTTTTTGCCTTCAGTATAGGCACACACACTTCTTTCTTTTCAGTTAGTATAGCATCTATATGCTATGGGGGTCATTCCCGCTATTCGCCCCCCTGCCGGCTCCAGCAAAAACCTCCCCATACGAACAGCGGGTTCGTACAGGGAAGCCTAGATGGGGCAGGAGGGGTATTTTTGAGGAGGAGAGAGGGTGAGGCATGGGTGGGCCGTGACCCCGGACATATAGGGCTGATTCAGATGTCAGCCCTATATGTCTGGGACCTTGTAAATAGACAGGAGACTTATTCCACTTCAGAGATGGAATAAGTACCCCTGGACGCAGCGTTCCTTCGGCGGTCGGTAGGGACAGGAGAGGCAGGGGTGGAGGAAGTTCTCCGCAACTGGACCCTGGCCGTGGGAGGCCAGATCGAGGTCCAGCTGTGGGGAAAGAAGGTAATCTGTGGCGGCTGGCATACGTGGTTCCTGAATGGAGCCATAGTGCTATGGCGATGGGATGCCATGGCTCTACGGCTCCATTCAGGAGCCTGCCTGCGCTAGATGGCTAGTCTCCAGGACGTACAGCTGGGCTAGACGGCTAGTCAACGGGACGCACAGCAGGGGCAGAGGGATCAGAATCAAGTCTAGCTCTGCACGGCTCAATTCTGCCCAGATGTACAGGGGCTGGACAGCCTGATTGGAATAGGCCTCCATATCTTCTTATGAAGAGGACCTGTTTTTTTAGTTGTTGTTTTTCTGGGGGCTTTTAAAGATATTTTAATGCTTTCTGAAGTACATCATCCCCATAAATAGTAATATTTTTCCAAAGGAAAAAGTAAAAATGGTATGACATCAGTAAAAAATCCAAGAAACAGGCAAATGAAACTACACACATAAAGTAGGTGAAAGAGAGAACAGTTGTGGGGATGATGTACTTGCAAGACATGTGCCAGAAGGATTTGATTTTTCAAAGCACAATATCCTGGAACAAGGCTTAGATCATTAGGAGATTGTTCAGCTGAGCAAGAAATGGTTGAAAGAAGAACTTCACTCAGCCACTCCCCTAGAATACTGCAGAGAGAAGAGAATTCCAAGAAAATTACAGATAACTTGTTTTCATAAATGAGTCCAATATTGACATTCATGAATAATGGATTCTTTTGTCCATCTTCACTGTGCTCTCTTGGCTTATTTTTTGAGAGTGGTTTCTTTTGTCTATTTTTTGGACTTTTTATTGATAACAATGGCATACATCTCATACATTGTAATCGCTTATATGCCTCAAAATTCCATCCTCCTCACCCCCCCCCCCCACAAACCTCTTAAAACCATGAATTCCTTCTACCTACCCTACTGCCTTTATACACATCACCTGTTTTAAAATATGTATATACACTGGCTCTTTTAGTCCATTCATATCAATAAAACCAAGTCCTTTCTTACTGCTCTATCAGCCCTTGGTTTTTCTCTAGGTGCTATATGGTGTGAATGTCATCATCCTTCTGGGGTCACTTAGTACTTGTAGCATCTATAGTTATGACATGCTGTGACCAGTCTAAGCATATGCTGAATGGGTACCCAGTAGAAAGATACCATACATTTGAACTCTACAGTGTATCACCCCCAGTTGTTATTCCCATTTATCAATTCCATCAGTATCATTGATATTTGGGGCACTGTTTGAGAATGGGATCACATTTCAGGAGTTAGTGTCTTTAGTATGGCATGTGGTGCATAAACATTATAAGACTCATTCTGAAGGTGCACGTCTGGGCCATCTGGACATCTAGAAATCTGGATAGCCCAGAGATGTACCCGATTCTGCTCCCGCAGGGGCTAAATGCCCCCACGGGAGCAAAATCGCAGCAGTGGCAAGATGTCTGGTGGATGCCCCGATTCTGGTGCCCCAGATTTCCAGCCACTTGCCTGGCTAACTCAGCCATGCTCCTTAATGGAGCCGCGGTGCCATGGTGTCATGTTGCCATGGCACCATAGCTCCATTAAGGAGCCATGATATAAGAACATAAGAACATAAGATATGCCATACTGGGTCAGACCAAGGTCCATCAAGCCCAGTATTCTGTTTCCAACAGTGGCCAATCTAGGTCATATGTACCTAGCAGTTTCCCCAAGAGACACAAGTTCCACAATGCTTGTACTGGGTCAAGCATTGATATCTTCGGTCACTTCTTAATAATGGTTTATGGACCTTTCCTCCAGGAACTTGTCCAAACCTTTCTTAAACCCAGCTACACTAACAGCCTTTACTACATCCTCCGGTAACAAATTCCAGAGTTTGATTACACGTTGAGTGAAAAAATATTTTCTTTTATTAGTCTTAAATAGTTTACCCTGTAGCTTCATTGCATGTCCCCTAGTCTTTCTATATTCTGATAACGTAAACAATCGATCTACGTTTACCCGTTCCACTCCGTTCATTAATTTATAGACTTTATGATCCTCGGCTGCCCACAATAACTTTCTTTTCCTGCAGCCTGACCCCTGATGCGGCCTTCCAATGGCACGGTCAGGCTGCCAGGAAGCTCCTCTAACCCATCACCCCACTGACTTGGCCCTGCACCACTGTCCCCCCAGCATCCAGGGGGACGTATTCCACTTCCGAGGTGAAATAAGTCTCCCACTGATGTTGGTGACCCCAGACATACAGGGCCAACCTGAGGATTGGCCCTGTACATCCAGGGTTGCATCCATACCCACTGACTGCCCTCTCTCCTCCCTCAGCCTGACCCCATCCAGAGATCCCCGCACATCTCCTATGTGTGTGTGGGGAGCTTTGGGCAGGGGATATGGTTCTGGCATTTAGTGGGAATGGATGTCTGACCCTGACGTACATCCCCACTAAACGCAGCTCAGAATGACCCCCTGTAGAGATAATATTGAGTCTGCAGCAGTCAGCAGTTTTTGAAATGTCAGCCACTGTGGGTAAAAATTAAAGAAGATATTCAGCAGCAATATCTCAGTAGTGGCTATAACTGAATATTTGGATTTTGCTCTGTGGCTACCTAGACAGTGGCAATATTCAGTCACTATCCACATAGGCAATCCACACACGCTTAGAACAGCATTTTCTTCTCCTACATTATGCAGATACTTATCCAGACAGCAGAGCTGAAAATTGCCTCTATCCATATAAGTGTTGGCTCCTCCCTTGCTTTTTCCGCAGACCGTCCAGGCAGTATCCATATAGTGCATGGCACTCAAAGGAAATATTCAGCAGTACTATCTGGATAGTGCTTCTGAACATTGGACTCACCAGGATTTATATTGCTACTGCATGTTAAAAGGCAGATGTTCAGGCATTGTTTGTCCAGGAACTGGTCAACAGAGCTTTATACTGTCCAAGCTCAGTCATTATAAGAACATAAGAAATGCCATACTGGGCAGAGAGTACTGGGTCAGACCAAGGTCCATCAAGCCCAGTAGCCTGCTTCCAAAGCTGGCCAATCCAGGTCACAAGTACCTAGCAGTCTCCCAAAATGACACACTGTAGCTTCATTTCATGTCCCCTAGTCTTTCTATTTTCTGATGGTATAAACAATTGATCTTGAGTCTTGAAGGACTAGAAAACAGGACTGTTACTTCTAGAGAGAGATCTGCATTTGTGAGTATATACTTCTGGGAATTTTCTGAAAGGAATTCTTTCTATTAGAGCTATTTAATCAGTGAACCCACTATTTTTTGTTAAATCAGTCAGGGCCTAGTAGCAGCAGTTTAAGTTTAACAGTATCGGCTGTACATGAACAAAACTGTACATGGCCCATACTGTTTAAATTCTATATAGATGCCTTACACTGTATAAATGAAAACACAATTTCAATATTCAAATCTGTAAAAAAGCAAGCAAAACAATATAAAATGTAAATCTCCACTGACTGAAACCATACGAACACATGACTATTCTGTGATTTGTATATATTGTTATTGTATATAGTTCCACTGTTAGCCAAGTTGAATCTCCTGTTCATATGTAAACACAAAGTACTATTGGAAATGTGTGTGTTCATTGTTTACTGTAAACCGCGCTGATGCTGAATAGCGCGGTATAAAAAAGACTATAAATAAAATAAATAAAATAAATAAATAAAATATGTATGAATGTACAGTCAAGTACACCTCAATGAAAATGTAAATTGTTGATTCTTACCATATATAACCAATGTTTGATGTGTAGAGTAAACCGCTTCTGATCGCTGGAAGCAGCGGTATACAAATGAAACCAAATAAATAAATAAATTTAAAACACAGAAGAGAACTTTCTGGTTACATTTAATACCCAGCAGAGAGCTTGTAGTTTAAATTTAATAGTCACTCAGGGCCTAGCATCTGCAAAGTACTTTTAGTTTAAATGTAAAACACAGAAGAGAGCTTTCTGGTTAAATCTAGAACCCAGCAAAGAGCTTGTAGTTTAAATTTAATAGTCACTCAGGGCCTAGCATCAGCAAAGTACTTTTAGTTTAAATGTAAAACACAGAAGATAGCTTTCTGGTTAAATTTAGAAACCAGCAGAGAGCATGTAGTTTAAATTTAACAGTCACTCAGGGCCTAGCATCAGCAAACTACTTTTAGTTTAAATTTAAAACACAGAAGAGAGCTTTCTGGTTAAATTTAGAACCCAGCAGAGAGCTTGTAGTTTAAATTTCATAATAAGTTAGAGCGTAGCAGCAGCAAAGAGCTATACTTTAAATCAAATACGAATATAGCTTAACTCAGAAGCACAGGATAGGGTACTGTGTAGCATCCCTCTTTTAATAAGTGTTATTTCCCTCCCTCCCTCCCCACACCCACCCACCCACCCCTGGGATAATCGTAGCTTTATAGGTACTTACACATCTTAAAAGACAGGAGGTGCTCTCAGGTGAAGCTCGTTATCCAAATCAGTCATACACTAAGGACCTGAGATTAATTAAGCTTCAGGTGAAAAAGGTATATTAAATGTATTAGGTACAGTTTTATTGGTATAAATATCCATAGCAACCCTTAGTAAGTAAAGAACTTAAAGATCTAAACAAAAACTTAAAACTAAGATGCAGACAGCAGTCCAGCAGCGAGATGGGGGCTTTCCAGTCTTTTGCATTGCGTGTCACATGTATGATTTTCTCCCAGTTGGTGAGAGGTCTTACGTGTGCACTAGGTGCAAGGAGCTCTTTGCTCTCAGGGAATGAGTCCATTCTCTAGAGGCTAGAGTAGCAGACTTGGAAAACATAAGAAAGACAGAGAGATACATAGACGAGACCTACAGGGATATAGTCCTGAAGTTCCACATCTAGTCTGGCAGCATCCCTGTTGCCATGGAGGAGAGAGGTCACGTGACAGGAGAGCATCACCCTGGTGTGGCAGGAAGTGATCCTGTAACTAGGACCTGTCCTCCAGGTGATGTAAAACCCTCTCGCACTGAGGAAGTTTCTCCATGGCCATGTGCCCATGAGGGAAGGGTTAGGACAGCCATTGTAGTTGGTGATTCGATCATTAGGCATGTAGATAGCTGGGTGGCTGGTGGACGTGAGGATCGCCTGGTAACATGCCTGCCTGGTGCAAAGGTAGCGGACCTCACGCGCCACCTAGATAAGGTATTAGATAGTGCTGGGGAGGAGTCTGCTGTCTTGGTACATGTCGGTACCAGGGAGGTTCTGGAGGCTAAATTTAGACTTTTAGGTAGGAAGTTGAAATCCAGAATTTCCAGGGTAGCATTCTCCGAAATGCTTCCCATTCCACAAGCAGGACCCAAAAGGCAGGCAGAGCTCCGGAGTCTCAATGCGTGGATGAGACAATGGTGCAGAGATGAGGGTTTTGGATTTGATGGGAACTGGGGAACATTCTGGGGAAAGGAGGGGCTCTTCCGAAGGGATGGGCTTCACCTTAACCGGGATGGAACCAGGCTGCTGGCATTAACCTTTAAAAAGGAGATAGAGCAGCTTTTAAATTAGATATTAGGTTAAAGCCGACAGTCGCCCAAGAGCGGATGGTTCGGAAGAATATATCCTTGAAGGATACTACTAAAAGCAGAGAGGTTCCAAAAAAGAGTAAAGTAGCGCAAATGCCCTCGAGTATGGAGCAGAAAGAGCTTAAAGATCCCAAATTACCCATGTCTACCAATAGCCAAATTAATATGAATAAATTACAGTCTCTAAAATACTTGTATGCAAATGCTAGAAGTCTAAAAAATAAGATGGGAGAGTTAGAATATATAGCACTAAATGAGAGGTTAGACATTATTGGAATATCAGAGACATGGTGGAAGGAGGACAACCAGTGGGACACTGTGATACCTGGGTACAAACTATATCGTAATGATAGAGCTGATCAAATTGGTGGAAGGGTTGCGCTCTATGTTAGAGAGGGCATTGAGTCAGAAAGGATTAAAGTTTTGCAGGAAACAAAATTTGCTGTAGAATCTCTATAGATTGAAATTCCATGTAAAAAGGGGAAGGCGATGGCAGTGGGGGTGTACTATTGACCGCCTGGCCAGAATGAACAAATGGATGATGAAATGCTCAAAGATATCAAGGAAGCTAACAAAAGTTACAGCACAGTAATAATAATGGGTGATTTCAATTACCTCGGTATCGACTGGGTCAGTGTCACGGTAGGACATGCTAGGGAGATAAAGTTCCTAAATTACATAAATGACTGCTTCTTGGAGCAGCTGGTTCATGAACCGACCAGAGGGGAAGCCATATTAGACCTAATCCTTAGTGGAACACCAGATCTAGCGCAAGAGATAAGGGTGTTGGGGCCACTTGGCAATAGTGATCACAACATGATCGCCTTTGATTTAATTAGTGGAGGAGGGATAGTAAGGAAATCCACAGTACTACCTTTTAACTTTCGAAAGGGAGACTATGATAAAATGAGGAAAATAGTTAAGAAAAAACTAAAAGGAACAGTTGCAAAGGTTAAAGACTTACATCAAGCTTGGGTGTTGTTGAACATTACTATCTTGGAAGCCCAGACCAGCTGTATTCCACGCTTTAAGAAAAGTGGAAGGAAGTCCAAAAAACTGCCAGCATGGTTTAAAGGTGAGGTCAGAGAGGCTGTTGTTGCCAAAAAAGCATCTTTCAGGAAATGGAAAAAAGAGCCAAATGACGAAACCTGGAAACAGCACAAGCACTGGCAAATCAAATGCAAGGCATTGATAAAGCAGGCAAAGGGAGAATTTGAGAAGAAGCTTGCTGCGGAAGCAAAAACGCAAAATAAAGATTTCTTCAAGTACATTCGTAGCAAAAAACCTGTGAGAGAGTCAGTTGGTCCATTAGATGATAGAGGAGTTAAAGGGGCACTTAGAGGCGAAAAGGCGATAGCGGAGAGACTGAATGAATTCTTTGCTTCGGTCTTTACTGAGGAAGATGTAGGGATATTACCCATGACTGAAGTGGTATTTAAAGGTGCGGAAGAATTGAAGGAAATATCGATACATCGGGAAGATGTATTACAACTATTAGATAAACTGAAGAGTAGCAAATCACCTGGGCCAGATGGTATACATCCAAGGGTGTTGAAAGAACTGAAATATGAGATTGAAGACCTGCTATTAGTAATCTGTGAACTATCATTAAAATCATCTCTAATACCTGAAGATTGGAGGATCGCCAATGTAACACCAATTTTTAAAAAGGGTTCCAGGGGTGATCCGGGAAACTACAGACCGGTGAGCCTTACATCAGTACCGGGAAAAATGGTAGAAACCATCATAAAGAATAAAATTACTCATCATGTAGATAGTCATGGCCTAATGGGAGACAGCCAACATGGCTTTAGACAAGGAAGATCTTGTCTTACTAATCTGTTATGTTTTTTTGAAAGTGTGAATAAACAGGTAGACAAAGGTGAGTCAGTTGATATAGTGTATCTGGACTTTCAGAAAGCCTTTGACAAGGTCCCTCATCAGAGACTTTTGGCCAAACTAAAGTGTCATGGGATTGGAGGCAGTATTCTACTGTGGATCAGGAACTGGTTAAAAGACAGAAAGCAGAGGGTTGGGCTAAATGGCCAATTTTCCCAATGGAGAAAGGTGAATAGTGGTGTGCCTCAGGGAACTGTGCTGGGTCCGCTGCTTTTTAACATATTCATAAATGACCTGGAAAGTGGAATAACGAGTGAGGTTATCAAATTTGGAGATGACATAAAACAATTTAAAGTTGTTAAAACCCAAGAGGATTGTGAAAAATTGCAAGAGGATCTTGATAAATTGGAAGACTGGGCATCAAAATGGCAGATGAAATTTAATGTGGACAAGTGCAAAGTTATGCACCTAGGGAAGAACAACCCAAACTATGGTTACACAATGCAAGGTTCCACATTAGGAACCACCATCCAGGAAAAAGATTTAGGCGTCATTGTGGATAACATGTTAAAACCCTCGGCCCAGTGTGCAGCGGTGGCCAAGAGAGCAAATAGAATGCTAGGTATCATAAGGAAAGGAATGGACAATAAAACAAAAGATATTATAATGCCTCTATATCGTTCCATGGTGAGACCGCACCTTGAATATTGTGTGCAATTCTGGTTGCCGTATCTTAAAAAGGATATAGTGTTATTAGAAAAGGTTCAGAGAAGAGTCACCAAAATGGTAAAGGGGATGGAAGGATACCCCTATGAAGAAAGGCTAAAAAGGTTAGGGCTCTTTAACCTGGAAAAGAGAAGGCTGAGGGGAGATATGATAGAAGTCTATAAATTAATGAACGGAGTGGAACGGATAAACGTAGATCGATTGTTTACGTTATCAGAATATAGAAAGACTAGGGGACATGCAATGAAGCTACAGGGTAAACTACGAGGGTAATCAAACTCTGGAATTTGTTATCGGAGGATGTAGTAAAGGCTGTTAGTGTAGCTGGGTTTAAAAAAGGTTTGGACAAGTTCCTGGAGGAAAGGTCCATAAACCATTATTAAGAAGGGACCCAGGGGGGGGCGGAGCCTGATGTCCAGCGGGATGGTCGCATAACGCTGAGGCTCCCGAGAGGGGGGGGGCGGAGCCTGATGTCCAGCGGGATGGTCGCATAACGCTGAGGCTCCCGAGAGGCCTACTCAGAATCCTGAATTAACACCTCATATCCTTGGAACTTCTACTCTGATCTTGCCGGGGCACATTGGTGAGATGGCGGGGACCAAACCAACGCGCCTGGAATTTGGGTCTCCAGCGGCTTCTCACGGCAAACGTTCCAAAACTGAACCTCCGTCCCCGCAGAAGGGGCCGGCCTTGTGCGAGGGCCCCGAAATGCAGCAGGAAATCCTCGTAGAGATTAGAGGGGTCAAAAACCTTGTGCAGGCAAACGGGGAAGCACTCCGAGCGCTGCGGGACGATTTTGGTGTGCTGCAAAGCAGGCTAGAAGGGCTTTCTTCGCGTCAAGACAAAATGGAGAGCATATTGGACTCCCATGCGGCCCGGTTGTCCCAACTCGACAAAGTTGAACGACAGGTGCGGGCCTTGCAGAAAGAGGTGGAAGATGGCAATAATAGAGCGCGCCGCAACAATCTACGACTCGTGGGCATCCCGGAGGGAGCGGAATCGGGAGACATGAAAGAGTTTTTATGCAAAATCCTCCCTTCCCTGCTCCAAATCACCTTTACCAAAGATTTGGAGATTGATCGCGCTCATCGTGTACCCACAAACATAACGCTCAACAGGAAGACCCCGCGGCCTATCATTTTTCGACTATTGAGATATCAACACGTGGAGCAAATTCTAAGTGCCTCTCGGGCAAAGGGCCATATGGAGTTTGAGAGCCACAAGATCTCCTTCTATCCTGACTTGTCTAAACCCACAGTCGACCGCCGAAAGCGCTTTCTGGAATTCCGGCCGAGGCTTCAACAACTACAAGCACGCTATGGCCTGATGTACCCGGCCAAGCTCCGAGTCACGCTTCACAATCAGACAAGAACATTCGAGGACCCTGATCTACTAGCGGAGTTTTTGGATTCTAAAGAAGCCGACTTGATGCGCTGACTTCCAGAATATTCCTGCAAGCCTCCTCATACCCGCTGTATCTGCCATATTGAATCTGCCGCAGCCTAGCAAAGAGTCTGGCGTGGGCAGTTTGTTGCCTTACTCTTGATGGTATCTGTGACCCGACTCCATCTACCCACAGTGGCCTCGATGAGTATCAGAGACAGTGTTATTATGGACTCTGGTGTTTCTTTTCCTTTTTTTTACATGTCTTTTCCTCTCTAGGGCCTCCTCCCGCAGACACCTGGTCGCCATATTCTTTGGGGGTTTTGCTTCTTCTCTAAGATACGTTGGTACATACTTTTCAATATGGGGTGTATTAGCCAGAATACTCGGTGATTATGACATTGTTGTACAGATTCTGCTTATGTTCTATGTTATCAAGCGCCCTTCCCTAAAATGTCTATTACCGATGGATGGCACCATGTAAGATTTTTTCATTGAACGTAAAAGGCATCAATAATCCGATAAAACGGAAGAAAATCCTAAGTTACCTCAGTCAGGAAGCAGCGGATCTGATTTTCTCCAAGAAACGCATTTAAATTCGAAGGAAACTCTTAAACTCAATATTAAACCTTACATGGTGGCCGCTTATTCCCCAGCCGCTTCTCAGAAATGTGGGGTTGCCATACTGGTTAGGAAATCTCTGTATGCTACTGTTATTGTGACTAGCTCAGATACAGAAGGTAGATGGTCTAGAGTTCACCTCAAGATAGGTAGCCTAGAAGTTACATGTATATGCCTTTACGCTCCTAATGTTGATGACCCTGCCTTTTTACTACCATTGCTCAGGTTGCGCAGGCTTCTGCTAATACTTCATTGATCATTGGGGGGGATTTCAATTTAGTCCTTGATCCCCTGCTTGATAAACAGCCGCCTAGGACGAGTGGTCCCCCCAAGAGTCACGCCACGCTTACCTCCCTGATCAAGGATTTCGCTTTAGTTGATCTATGGAGGTTACTACACCCCAATGAGCTTGACTTCACCTTCTTCTCCTCCCCTCATAAATCTCAGTCTCGCATAGACTTCTTTTTAGTCTCAAAACTGTTAGTTCCTCAGGTGGACACTGCAAAGATTCACTCCCAACATATTTCAGATCATGCTGCCATTTCCTTTCAATTACACACTACTGCACCCCAGGGAAACTCGGGAGCCTGGTTCTTTGATAGAGCCCTGTTAACTCAGTCAGAGCTCCAGTCAGAAACTCTTGCGGCCTTTAACACTCTTATTCTATCACTGGGCCCGAATGTACGGACTCCCGCTATGGAATAACCCCAGAATTCAAGTCCTAAATAGAACAATAGCCTGGAAACCCTGGTACTCCAGGGGGATCTGGACACCCCAACAGCTTTTCTCTGCAGCTCATTGGAAAACCTTTTCTGATTTACAAAAGGAATTTGCGTTACCAGCGAAATACTACTTTCATTTGATGCAGCTTCAACACTGCCTCAAAAGTGCTCAAATCATGCCGCCCTCTGTCCCTACTGAGGATGGGCTATTAGAGACAGTTCACTCCATTAGTAGTACACATGGGGTAGCCTCTAACTTTTATAAAATAATTTGTCAGGGTACAGATGCGGACACTTTTAGAGCTCAACAAGCCTGGGAGCGCGAACTGCAAACTACTATAACCCCTGTGCAATTGAGCGTTTTTTGGAGTAAAGTAGTGCGGGTTTCCCGGTCTGCCTCTGTTACCCAAACTCCCTTCTTCTTTGTACACAGATGCTTTCATACCCCAGCAAAAATAGCCAAATGGAACCCAAACGCTAGGGACCTGTGTTGGTCTTGCCATACTGCTGTGGGAACCTTCGCTCATGTTATTTATGAATGTCCTCAACTGCAGGTCTATTGGGGGCGGGTCTGGGGTCGTATTCAATCTATCTTACACTTTCATGAACCTCTTTTTTGGAAGGTCGTGGGACTCCGCTCTGTGGCGGAGGTCCCCTCTCTTCCTAAGAAGGGTCGCTTTCTCCTTGATTTCATGCTGGGTATAGCTATATGCTTAATCACGAGGAATTGGAAGGATAGCTCTCGACTTACTGTCAATGAATGGTGGAACTTCGTCTGCTTATATAGTAAATATGAGCGGATACCTCGGAGAGCTATTCCCCATGTCCAAACTCACTCTTGCTTATCTAAATGGCAGATGCTTAATGATTATGTACAATCTGTTCATTGCTCCAACATGCCTGTATAATGTGCACTCATCATGTTTTAGATCACCGTTAGGTTGTAATACAATTATGTAAGTACACGCCCGCTTCGGGAATGCTAGTTTTCTAGAGAAGAAGCAGGGGGGAGGGGGGTGGTAGGGGTTTACTTTGGTGTATGTGTTACACGTTATGTATTTGTCTTTTAGCTGTATGTCTTCCTTTCCTTTGTTGTTATAAAACGAAAATAAAGCATTTAAAAAAAAAAAGAAGGGACCCAGTATATCAATGCTTGACCCTGTACAAGCATTGCGGAACCTGTGTCTTTTGGGGAAACTGCTAGGTATGTATGACCTAGATTGGCCACTTTTGGAAACAGGATACTGGGCTTTATGGACCTTGGTCTGACCCAGTATGGCATATCTTATGTTCTTATGATCTACATTTACCTGTTCCACTCCACTGATTAATTTATAGACCTCTATAATATTTTCCCTCACCTGTCTCTTTTCCAGGTTGAAAAGCCCTAACCTTTTAAGTCTCTCCTCATAGGGATATCCTCCATCCCATTTATTATTTTGGTGGCTTTTCTCTGTACTTTTTCTAATTCTTCTATATCCTTTTTAACATGCGACAACCAGATTTGCACATAATATTCAAGGTGCAGTTGCACCATGGAATGATACTGAGACATTATAATATCCTTTGGTTTATTCTGAATGTTATTAATGTACCAAGTTCTTGTTCTCTGTACAACAGCTGTACTTTACACTGTTACACATTTCGTTTCATGTAAGCCACCTTTTATCGTAGAAAGATGCTATATACATATGTTTAAATAAATAAACAAATTCTCCATTCCTTTCCTTATGATTCCTAGCATTTCATTTGGCTTCTTGGCTGCCACTGCACACTGGGCAGAGAGTTTCAACATGTAATCCACGATGATGCCTAAATCTTTTTTCCTGGGTGGTGGTTCCTAATGTGGAACTTTGCATCGTGTAACCAAAGTTTGGGTTTTTTCTTTGCTAGGTGCATAACTTTGCACTTGTCCACATTAAATTTCATCTGCCATTTGGATTCCCAGTCTTCCAATTTATCAAGATCCTCTTGCAATTTTTCACCCATTTCCAGGTCATTTATTAATATGTTAAAAAGCAGTGAACCCAGTACAGATCCCTGGGGTACTTCACTATTCACCTTTCTCCATTCAGAATATTACCCATTTAGCCCTACTCTCTGTTTTCTATCTTTTATCCAGTTCCTGATACACAATACTACACTGCCTCCTATCCTATAACTTTTTAATTTTGCCAAGAGTCTCTCATGAGGGAAATTGTCAAAGGCTTTCTGAAAATCCAAGTATACTATTTCAATCGGCTCACCTTTGTCTACCTGTTTATTCACACCTTAAAAAATATAGCAGATATAGTAAGACAAGTCTTTCCTTGGCTAAATTCATATTGGCTTTCTCCCATTAAACCATAGCTATCTACAAGTTTAGTAATTTTATTTTTTATAATAGTTTCTACCATTTTGCCCAGTACTGACTTCAGGTTCACTGGTCTGTAGTTTCCCGACTCACCCCTGGAATCCTTTTTAAAAATTGGAGTTACATTGGCCACTCTCCAATCCTCATGTACTACAGCTGATTTTAATGATAGTTCACAGATTACTAATAGTCAATCTGCAATCTCATATTTCAGTTCTTTCAAAACCACCTGGTCTTCCACAATGTCTATGGTGAGGGACGTCCTATGGATGAGGGCAAGTATGCAGAACATGCAACAGGTCAGGAAAATGTTACATATTTTGGCTGGGTGACCCATAAATTTAACTACTTTCTATCTTTTCTTTTTTTCTGTTTTTTTAAATCATATTCTCAGTAAAAAAAAAAAAGAGACATCAGGAACAGTCAGTGCTGTACTTGTTCCAGCTACTTATGTCGTTCATTATCTTCATTTGCTTCTCAAAACAATTTCATTTTATTTTCTCTTTAAACTTTATATGTGCAAGAACACCTTCTTCACCACAAATGCCACTTCACTTTAGTGTTGATTTATTGTGTCAGACTCCTGTAACATGGAACTTCTTAATAACTCATTAACATTATATCTCTATATTTTTTTATTGTTACAGAGAGACATATTTTGGCTGAAGGATAAAACAATTTTACCCCCCCCCCCTCCCAACCTATCCAGGCACCTGAAGCCTATTTTTGATATGCCAAAAGTTCTCTCTATCACTGTCCTAGTCTACCTGAATACTTTATTATAGTTTTCTTCTGCTGCCCTCTTGAGATGGGTTATAAAGGTCATAAGTCAGATTTTGAGAAAATAGCCTCTATCACCCGCAGAAATAAAAGCATAGGAGATATGACTTCGTGTATACTTGATACTGGGAGAGTTAGAACACTAATGCATAGGTGGTAACTGATGCTTCCAGGGCTGGTTGGTCCGCTTTCAGAAAGACTTATGTTGGGAGAGAAAGAGTTGGTTAGTAAAGAATATGGGTGAGTAGTGTGGGATCACCTAGAGGTGTCCCTCAGTGATCTGGCAACTCTCACAGTGCTCATATAGGCCTGATTGTGTCAGAAACAACAGGTTTTAGCTAAAATTTGAATCTGTAAGGAGAGAGAGGAGTCAAAGATGACCCTAAGGTGGCAAGCTGAGGAAATAGGGAGCAGAAATAGAGAAAGAAGAAAGGGGGAGGTGGGTTTAGGGGGAAAGATAAGAAGCTTGGTTTTGGCCATGATCAATTTCAAATGGCAGTGAGACATCCAGGCAGCTATATCAGATACACAGGATGAGATGTGGGCTTGGATTCCTAGAGAGATTCGGGTCCATGGTTGAAGACTGCAGAAACAGTTGAGGATATGACAGATTGAAGGGATCATAGCAGAAGAGAAAGAGCTTAGCAGTCAGGTGGGAATAGGATCAGAGGAGCAGGTAGTGAGTTTGGAGGAGGACAGAAGATGTGTGGTTTTAGGTCTCAGAACAAGAAGATGGAGAATACTAGAGATAAATAGGTCATAAATAAAGACAAGCTTATTTGAAATGGAGTGTGCATTCCACAAGGTATAAGAAAGAGAGAGAGAAGGTGGAAAGGAGAGGGATATCAAGATTTGAGTATGTACATGAGGATCTGTCCTAGGAGTGTGGAAAAAAAGTCTAGAAGGGCCAGGGTTGGCATTAATATCCACAGATGAGTGAAGGAGAAGGAGCAGGAGAGTGCGGGGCAGAGAGGAAGCAGCATGGTGGTAATGAGGGTGAGGTTCTTTCAGAGAAAGAGAGAGAGAGAGAAGATGGCTGAATAAGAGGAAGAAAATGGCAAAGTTCAAGAGCAGATGATAGGTTAGATGACAAGATGGCAGGAGAAGTAAGGATGGTAATGTTGGGAGAATAGTGAGCAATACCCCTGATGAAGCAGAGTTCCCATGAAATGGAGATCTTTGTAGGGTGATAATGAAATGATATGCCCCTAGGAGAAGCCTTCTGGGTGGATACATCGTTTGGAGGAGCCCTATAGCTTTGGATTAACCTTTCAGCTTGGAAGCTAAGTATAACAGGGTGGGTTGGGTTGTTGCTGAAAGAGTGCATCCAGCCGTGTTCGTTTGTTTGTGCTTTGTTTCAGATGACGGTGGAGAGTTTGCTCTGAAGCATAGCACCTATGCAGTTTAACTAAATATACTACTAAGTATATCAGGATGTAAAATTAGATGTTTCAGTGAAGTGTGATTTTGAGAATTTTTGTGGATTATTTATGTAGAATGGATTTAGAATAGTTAGGAGGAGTTTTTTAGACCTATGATGATGTATTAAGGTGCATCCCCTTCAGGCAAGTATTATTCTTGCTGCATAGAGGGAGAAATAGCTTTACTGAGGTCTTTTCTCCTCTGTCTTAGAAACTATGTGAAGGGTTTTGTATTGGAATCTCCTGAAGGCTGTGTATTGGATTATTGATTATTGGGGTTTTTATAGTTAGTTACAGGTCTGTAAACCATGTACTGTAAATGCCTTTCGGGCCCAATATATTTCTTTATAGAAAGGGCTATTGTGGTAGAAACAGGAATAGAATTCAAGAAAGCATGTGATAAGCCTGGATGATCACAGTCATGAAAGGTGAAGGGAAAAGCAGTGGTCAGCTGGCGTCTATGGAATACAAAAGAAAAATCTATGGAATGCATTAGCTGGGTCTCGCAGACCTCATTGTTTCTTTATAATAGAGAAAAGACTGCCTAGATATGAAAAAGTGTTTTGTGATATTTTTCACAGACCTTACACATCTTGATGCTTGGTAAGTTCCAGTATGATTAAATGGGTTTTGTGGGGAGGGGAAGCGTAAGGGAAACTCTTCCAGGCATTTTTAGCATTTCGACTACTCACATCCAAGAGCTCTATCCACGCGGACATAATCACCATTGCCAATAAGGACATCACCATAAACCTCATTTACAGATCCCCCTCTTCTCCACCAGAGGTCATCTCTACCTTCATTGACTTAGCCTGCAGCCCAGCCGACCCACGCATTTCCAATTGGCTGCTCGGAGACTTCAACTTACCCTCCCTGCAATCCATCCAAGCAGATGCCTTCCTAGAAGCCATGCAAACACTCGGTTTTGATCAACTTGTGAACACCTCCAACCACAATAAGGGAAACCTACTGGACCTAATTTTTGCTCCCCACGCTGCCATCAGCCAGAACTCCAACCTCAACATTACTATCACCCCCATCCCTTGGTCAGATCATAAATTAATCTTGTTCCAGATACCCACTCTTCATTCTAAATACCCACCTAACGACTCTAGCACAGAACCCAAAATTACCTCTCACTTCAAACCACTGGATAAAGAAGAATTCATTAAGCACGCCTTACCTACACTCAAATCAATGTCTTCTGACCTCGATGAAGCAATCACCAATTGGAATGTCACACTAAAATCTTTTGCACAACTACCAGCCTCAGTCAAAAGCAATAAGAACAAACAAAACAAAAGAAAGCCATCGCCATGGTTCACAACAGATCTTCGGTCATCTCTCCTCTCCCTCAGGAAACTTGAAAGGAAATGGAGAAGATCCCACTCTGAATCCGACAAAGTAACATACCTGAACTACCTTAAACTCCACCGTGAAACTATATATCTCAGAATGAGTGAATACCATGCCAATCTTCTCCTCCGCTCACTAAATAAACCTAGAGACCTTTTCAACATAGCAAAATCCCTAATTAAGGAACCATCACCTACTCAACTTGTTCCTATTTCCCCCCACTCTTACGCTGACTACCTTCAATCCAAGACCTCTTTAACTGATACAGCCTCAGTTACTGCGTTCTCCAATTCTCAAACATCAATCCCTTCTATCACAATGTTTTCCACACCATCCGAGAAAAACATCCAAGATCTCATCACCTCCATCAACACCTCCACAGCCCCAAGCGACCCCTGCCCAGCATACTGGGTCAGAACTTTGCGTGCCGAACTGAGTCCAGTCCCAATCAACATCATTGGGCTATCCTTTGCAACAGGCTCGTTCCCCTCATTCCTCAAACAAACCTCTATAAGACTACTCCTGAAGAATTCTAGACTCAGCCCGCTAAAGTCTGACTCCTACCGCCCAATCTCGAGCATACCTCTATTAGACAAAATAATAGAGAAGGTTGTTCAGAGACAGATACAACATCACATCGATGTAGCTTCACCGCTCGATCCCTGTCAACATGGCTTCAGGGAATCACACGGTGTAGAAACCCTCCTTACCACCCTAACCAACGCTTTGAACAGAGGTCTGGATAAGGTTGAAAACGGCTTCACCCTAATATTCCTAGATATTTCCGCTGCCTTCGACTCCGTTAATCACAATCAACTCACTCGCCTCCTGGAGAAGGGAATCCGCGGCCTCGCCTGGGAATGGTGCAGGTCTTACCTATCAGAGCGCTGGCAGCACGTCAGAGTTGGTTCCACAACATCCGCACCTTTCCACCAACATCAAGGTGTCCTGCAAGGCTCCTCTTTATCTGCGCTGCTGTTCAATGTATACATGCATCTTATATGTGACATCATACGCACCTTCGATATCTCCACGCTAATCTATGCTGATGACGTCCTGCTGTTTACACCATTTAAAGTCAAACAACCAGACTTCACCAACCTTATCCACTGTTTCAACGCCATCACGGACTGGTTGTTATCTCAAAACCTCCGCATAAACTTCAAGAAGACTGAAGTTCTGTTCATATCAAGAAACGAAGAATTCTCCCCCCCATCCTCCCTAAGAGTAAGAGATGCGGAACTCCCTAGTAAACCCTCTATTTGCTACCTAGGAATTACACTGGATCAGCATTTTAGAACACATACGGAACACCACCAGATCCGTCTACAATAAAATCAGAACGCTAAGGCACCTCAGGCCCATGTTACCGCATAATAACTTCCGGACCATCTTCCAGGCCCTCACACTACCTCACTTTGATTATGCAAACGTCGTCTTATATGGGCTCCCCAAGAACATCCTTAATCCGCTGCAACTCGCTATGAATGCGGCTGCACGGGTGCTCTGTGGTCTAGCAAGATCAGACCATATCATCCCGATTCTCATGGAACTCCACTGGCTACCAATTCATTGCAGGTTAACCTATAAATCCTTCTCATTACCTTCAAGATAATTAACAGCCTTGCCCCCACGTCTCTCAGTGAGCTCATCTCCCTCACTCCGAAAAACAGAATGAGAAGATCAGCTACTGACAACACCCTGATCATCCCCAAAGAGTCCATCAAGTGTACCCAGACAACAAAGAAAAGGACCTTCGCCTTCTATGCACCAAAATGCTGGAATGACCTCCCACCTGAAATAAGAGCAATTAAAGACCTCACTCAGTTCCGCAAGGCAATCAAGCACCACATTTTCCTTCTCCACTTTGCACAAGCATCCAATCCGCTTCCGATCATCCGCACTCCAAAACTCACAAACTCTCAATCTCCACTCTCAATTTCCACATAAGCAATTTTGCCACAAGTTCTCCGCTGTTTTGCCTTAGCCCTCCTTAAGAATACTAAATAATCTAAAATGTTTGTACAGTTGTAGATAGTTTACCCTGTTGTTCCAAGTTCAAATCTCCTGTTATAATGTAAGCACACAATTGTCCTCTGAATGTGCAACCTTTGTTATATGTAAACCGCACTGAAAACAAATAGCGCGGTATATAAAAGATGTTAAATAAATAAATAAAAATTTTGTTGCCGCTGTTTTTTTTCCCCTACAATTTGTGGAGCTTAGCTACATTCTTGAGAAAATATATAACTGAGGCAGAATTGTGGCAGCTTTTTGATTTTTGCCTTTCGATCTTGTTGACATTACTCATTGAGCACGCTCTGTGAATTTTCTCTGCCAGGTATTACTGACATGTTACAACAAGAAATAAAGACCCTAATGCATACAGTATTTAAATGAGGCAGAAAACTGCATTCAGCCTACAGAGAAGGGTCTTCCTAAATCCCTCATTATGGAACAATTTTGAGGCTGGCAACAGCATTTGTGTGCCTGAAGGCAATCTTTCCCCATCTGGCTGCAAGTCCATTCTCAAAGGGAAACCTCATGTTATTGTAACTCTTGCCTGAGTGGGAGGGGACAGACAGTCCTTGCTCTTCTGACTCCCCTTCCTTGGGTCACCAGCAGCAGCATTTCTTCTTGGGACCCTGGCTTTCATGATAGGTTGTTCGTAAGTAGGGGCGAGGGGCTGGCACTAAAAGGAAAAGATTTTGTTCAAGCGTAAAGAAAATAAAATGACATTGGAAGGACACCAAACCTGAATGGAAAATGTTAAACCAAATTTTACTGGAAAGTAAAAATAAATTAGAAGCATAAGATATAAGGATTTCTTATTAAATAAAAAGAAACAAGAAGTTGGTTTAATATGTACAACCAACAGGGGTGAAAGCAATGTGGCACTTTCAATCAATACAGATACGATAACACCAATAAAAAGAAATGCAAATATGTTAGGTCTGCTTTCAATGAAACATCAACATTCGCAACTGTAATTCCAATGTCCCTTAACACAGTGGCCCACCTTGAGGGAGTGCATGTCTGCTAGGCTGCTTCTGCAAGTCTTCCTCAGCAGTAAACCAGCATTGGACTTTAGAGATTTTTTAGTCCCTAGGTTGCTGTCTCACCCTCACTTTTCTTTTGGTAATTTTTAGACTAGTTGAGCTCAATTAGGTAAATGTTCTAGCCAGGGTGTATGTCGGTGCACATTAAGGGTTGTGTCTACTAAACTGGGCTAACAGTTAACCTGGGTTATCTGCTCCTAGATCCCATTGAATAACACTGAACCTAGGTGCAAATAGCCTGGGTTAACCATTAGCCCGGCTTAGTAGACATACTCCTAAATCTCACCACTGGACGTCTTCTTTAAGATCCATGCTGAGAAGGAGTTGCAGTAACCAGCCACAAAGATCACATTCTCTGATAGTTTTGCAGTGCCCCCTGATTGCAGGCAGTCATGCCGTTGGATCTCATGCTGTATCAATCAGGGCACAATGCATGAATAAATACACAACCATGTTAGTTACCAAAACCTGACACAGACATATGAAATGAAAAATCATAGAATAAAATAATGTTTTTGTTGGACCTACAAAGCCAAAACAGTATCACCAACTAGTTTAGAACTATTGCCACTCAGTCCTTTTTAATTTTTCAATCTTACACACTGCAATTCATTCTCCTGGACAAACAATAGATAAAACCTTTAACCGACACAACATCATGTTTCAAACTGAGAAAAAGTTTACAGTTCCGCTTCAGGGTTCAACTTGTCCACTCCAAGACTCAATTCTCCATGCAACATTTCTCAAAACATCTTCAACTTTCACTTTCAAGTGGCTTTCTGACCAACATGGCCACAGTGTTCTTATGCTTACTCCTCCCAGTGAGATCATTACTTAAAGGAAAAACTCTCTCTCAAATTAAAGTGTGCCAATCAATTTGTTCATTCAACCCATCAGGTACTAACAGACGATAAAGTGTATATCAAGTATTGCTCCTGCAAGTTTAATTTTGCTTCATGATTACCCCATGAGGTAAAGGGGGAACATAATCTAACACACTCCATTTTAAATCTGAAAAAGTGTGCTGATTCTACAGACAGTGTTGAACAATCATTGCTGATAATGTCCTAGTAGACAGCCCCGATCGATGCTCTTGTAATTTGATCTTAATCATACATTCTCACACATGCAGGACCCAAAGGGCAGGCAGAGCTCCAGATTCTCAATGTGTAGATAAGACAATGGTGTGAAGAAGAGGATTTTGGATTCATTAGGAACTGGGCAACATTCTGGGGAAGGGAAGGACTTTTCCGATGGGATTGCCTCCACCTTAGCCGGGATGGTATCAAACTGCTGACATTCCACAACCTTAAGATCAATGTTACCAAAACCGAAGCGCTATATTTAACAAGAAACCAGAGCTTCACCCCTCCAACTTCTATCAAGATTCAAACATCTCAGTCAAAAGTGAGGTAAAATACCTTGGGGTAATCGTTGACTGCACTCTCAACATGACTGCACACATAAAATATACAACAAAAAAGATATTCTATAAACTCAAAATGTTAAAACAACTCTGCCCTCTGCTTCATCACCATGATTTCAAATCTGTCATCAATGCAATTATCACACCACACTTCAACTTCCCCAACACGATCCTACACGGCATTACCAAGCAAACCTTAAGACAACTTCAAATAGCACAAAACGTCGCAGCCAGGATAATCATGAATATCGACCCAATGGAACACATCATTCCAGTATTATATGACCTCCACTGGCTCCCTATCCAGAGCCATATAAACTATAAAATTCTTTTCACAACTTTCAAACTAATCAAAGATATCGCCCCCACATACCTCTCCTCGCTCATCACCAAGGAAACCCACACTCGCACACGAGACAGTAATAAAAATAAACTCACAATACCAATTGATTTCAGGAAATCAAGAAAAATAACAAACAACAAGGCATTCTCCCACATTGCCCCTAACCTTTGGAATAACCTCCCAGACTACCTAAGAGAAATAAATCATCTCCTCACCTTCCTCAAAAAAACTTAAAACCTATCTATTCACCCAGCACTTTGGTACCCCAAATGATCATAATTCCTCACACCCCTCTGCTTAAATCCACCACCAAAATTTCATCTCCCTGCCCTGCCAATCTGCCCCGGCTAATCTTCCATCTACCTAACAACCAAAATTGTATATAGTTTCATGTAAATGGCTGTTTCACTGTTAATAATGATGTTAATGTTTATGGCTGTAAAACGTTCTATGTAATTGAATATGTACCTTTCATTGTACTATTCAAAAATGTTGTTCCTTGTAAACCGCATTTGATCTGCTGGAAAATGTGGTATAAAAATGTATGATAAATAAATAAAATAAATTAATTAACCTTTAAAAAGGAGATAGAACAGCTTTTAAATTAGATAATAGGGGAAAGCCAACAGTCACCCAAGAGTGCACGGTTCAGAAGGAAGTATCTTTGAATAATACTAGTAAAAGAGGGAAATTAGGTCATCTTGACAGAGAGGTTCCAATAAAGATAAAAGTAACCCAGATCCCCTTAAGTACAGAGCTGAAAGATTCAAAATTACCCCTATCAACAGATAACCAGAATTATATGTATAAAATACAACCTCTAAAATGCCTGTATGCAAATGCTAGAAGTCTAAAAAATAAGATGGGAGAGCTAGAATATATAGCACTGAATGAAAAGTTAGATAAGATTGGCATCTCAGAGAACTGGTGAAAGAAGGACAATCAATGAGACACTGTGATACCTGTGTGCAAACTATATTGCAATTATAGGGCAGATCAAATTGGTGGAGGGACTGCGCTCTATATTAGAGGGCATTGAGTCACACAGGATTAAAGTTTTATAAGAAACAAAATAAATTGTAGAATCTCTATGGATAGAAATCCCATGTAACAAGGGGAAAGCAATGCCAGTGGGGATGTACTACTGACCGCCTAGCTAGAATGAACAGATGGATGATGAAATGCTAAGAGAAATCAGGGAAGCTAACAAAATTTATAACAGTAATAATGGGTGATTTCAAGCACCCCGGTATTGACTGGGTCAATTTCACTGCAAGACATGCTAGGAAGATAAAGTTTCTAGATGAAATAAATGACTGCTTCTTGACAAGAAGGAAAGCCATTTTGGGCCTAGTCCTTAGTGGAACACAGGATCTGGTGCAAGAGATAAGGGTGTTGGGGCCACTTGGCAATAGCGATTGTAGCATGATCACAGTTATTTTAATAAATGAGAGCAAAGAAAGCCACAGTACTACTTTTAACTTTCAAAAGGGAGCCTATGATAAAATGAGGAAAATAGTTAAGAAAAAAACAAGAGGAGCAGCTGCAAAGGTTAAAGATTTACATCAAGCATGGGCATTGTTTAAAAATATAATCTTCGAAGCCCAGAACAGATGAATTCCATGCTTTTAAGAAAAGTGGAAGGAAGGGCAAAAAACTGCCAGTATGGTTTCAATGCGAGGTCAAAGAGGCTGTTATAGTTAAAAACAAAATAAAACATTTTTCAGGAAATAGAGAAAGGAGCCAAATGACAAAAATGGGAAACATCATAAGCACTGGAAAGTTAGATGCGAGGCATTGATAAGGCAGGCAAAGAGAGAATTTGAAAAGAAGCTTGCTGGGGCAGGAAAAATGCATAATACATTTTTTTCCAAGTACATTCGTAGCAAAAATCCTGTGAGACAATCAGTTGGACCATTGGATGATAGAGGGATAAAAGGGAGGATAAGGCCATAGTGATTGAATGAATTTTTTGCTTTGGTCTTTACTGAAGAAGATGTAGGGAAGTTACCTATGCCTGAAATGGTATTTAAGATGATATATCAGAAGAAATTTTCGCCAGCCATATTTTGCTCATATAACCCTTCTTCTGAAAACACTTCATTGGCTTCCCTTCCATATCCAATTCAAACTCCTTCTTCTGACCTTTAGTTCATTCACTCTGCTGCTCCTCTCTATCTCTCCTCTCCTCTCCCTCTACACCCCTTCGTTCTTCTACTAATTGCTCCTTTCTTTGCACTTTTCTACATTTGCTAACTCAATACTTTGGTCCTTTCCCCTCGCTGCTCCTTATGCCTGGAACAAACTTCCTGTTTGTGAGTCAGGCTTCATCCCTGCCCCTTTTCAAATGAGCCTGATGCACAGACTCAGGAAGACCCTTTTCAAATCTAAGCTAAAGGCTCATCTCTTTAAGGCTGCCTTTGGAACCTGATCCCTTCTTCCTTATGTCTCCTTACCCTTCCCTATTCTATCCTCTTTCTCACTTTGTCTTGTTCATCTGATTAGATTGTAAGCTATGATGAGTAGGGACTGTCTTTATCTTTGTTTGTACAGTGCTGCATATACCTAGTAGTGCTTCATTAATGTGTAATAATAATAATAATTATTAATAAATGAAAGGAATATTGATAAACCAGGAAGATGTATTATAACTATTTGATAAACTGAAGAATAGTAAATCACCTTTACCGGATGGTATAGATCCGAGGTGCTGAAAGAACTGAAAGATGAGATTTCAGACCTACTATTAGTAACCTGTGAACTATCATTGAATCATCTGCAGTACCTGATGATTGGCAAATGGACAATGTAATGCCAATTTTTAAAAAGGGTGCCGGGGTGATCTGGGAAACTACAGACCAGTGAGCCTGACGCCAGTACTGGGTAAAATGGTAGAAACTATTATAAAGAATAAAATTACTGAACATTTAGATAGTCATGGTTTAATGGAAAAAAGCCAACATGGATTTAACCAAGAAAAGACTTGTCTTACTAATCTGTGTGAATAAACAGGCCGACAAAGGTGAACCACTTGATAAAGTGTACCTGGATTTTCATAAAGCTTTTGACAAGGTCTATCATGATAGACTCTTGGCCAAACTAAAAAGTCATGGGATTGGAGGCAGTGCAGTATTGTGGATCAGGAACTGGTTAAAAGATAGAAAGCAGTGGATAGGGCTACATGGCCAATTTTCTCAATGGAGAAAGGTGAAGAGTTGAGTACTCCAGGGATCTGTGCTGGGCCCACTGCTTTTTAACATATTCATAAATGACCTGGAAATGGGAATAACAAGTGAGGTGATCAAATATGCAGATGACACAAAATCATTCAAAGACATAAGAAGATTGTGAAAAATTGATAAACTGGAAGACTAGACATTCAAATGACAGATGAAATGTAATGCGGACAAGTGCAAAGTTATGCACCAAGGAAAGAACAAATCAAACTACAGTTTCACAATGCAAGGTTCCACATTAGGAACCACCACCCAGAAAAAAAGTTTAGGCATCATCATGGATAACATGTTAAAACCGTCTACCCAGTGTGCAGCGGCGGCCAAGAGAGCAAATAGAATGCTAGGTATCATAAGGAAAGGAATGGAGAATAAAACAAAGGGTATTATAATGCCTCTGTATTGTTCCATGGTGTGACCACACCTTGAATATTGAGTGCAGTTCTGGCTACCATATCTTAAAAAGGATATAAGCATATTAGAAAAGGTACAAAGAAGAGCCACCAAAATAGTAAAGGAGATGGAAGAATACCCCTATGTGGAAAAGCTTAACAGGGTAGGGTTTTTTTAACTTAGAAAGAGACTATTGAGGGGAGATATGATAGAGGTCTATAAATTAATGAATGAAATGGAAGGGGTAAATGTAGATCAGTTGTTTATGCCATCAAAAAGTAGAAAGACTATGGGACATGCAATGAAACTACAACGTAACCCATTTAAGTCTAATAAGAGAAAATATTTTTTACTCAACACGTAATCAAACTCTGTAATTTGTACTGGAGGATGTAGTAAAAGCTGTTAGTGTAGCTGAGTTTAAAAAAGGTTTGGACAAGTTCCTGGAGGAATGCTCCATAAATCATTATTGAGGAGGACCCAGGAAATCCACTGCTTGCCCCAGAACAAGCGTTGTAGAACCTGTGTGCCTTTTTGGGAACCTGCCATGTGCTTGTGACCTGGATTCACCACTGTTGGAAGCAGGATACTGGGCTTGATGGACCTTGGTCTGATCCAGTATGGCATTTCTTATTTTCTTATGTTTCGTACAATCAACATACATCTCATTACATGGACATAACAAGAGGTGTGGAAGTACAGATAGTGTGGAACTTGCTGCCAAGTGTGCGATTCCCCACAGGCATATCACACTCCACTCCTGATATTGTCTGGTTACACATATCATAAGCAACACAGGCATAGTGGCCAACTCGTTGATCACAAGCCTCTTGATCAATCCCCCATGTTAAGGATTTACTAATCATGTCTCCCATAGTCCTATCTGATTGGTAGTCTAGCATAGGACGCTGTTGGAAACATGCATGTGATTGCAGTATTGGCCAAAACCAATGTACAATGGCTGATATTTTCATTGAATAGAATACAGAAGCACACAAACCAATCGATCCTCTTCAGACTTAGGCTCATCTTTTAACAATAATTCCCTCTGGGCTTATAGTTTTTTAAAATATGCCTTCTTTACAATGAGTTCGATCCACAATGGGGCACATCTGCCGACTGCTCAGCCCCGTCCAAGATGGGGCCGTCAGCATCCAATTCTGTACTGCGGGAGCAAGACGCTCCCCATGGCATTGCATGTCCTGTGCCCCCCTGGGATCCTGAATCCCCTCCGTCCAAGCTCGAGTGTCCTGGCCTGCCGATCCAGGGAGTCAGCGCTGCTTATTCTACCTCCATGGTAGAATAAACAGGCCGTTCCCCCGGTGACCCCTAGATATACAGGGTCATGAGCAGAATCTGCCCTGTATGTCCGAAGGTCAGTCTAGCCCCACTCTGCCCACTCTCCACCCCTGTCATGCCTCCATCCCCCACAGCATGCACAGCAGCTCTGTGCGTGCAGCGGGGGACAGAGGCAGAATACCGGCAAGGTGGATAGCGGGGCTGCACGTCCTAGCAGGATGTGCAGCCCCGCTATTCGCCTTACAGAATCAAGGCCAATATGTTTTGGATATCACAACACATATACCTGGCAAATAATAAGACAGCTTGACACATATTCTTGCAAAGAAATGCATATATGCCGCACTTGCAAGAATTATAGAGAAAATTATTATTACAAGAGATGACAATTTGAATTTCAATAATATAAATATTTGCTAGTTTGTGTGATGTGATCTTTGAAGTGGTATATTACCAAGCTGCATCACTGCCATTTAATTGTACACAATGTGCCTTGCTAGAGAATATTGAGAGTGAGGGCACCAAATGTCATCTCAGATGATTAATTATTTCTCTTGTTTGTTGGAAATAACCACATCTTCAGCTACATAGCATTTTATTGTGAACTTTCTATCCAGTGTCTGTTCTTTTAGTCATGCTTCCAGAGCTATTATTACACTGACTGTTTTGTTAATGGGAGGTTAATCAAACCAATCTAGGTGGAATTAACCCACACAATCAGTAAGTGAGCAAGATACTAATCTAGCAATGCAGTTATAATGGTGTGTGCAGTGTTGGCAACATGAATGCAATTATATTTTGCTATCTTAAAAGGAAAAAGTAAAATGTCAGCGCTCATCAAAACAACAAGGTGGAGGGGGACAGAATCTTCTGTTAACAGAGAGTGAGTTTCTCAACACTTACATTCTTCCAGGGCAAAAATGTGTACAGTTCTTTTAATTGACTTCCAGAGCTGCTGATGTCATCAAAAGAAGGGATATTTGGAAAATTTTGCAAACTGCTATCTCTTGTTCTATAATTGAAAATGGAAATTACTCTGGTTGCTATTTTGTTGGAGAGAGACTAGATACAGATCATTGCTGATAATTGAGAGATGTAAACTGCTTGGATGCTTGCAAAAGCAGAATATTTTATTTATTTATTTATTGTATTTAACCATAAACCATAACCCGCATTTGCAGGAGGGGTGGAGGCAGAGGTCACCATCCATAAGTTCCAAATTCATATTTTCTCTGTGTTGGAATTTCAGATATCCATAACAGGACATTCCATCTCCCATTCACCCACATGATGTGGTCTCCCCTCCTCAATGGCAAGGGCACTGTGCCAGGTGTATAGAGGTATGACAAGGAAGGGGGCCTGGCCTATGCCTTTTCTACTCCCTACCCCCATCAACAGAGGCCTAGTAACTGGTCTATTGCACCCTTGGTTGTCAGGTACTCTAGATGACTCAAGATGAGAGGGTTTCATACTCCTGTGCCAACATTCTGGCAACACAGACAAAATCCCGTAACCAGACCAGGTCCCCTGCTCATGCAGATGCAGCATTCTTGCTGTGATGCCCAGCAAACACTGGTGAAGCACAGTCTGTAGCCATGTGTGTGGAGCCTTCTGTCAGGCTTCTCATGCTTTCACTGGTCACTTGCACTATGGTTTGTAGGTGTGGGTGGTGAGCATGTATTTTTGGCAGTTCTCTATGATGAGGTGTGGTGAGCTGTTTCCAAAAATATCATTGCTTTTGCTTCTCTTTTAAATATTGTATAGCACTGGTTAAGTTGGTGTTGCATATCCTGGGAATCCACCTCGATGAAGCAATCACCAACTGGAATGTCACACTAAAATCTTTTGCACAACTACCAGCCTCAGTCAAAAGCAATAAGAACAAACAAAAGAAAGCCATCGCCATGGTTCACAACAGATCTTCGGTCATCTCTCCTCTCCCTCAGGAAACTTGAAAGGAAATGGAGAAGATCCCACTCTGAATCCGACAAAGTAACATACCTGAACTACCTTAAACTCCACCGTGAAACTATATATCTCAGAATGAGTGAATGCCATGCCATTCTTCTCCTCCGCTCACTAAATAAACCTAGAGACCTTTTCAACATAGCAAAATCCCTAATTAAGGAACCATCACCTACTCAACTTGTTCCTATTTCCCCCCAGTCTTATGCTGTTTTTCCGCTGGCGGGAGATCTATGGCAGCCAGTGGTGAATAGTGAGTGTACGCGGGCAGCATCATAGTTGTTTATCGGTCCCCTGAAGAAATAAATCTGAAACGTCTGGTTGGTACCGGGACTGCACGTTGGGATCTTAAGTATATGGGAAGACTTCACCCAGTCCTTCAGTGAAGCTGAGTATATTACATATTGAATACAAGGACTGAATCGTGTCTTCTTAAAAAAAACTTTTTCATAGTATTAGCCGGAGGTCATTGATGTGATACAACACAAGTGCTGCCATTGGGTGTGAACCTAGAAGCAGCAGTGTTATTTTAAACTGAGACCTCCTTGGCTATTTTTGTTTGTCTACATAGCTGATAGTGAACGATATTATTTGTTTTATAGAGTGTATCTCTATCGTTCAGTGACCACTTGTCTTTTGTGTGAACACCTCATATAGAGTAGGCACATGGGGATTATGAACAAGTGATGGACTGTAATTCGTATGTGAGCGGGTGCACCCACATACTGATGCCCATACAGTGTATTGTTGACAGGATGGCACTTCAGTACTTCTGAACCCATTCACAACCTCAATTCAGGGGGAAGGGGGAGAGAGGGTTATAAGAACATAAGAAATGCCATATTGGGTCAAAGGTCCATTAAGCCCAGTATCCTGTTTCCAACAGTGGCCAAATCAGGTCACAAGTATTTGGCAGTTTCCGAAAAAGACACACAGGTTCCATAATGCTTGTACTGGGGCAAGCAGTGGATTACCTGGATCCTCTTTAATAATGGCTTATGGAACTTTCCTCCAAGAACTTGTCCAAACCTTTTTTAAACACAGCTATACTAACAGCTTTTACTACATCCTCCAGAACTTGATTACGCGTTGAGTGAAAATTTTTTTTCTCTTATTAGTCTTAAACAGATTACACTGCAGCTTCATTGCATGTCCCCTAGTTTTTCTAAATTTTGATGGCATAAACAACTGATCTACGTTTACCAGTTCCACTCCATTCATTAATTTATAGACATCTATCACATCTACACTCAGCAGTCTCTTTTCTAAGTTGAATAGCCCTAACCTTTTTAACCTCTCTTCATTGGAGTATCCTTCCATCCTCTTTACCATTTTGGTGGCTCTTCTCTGTACCTTTTCTAATTCTGCTATATCCTTTTTAAGATATGGCAACCAGAATTGCACACAATATTCAAGGTGTGGTCGCATCATGGAACGGTACAGAGGCATTATAATATCCTTTGTTTTATTCCCCATTTTTTTCCTTATGATTCCTAGCATCCATGTCTTTGGACATGGCTCCAGCAGGGAATTGTGTTGAACCCCTTTGTACAACAGGAATCCCCTGGGGCCACATGTACAGCGTATCTGTTGTTAGGACCCTCTGAATCCATAGTATGTGGAAGTTAACTGGATGTGTCCTCTTTCTTCCTGATGGCATCTGCCAAGTGCTCTCAATTTTCCACACAGTGCAGAGATGTGGCCCCAATAACAAACACCTGACTAGTGGTGTTGCACTGGTATTAGTGCGCAAGTGAGGGTGGCCACTGGGGGCACATAACACGCAGTTGATGCATGGTCACTGCTACCACAAGCCCAACAGTGCCTAGTACGCCAGTGACTCACTACCATGGCCACACACCCAGCTTTTACCATATCTGTTCCATCCCTGCCTCATTAGAAAAGTGCAATTATTGTGCATCCGATCCACATTCCTTATAGTACATTAGTAAACATGTCCCTGAATGCCCAGGATCCATAAACACATACCTAATCTCTTGAAAAGAAATAAGGCATTTGCAAGGAAAATGTAAATAAAAAGTCCCATCTCATGCTAACACTCATGGTTTAAAAGCAATAAATAATTTCCTTCATCAGGAAATACTTGCATTTTGGAACCACAAAGAATAAAAACCTTATTCTTGAAGAAATATCTCATAATCAACAATTTATCTGTCTCAAAACAAAATCAACCACCAACGTAGCTCTAGAGAATATATTATCTTGTGAATCTTCCATAAATGCAGAAAGATTAAATTCAGGATTAAGTGCTAAAACATCATTACCATCGGACACATCAGACTCAATCTTAATCTTTTCTGGCATATAACAGCATTTACAGAAAAGAATGTTATCTGCATTAGGTAACTGTAAAACTTCTCTAAAGTACTTTCACAGAATCTCTGGAGACAATAAATGTATAATAGAAACGTTCTTATTCCTAGCAGCATTCTCTAGCGCCTCAATTTTATGATGTAAAACTAAATTATCCTTGATAGCAGAGGCACCTGCAGATTGAAGAGGGACCACCTGAGAGTCAACAGTGGAGATCTTTTTATTTGGAGTCCCACCTGAGAACTTCAAGGTCTTTAATTTGGCAGCTGAATCTGGTGAAAAAACACATATGTGTTAAACAGTACTAGCAAGAAATTTTTCAGTGCGAATCACCACTTGCCATATGTCCATCAAAGACACCTAAGATTCAGACTTTTGAGGAATAAATGTAGCAAACTGACACAATACATGCTTAGGAGACATGGCAGGAGCAGATGAAATTGGTAATGATTGATCAGGAACTTCAACATTAGGGGAGCTAGCTGACAACAATGGCACAGGTGGTAGTGGGGAGTATGCTCCAAGGAGCTTAATGAAGCTGCCTCTATAGAGAAGGGTGCCGATAATGCCACAGGTAGTGTCTGCTCTCTCTTCATCTTAAAATGCTTATCCATTGGGCCTTATGTTACTGGCTTTTGTATGGCTGACTTTTTATCTTGAGGTTTTCTTTTACCTTTATATAGCATCTCAGTACTCCAACGGCTGCATGCCATAGCACAGCCCATTCTTTTGGGGCTTATTGGTGACATCAGAGATGCCAGTGGTTGTGAGCTGCCTCCTCCCCAACTACTCTCATGTCATCTGGCATTCAACAATACACTCCAAATGCTCCCTCAAGGATTCTGCTTACACGATCTGAATTGAATATCTAATATAAATAAAACGCCATTTTTCTTTGGGTAGACTGTGTGGTAAGGAGAGCTGTATAAAAGGGATGGAATGGGAAGAAAGTGAGACCTGTGCCTTTAAAAGCAGAGATCAACAGAGTTCCCATAGTAACCACAAGCCTCTGAGGCAGACTACAGCTAGTACTAAGCCCCGCCCACTTAATGACGTTAGGGCTAGGTTGAGCCCTAACAGCTCTCACGTGTGCAGGGAGAAAGGCATGGTGCCTAAGAAGCACCAGTTTAAAACTGCTTCAGTGTTTGAGAAAGGAGGAGAAGAGGAAGGCGAGAAGCAAAGAAGGCAGCAGCAGACACGGCAGAACTTGCAGGAAAGCATGCAGCAAGAGAGTCTGAAACAGCTGGGAGCTGAGCAGCAGAGAGCCCTGGAATCAAGGCAGAAACTTGTCTCAAGGTATCTCAGAGAAAGGAAGCTGGAGGAGTCAATTCCCAGGTGGGGAAACAGCTCGGGGAGCCAGTTGAGGCCTGGAGGTAGAGAGAATAAGTTGCCTAAAGTTCCTAGCAAAGCTCTTTCTGAAGAAGTCGTTAGAGAGCTAAGAAAAAGTGCCAAATGCTGTGTTAGCCAGAGGGCTGTAAAGCAAGCTTCAGACAGAATTAAGAAGTGTGCCAGTGACTGCCGTGACTCAGCAGTGAGAGATATTGAAAGGCTGATAAGGGAGAGAGAAACTCCGTCTTTAAAGCCTATTGCTACAGAGCAGAGAGAACACTTGCTGCTAAAGCTGGATGAGCTGCTACGGGGTGTAAATCATAATAGGACTTATTTCCCTCCCTCCCTCCCCAGCACCCACCCACCCCTGGGGTAATTGTAGTTTTATAGGTACTTGCACATCTTAGAGGAAAGGGGCTGCTCTCAGGTGCAGCTTATTATCCAAATCAGTCACACACAGAGGACCTGAGATTAATTAATTAAGCTTTAGGTACACAAGGTGTATTAGGGGTATTAGATACACTTTTATTGGTATAAGCATCTACACCAATCCTTATTATATACAGAATTTAAAAGATCTAAACACAAGCTTTAAACTAAGATGCAGACAGAAGTCCAGCAGCGAGATGGGGGTTCTCCGGTCTTTTGCATTGAGTGTCACATGTATGATTTTCTCCCAGTTGGTGAGAGATCTTACATATGCACTAAGTGCAAAGAACTCTTTGCTCTCAGGGAATGAGTCCGTTCTCTAGAGGCTAGAGTAGCAGACCTGGAAGACATAAGAAAGACAGAGAAGTACATTGACGTGACCTTCAGGGATATAGTCCTGAAGTCCCACCTCCAGTCTGGCAGCATCCCTGTTGCCATGGAGGAGAGAGGTCACGTGACAGGAGAGCATCACCCTGGTGTGGCAGGAAGTGATCCTGTAACTAGGACCTGTCCTCCAGGTGATGTAAAACCCTCTCGCACCGAGGGCGTTTCTCCAGGGCCATGTGCCCATGAGGGGAGGGTCAGGACAGCTGTTATAGTCGGTGATACAATCATTAGGAATGTAGATAGTTGGGTGGCTGGTGGACGTGAGGATCGCCTGGTAACATGCCTGCCTGGTGCGAAGGTAGCAGACCTCACGCACCGCCTTGATAGGATCGTAGATAGTGCTGGGGAGAAGTCTGCTGTCTTGGTACATGTTGGTACCAATGACATAGGAAAATGTGGTAGGGAAGTTCTGGAGGCTAAATTTAAGCTTTTAGGTAGGAAGTTGAAATCCAGAACTTCCAGGATAGCGTTCTCCGAAATGCTTCCTGCTCCACGTGCAGGACCCAAAAGACAGGCAGAGTTCCAGAGTCTCAATGCGTGGATGAGACAATGGTGCAAGGATGAGGGTTTTGGATTTGTTAGGAAATGGGGAACATTCTGGGGAAAGGGGGGGCTCTTCCGAAGGGATGGGCTTCACCTTAATCAGGATGGGACCATACTGCTGGCATTAACCTTTAAAAAAGAGATAGAGAAGCTTTTAAACTAGAAAATAGGGGAAAGCCGACAGTCACCCAGGAGCGCATGGTTCGGACAAAGGTATCCTTGAAGGATACTACCAAAAGCAGTGAGGTTCCAAAAGGGGGTATAGTAGCCCAAATGCCCTTGAGTAAGGAGCAGACAGAGCATAAAGATTCCAAATTACCCCTGCCTACCAATAGCCAGATTAATATGAATAAAATAAGTCTCTAAAATGCTTGTATGCCAATGCTAGAAGTCTAAACAATAAGATGGGAGAGTTAGAATATATAGCACTAAATGAGAGGTTAGATATGATTGCACTCTCAGAGACATGGTGGAAGGAGGATAACCAGTGGGACACTGTGATACCTGGATACAAACTATATGGTAATGATAGAGCTGATCAAATTGGTGGAGGGGTTGCGCTCTATGTTAGAGAGGGCATTGAGTCAGAAAGGATTAAAGTTTTGCAGGGAACAAAATTTGCTGTAGAATCTCTATGGATTGAAATCCCATTTATGAAGGGGAAGGCGATGGCAGTGGGGGTATACTATCGACCGCCTGGCCAGAATGAACAAATGGATGATGAAATGCTCAAAGAAATCAAGGAAGCTAACAAAAGTCACAACAGAGTAGTAATAATGGGTGATTTCAATTACCCCGGTATCGACTGGGTCAGTGTCACGGCAGGACAAGCTAAAGAGATAAAGTTTCTAGATGGAATAAATGACTGCTTCTTGGAGCAACTGGTTCATGAACTGACCAGAGGGGAAACCATACTGGACCTAATCCTTAGTGGAACGCCAGATCTGGTGCAAGAAATAAGGGTGTTGGGACCACTTGGCAATAGTGATCATAGTATGATCATGTTTGATTTAATTAGTGGAGGACAGATAGTAAAGGAATCCACAGTATTACCTTTTAACTTTCAAAAGGGGGACTATGATAGAATGAGGAATATAGTTAGGAAAAAACTAAAAGGAGCGGTTCCAAAGGTTAAAGACTTACAGCAAGCTTGGGTGTTATTTAAAAATACTATCCTCGAAGCCCAGACCAGCTGTATTCCACGCATTAGGAAGAGTGGAAGAAAGTCCAAAAAACTGCCAGCATGGTTTAAAGGTGAGGTCAGAGAGGCTGTTGCTGCCAAAAAAGCAACCTTCAGGAAATGGAAAAAAGAGCCAAATGATGAAAACTGGAAACAACACAAGCACTGGCAAGTTAAATGCAAAGCATTGATAAGGCAGGCAAAGCGGGAATTTGAGAAGAAACTTGCTACGGAAGCAAAAACACACAATAAAGACTTTTTCAAGTACATTCGTAGCAAAAGGCCTGTGAGAGAGTCAATTGGACCGTTAGATGATAGAGGGGTAAAAGGGGCAGTAAGAGGAGACAAGGCTATAGCAGAGAGACTGAATGAATTCTTTGCTTCGGTCTTTACTGAGGAAGATGTAGGGATGTTACCCATGACTGAAGTGGTATTTAAAGATGATACTGCAGAGGAATTGAGAGAAATATCACTACACCGGGAAGATATATTACAACTATTTGATAAACTGAATAGTAGCAAATCACCTGGACCGGATGGTATACATCCCAGAGTGTTGAAAGAACTGAAATATGAGATTGCAGACCTGCTATTGGTAATCTGTGAACTTTCATTAAAATCATCTGTAATACCTGAAGATTGGAGGGTCGCCAACGTAACACCAATTTTTAAAAAAGGTTCCAGGGGTGACCCGGGAAATTACAGACCGGTGAGCCTAACGTCAGTACCAGGGAAAATGGTAGAAACCATCATAAAGAACAAAATTACACAACATGTAGATAGTCATGGCCTAATGGGAGACAGCCAACATGGCTTTAGACAAGGAAGATCTTGTCTTACTAATCTGATATGTTTCTTTGAAGGTGTGCATAAACAGGTAGACAAAGGTGAGTCGGTTGATATAGTGTATCTGGACTTCCAGAAAGCTTTTGACAAGGTCCCCCATCAGAGACTTTTGGCAAAGCTAAAAAGTCATGGAATAGGAGGCAGTGTACTATTGTGGATCGGGAACTGGTTAAAAGATAGAAAGCAGAGGGTAGGGCTAAATGGCCAATATTCCCAATGGAAAAAAGTGAATAGTGGAGTACCCCAGGGATCTGTACTGGGTCCGCTACTTTTTGACATATTCATAAATGACCTGGAAAAGGGAATAACTAGTCAGGTTATCAAATTTGTAGATGACACAAAACTGTTTAAAGTTGTTAAAACCCAAGAGGATTGTGGAAAACTGCAGGAGGATCTGGATAAATTGGAAGACTGGGCATCCAAATGGCAGATGAAATTTAATGTGGACAAATGCAAAGTTATGCACCTAGGAAAGAACAACCCACACTATAGTTACACGATGCAAGGCTCCACATTAGAAACCACCACCCAGGAAAAGGACTTAGGAGTCATCGTGGATAACATGTTAAAAACCCTCCGCCCAGTGTGCAGCGGCGGCCAAGAAAGCAAATAGAATGCTAGGTATCATAAAGAAAGGGATGGAGAATAAAACAAAGGATATTATAATGCCTCTGTATCGCTCCATGGTACGACCGCACCTTGAATATTGTGTGCAATTCTGGTCGCCGTATCTTAAAAAGGACATAGCGTTATTAGAAAAAGTACAGAGAAGAGCCACCAAATTGGTGAAGGGGATGGAAGGCTACTCCTATGAAGAGAAGCTAAAAAGGTTAGGGCTCTTTAACCTGGAAAAGAGACGGCTGAGGGGAGATATGATAGAGGTCTATAAATTAATGAATGGAGTGGAACGGATAAACGTGGATCAATTGTTTACGCTATCAGAATATAGAAAGACTAGGGGACATGTAATGAAGCTACAGGGTAAACTATTTAAGACAAATAAGAGAAAATATTTTTTCACTCAACGTGTAATCAAACTCTGGAATCTGTTACCGGAGGATGTAGTAAGGGCTGTTAGTATAGCTGGGTTTAAAAAAGGTTTGGACAAGTTCCTGGAGGAAAGGTCCATAAACCACTATTAAAAAGGGACCCAGGATATCAATGCTTGACCCAGTACAAGCATTATGGAACCTGTGTCTTTTGGGGATATTGCTAGGTACGTAGGACCTAGATTGGCCACTGTTGGAAACAGGATACTGGGCTTGATGGACCTCGGTCTGACCCAGTATGGCATGTCTTATGTTCTTATGTTCTTATAAATCCTATGATACCTGTCCACAGGAAGATAGCTCTAGTGAGTCTACGCATGAAATGGAAATAGAATTGTGTGAAAGCCCATCTGAAAGTGATACTGAAGAAATGCAATGTTCTTATTGCAAGGCAAATGAACTGAACATGTGCTAAGCTCAAGCCCATGTGAAGGAAGGGTTTGTCTAAAGCAATTATAAGCTAGTTTCTATGAACTGAGAAGGGAAAGAAACTTGCTAGAAGTTTGAGAGCAATTGTGGCTTGTTTCTATATGCTGTAAAGGAAAATAAACTTGCTGGAAGTTTAAAAAACAGTTATAACCTCTTTTCTATGGAAGCTGTGAAAGAAAAGAAACTTGTTGAAAGTTTAAGTTACTTTGATATGGTCAACAGCCTTATTTATTTATTTAACAGTTTTTCTATACCGCGCTATTCCAGATCAGCGCGGTTTACATTCAACATCAACTATACAACACAGGCATTCTGAGTTGTAATTTTACAATAAACAGGGAAATCAACTTGGAAACAACTGGGGAAACTCTCTACATTGTATTTACACTATTACCTTTTTCAGGCAGGGTCTATCAACATCTTATTTACTTTTGAGGATCAGGTGGATTAACCTTTTTCATACTGGGTTTGATTGTTTAGGTGTGGTGTGTGATTGTCTGAGGGGCAACATGTATGATTACAGAGACTGGATTCAGGGTAGTATGTGGTGAACAGGTGGTGCTTTAATGCTTTCCTGAATTGGGTTAGGTGGGTGATGTTTCGTATATAGGTGGGGAGGGCATTCCACGCTCTAGGTGCATAAATTGTAAAGGCTCTGTTTGTTGTCACTTTTGTGCATTTCGTTGTTGCCTTTGGGACCTCCAGGGTGTTTTGTGTCGTGGGTCTTCTGTTTCTGTTATGTGGTACTTTGTGTATCATCTTGCTGATAGCTGTGGGAGTCAAAGTGTTTAAAGCTTTTAAAGCTTTAGAAGGTAGTTACCAGAAGGAAGCTAAGAGTTGACACTGTGAAGAAGAAATTCCTGTCTGTTTGAGTTAAGCCTGTTGGGAGTTTATTTATCCTTTGCCTTTGGGAGAAATTATCCTTACCTGTGTTTAGTGCAACAAATTTGATGCGAGGGGGGAACCCTGAAAAATAAATTTCTCTGTTTTAGCCAAACAAACCGTGTGGTCACACTGCTTGCTCAAAAGAATAGCTGAAACTACATATCCCAGCAGTCCATGCTGGCAGCCATATTGGGGACAGTATTTAGAAGGGCAATTAAGGCGAGCCCTCTTGCTCATCGGCCACCGGCCAGGGTGGGAGGACGCGACAGAGTGGTGTAGTTGCTACGGATTCTGCACTAAGCACGCATGCGCAAGGATTAAGACTGCAACAGCGCATTCCTCAAGTCTGCCGGAAGACTTCGGTTGAAGGTTGAGTGCGACTGAGACGGAGAGTTGGTGGTTCTGCGGAGACCCTACCTTGAGATAAGCGAGAAGCACCACCAGTACCAGGTAATGAGTATCTAACTGGGGTTAGTTAGGATACTGGTACTGGGAGGGGCGGTGCTGAAGCCAGTGACAAAGAGTACTGCACCGTGTTTTGTACTGCACTTGGGTGGTCTGTTTCTCTCTTTTGTCATTGCAGAGAGCACGATGACAGTGGAGGTGAAGGAGGTCCTCACCTGGATCGCTTCTCAGTTTGAGCGGCAGAAAGACCTGTCCTTGGAGATCCAAGAGTGAGCAGCCACCAGACTAGAGGCACAGCAAAAGCCATTGATGGAGTTGATGGAGGCTTGGATGAAGGAGTCAAAGACATCAGAGCCCATCCCTCCTACTACAGGTTTAGCAGGACTGGGTCTAGCCAGTGCTTTTGGACCATGGTCCAAAGAGACATTAAGGTTTGGACAGTTAACAGATAACGACAATATTGATGACTTCTTGGAAGCGTTTGAGTGTGTAGCTCATGTAGCTAGTTGGCCAAAAGACCAATGGGCAGTATGGTTGGCATTATCACTTACCGGTGAGGCTTTAGCCGCCTACCAAGCTGTACCCTTGGTTTTTGCCAATAACTACGACGAAGTAAAGAGAGCCATAAAAGATAGATTAGGTTTAACACCCTCGGTGTATCACCGTCTGTTGCGAAATGCCAGACTGGGTTCAGGTGAGACACCTAGAGCGTTGTACCATCGACTAAAGAGTCTGGTTACCAAGTGGTTGGAACCAGAAGGTAAAACCTTAGAAACGATACTGGATAACATCATACTTGAACAATTCTTGGCAGCTATACCAGAAAGGATTCGTACCTTCCTGATATTGCAGGGTTGCAGAAGCACTCAGGAGGCTATTGTGCTCGCTGAGCAGTTTCTTGAAGCGGACGCGGTCGCTCAAGAGAAGGGTTGTGCTTCTGTGAAAGTCCCATTTGCTGTATCAGAAAGGGAAGGGAAGCCAAAGAATGCTGTTAAAGATGTCTGTGTACCTATTGATAGGAAGAAATATGTAAAAAAACATGCTTCAAATGCGGAAGTGAGGGTCACTTACAGCGTGAATGTAAGATGAGGACAGCACTGATAACACAGGTACACTAAAAAAATTTTTTTTTAAACTGCCTCTAATGTTTCGATTGATTTTTACATTTTTTGGTGCGCTGAATCCAAATCTGGTAACCAATTTGCTCCATCACGTACAGATTTTTTGCTACATTGGGTTAGCAGTTTGAGGTGAACGTTTCACATTGAGTGCGATCGAGATAAAAGTTTCTTGGATGAATTCTTTATACTAATTGTTTAGTAGTTATTCAAATAAGAATAAAGAAAATTGTAACAAGTCAGCACATAAGAATAGAGTAATGTCAACAAAACACACTGTGATGGTAGCAAAATTGTCTGCACTTAAAACAGCCACATACATGTGCACAAACCTTGAGCATATAAGAGCGAGGTTAGACACAAAGCAAAGCAAAGAAATGTGCAAAAAATGTTGTACAGGTATGTATGTAAGAATAGAAAGCGTAAACCGCACCATTGCAATACATGAAGACAAACACCCGATGGTGTGAAAATAAAATTCTAATAAATGAGATCCGACACTGTGGTAATAACTAGCAAATTTTTATTTCAAAGTTTAGTAAAAACACAATATTTGTCAACACAGTTTAGATTTTAAAGTCATTCTTGGGTCAATCAATCTCCTGGTGGGCCCGTTTCTTCTTCCCCCGAATGCTTCTCTTGGTGCACTGCTTGGCTTTTTTTTCATCTGGGGTTTCCCGTAGCAGCAACCAGCAGAAATCAGCCATCATAGTGGTGTTCCATCTTCCTTGGTACCTTCTCTCTGCGTCCTTGATGTCCTGGTGAAACCTTTCACCTTGTTCTTCACTGTACGCCCCCAAGTTTTCGGGAAAGTAGTTCACATGGGAGTGCAAGAAATGGACTTTCAGGCTCATGTTACAGCCTTGTTCTTTGAAGGCATTGAGCATCCTGGCAACAATATCCTTATAGTTCTCATCCCGACTGTTCCCCAAGAATTTGAGAACAACATCCTTGAAGGAATCCCAGGCTTCTTTTTCCTTCTCAGACATCGTTTCAGCGAATGCTCCATCTGAAATGAGTTTCCTTATATCAGGGCCAAGAAACACTCCTTCCTTTAGCTTTGCTTCAGAAAGTCGGGGGAACTTTGAGCAAAGGTACCGAAAGCACTCACCATCTTTTGGAAGGGACTTGATGAATTGCTTAATGAGACCCAACTTAATGTGGAGAGGTGGTAATAGAATTTTATCATGAGGTACCAAGCTCTCATGAAGAACATTTTTCTCACCGGGTCTCAAATACTCCCGAATTGGCCAGTCTTTTTTCCCCCAGTGTAGGTCGCGGGCCCGGCTATCCCACAAGCAAAGGAAGCAGGGATATTTGATGAAACCGGATTGCTGCCCTAATAGCATGGATAGAATTTTAAAGTCTCCACAAATCATCCACTTATGCTCATCATAACGAATCTTCTGAAGAATCAGGGCCAAATTCTCGTATTTTTCTTGGAGAATAACAGAGTGAGCAATAGGAACTGAAGCGAATGTGTTGCCATTATGAAGAAGAACACCTTTTATGCTGTCTTTTGACGAATCAATGAACAGCCGCCATTCAGCAGGATCATACTTGAGTTTAAACTTTTCCATCACTCCGTATATATCGTTGCAAAATACCAAATCTTCCTCTTTGCTGAAATACTTCAAAAATTGTGTCTCGCGGTTGCGGTACCAATAAAAAGTTGTTCCTGGTGACAATAGATTTTTCTGTTTAAGCCGAGAACCTAGCAGTTGGGCAGCATCTTTTGGGAGTCCTAAATCCCGGACTAAATCATTCAATTCAGCTTGAGAGAAAAGTTCAGGTTTCGGATCTGGTTCAGTTTCAAACTTGGAAGTACTGGACTCATCGGGAAAAGCCATCTGATGAGTCTCATCATGATCAGAACCGTCCACACAAATATGATCCAAAGATTTTGGTGGTTCAGGCACAGGTACTTCGTTGCTATGAGGCATAGGCCTAATTGCTGAGGGAAGGTTGGGGTAACTTATTACGTTCTTATTTTTTAAGTTGTATCCCTTCACAATGCAAGAGCAAAAATAGCAGTCACTGCTGTGGTCTCTTTGTTCACGCCACATCATAGGTATTCCGAAACGAAATGCTTGTTTTTTACCTTTCATCCATAAGCGTAGATCTTCCTCACATGTCTTGCACACTTTGTGAGGAGCCCACGGTTTGTCTTGATCGCCTAACTTCAAACCGAAATAGGCAAAATATACTTTTTTAATAAATGCAGAAATGTTCCTCTGCCGCTTTTTCACGGTATATTCCCCACAAATAAAACAAAAACTGTCCGGAGAGTTGACGCAACCTCTGGCTCTGTGAGCCATCACAAATACACAGCACTGCAAACTACAACTGTAGTGAACCACTTCGGAATAAAGCTGGATTACGACTGAGCAAACAAAAGGTAATAATGAACTTGCAAGAAACTGAAATTTGACAGGAACGTTCATGTTGCAACCACCGTGTTTGAGCGAGCGAATGAGGCGAGGCGAACAGGAAAGAACATGCGCCAGCGCGAGTACTGGATTTAGCCCCCCGCCTCCCAATTGTCCTGTTAATGTATAAAATGAATACAAAACACTCTAAAATATCATGAGGGAGTGTTTCTAGTTAGTTAACCATTACAACCTCTATTTTGGGCCAAGAAAATAAACTGCAGTCGGCTAAAAAGAAATTATGTGAACATTCCTTATATGGGTAAGAAATCTAATTTTGCAAGAAAACGTGACATGATGGAACATTTTGGCTATTTTTCCTGGATTCAGCACCCCAAAATCTATAGGAATGAGTTGCAAAACTGGAGGCAGTTTTTTGGTAGTGTACCTATGTAATAGATGACCCGGGAAAAGCTAGAGAAGGTTTTCTGCTAGCAGTCACAGTGCAAGGGGTACCCACAAAGGCTTTGTTAGACTCAGGCTCTGACCAGTCTATGTTGTCCAAAAACCTTTGGCTGAAGATAAGGGCCCAAGGTAAGGAAACACCCCGTTCACCCAATAGCACAGTGAGGATTAGGTGTGTGCATGGGACAGCGTCCACGTATCCCATTTATCGCGTCCTCGTAAAAGGACTAGGCATAGAGAAAGGGATCCCAGTGGCCGTGGTGCCCCGTCTACCCCAAGAAGTAGTGTTTGGGAGAGACTGGCCCCAGTTCCAGAGAGGTGTGCAACAGGGTTTACGGGCGAAAGAAGGAATGGTTTCCACGAGGACACAATCCAAGGCCCTAGAGGGAGAAGGAAAATTTACAGCGGGGGTGTTGGAGAATCTTCCTTCTCATGAGGACTTAGTTACTGCCCCAGTGGCTAGGGCAAGAAAGGCAAAAAGTGAAAAGCGTCAGGAACGGCAGGCTCGCTCCCGGAATAGAGCTAACGTCACGACTGGGATGGAGTTACCCTGGGTCCTAGAGGAATTAATGGACAAATTTCCTTCCTTCGCGAAAGAGCAGCAGGCTGATCCCGCTCTCTGCCAGGCTTTTAAACATGCCCAAGAAGGGAGGGATACTTTACCCAAATTTCTGCTAGACCAAGGAGTTTTATATAGGGAGAGCCCAGATCCCGATACGGGAGACATACGCAAGCAGTTGGTGGTGCCCACCACCTTTAAAAATTTAGTGCTTAGACTTGCCCATGACCATCCTATAGGAGCGCACAAGGGCATCCAAGGAACAGTGGATCAGATCTTGGTGCGATTCTACTGGCCAGGAGTATACAAGGAGACCGCTAGGTTTTGTGAGGCCTGCCCCACATGTCAGAGAGTCACATCCGTTAGGCCAACTGAAGTGCCAATGATCCCGGTACCGGTGATCTCGGTACCCATACATAGGATAGCTGTTGATATAGTGGGCCCCATTATTAAGACACCGCGGGGGTTTCAATACATATTGGTTATGGTAGACCATGCTACGAGATTCCCCTGGGCGGTGCCCCTTCATAGTATTTCTACCCGCACAGTGGCGGCAGAATTGACAAAATTGTTTTGTGAAGTCGGATTCCCGAGGGAAGTCTTGACGGACCGCGGCAGTAATTTTATGTTGCATTACTTAGCCCAGGTCTGGGATGCCTTCGGGATCAGGCATATAAAGACGGCAGCCTATCACCCGCAAACAAATGGATTAGTAGAACGGACTAATCAGACCCTAAAGAATATGTTGAGACGGGGATTGGAAGGGAAGATGACGGAGTGGGACACGATGCTTCCCTTTGCCTTATACGCATGTAGGGAAAGGAAACAAGCGTCCCTAGGTACTTCCCCGTACGAATTAATGTATGGTCGAACTCCGAGGGGTATCTTGGATATCCTTAGAGAACAGTGGGTAGAACCAGGGATAGAGGAAGTAGAGGTTCCCCAGTTTCTCAGAGATTTGAGGGGTCATCTGACACGAACCTCCCAGATAGCAGAAGATAATTTGAAAGCGAGCCAACAAAAACAAAAGACATATTATGATTGCAATACCAAGCCTCGCCAGCTTGCTATTGGCAAAATAGTAATTGTTATGGTAGCAGGGGCGGTCACGAAATTCAAGAGTCAGTGGAAAGGCCCATTCCGCATAGTTGAACAGGTAGGCCCCGTAACCTATTTACCGCAGAATAGAAAAGGCCGCAGGCAGGTTTATCATGTCAATCTGCTAAGGCCCTGGCATGAAAGGGTAGCCCTGTCCCAGCTCGCTATCTGTACTTATGAAAAGCACGAGGGAGAGAAAGATAGTGATGCTGCAGCTAGAATTACGTGCTGTGATAAGGATATCACCCCAGCCCGTAATGGAATGGAAAGAAAGTGAGACCTGTGCCTTTAGAAGCAGAGATCAACAGAGTTCCCATAGTAACCACAAGCCTCCGAGGCAGACTACAGCTAGTACTAACCCCCGCCCACTTAATGACGTTAGAGCTAGGTTGAGCCCTAACAGCTCTCACGTGTGCAGGGAGAAAGGCGTGGTGCCTAAGAAGCACCAGTTTAAAACTGCTTCAGTGTTTTAGAAAGGAGGAGAAGAGGAAGGCGAGAAGCAAAGCAGGCAGCAGCAGACACGGCAGAACTTGCAGGAAAGCACGCAGCAAGAGAGTCTGAAACAGCTGGGAGCTGAGCAGCAGAGAGCCCTGGAATCAAGGCAGAAACGTGTCTCAAGGTACCTCAGAGAAAGGAAGCTGGACGAGTCAATTCCCAGGTGGGGAAACAGCTCGGGGAGCCAGTTGAGCCCTGGAGGTAGAGAGAATAAGTTGCCTAAAGTTCCTAGCAAAGCTCTTTCTGAAGAAGTTGTTAGAGAGCTAAGAAAAAGTGCCAAACGCTGTGTTAGCCAGAGGGCTGTAAAGCAAGCTTCAGACAGAATTAAGAAGTGTGCCAGTGACTGCCGTGACTCAGCAGTGAGAGATATTGAAAGGCTGATAAGGGAGAGAGAAACTCCGTCTTTAAAGCCTGTTGCTACAGAGCAGAGAGAACACTTGCTGCTAAAGCTGGATGAGCTGCTACGGGGTGTAAATCATAAATCCTATGATTCCCGTCCACAGGAAGATAGCTCTAGTGAGTCTACTCATGAAATGGAAATAGAATTGTGTGAAAGCCCATCTGAAAGTGATACTGAAGAAATGCAATGTTCTTATTGCAAGGTAAACGAACTGAACATGTGCTAAGCTCAAGCCCATGTGAAGGAAGGGTTTGTCTAAAGCAATTATAAGCTAGTTTCTATGAACTGAGAAGGGAAAGAAACTTTCTAGAAGTTTGAGAGCAATTGTGGTTTGTTTCTATACGCTGTAAAGGAAAAGAAACTTGCTGGAAGTTTAAAAAAACAGTTATAACCTCTTTTCTATGTGAAAGAAAAGAAACTTGTTGAAAGTTTATGTTACTTTGATATGGTCAATAGCCTTAGCTTTAGAAGGTAGTTACCAGAAGGAAGCTAAGAGTTGACACTGTGAAGAAGAAATTCCTGTCTGTTTGAGTTAAGCCTGTTGGGAGTTTATTTATCCTTTGCCTTTGGGAGAAATTATCCTTACCTGTGTTTAGTGCAACAAATTTGATGCGAGGGGGAAACCCTGAAAAATAAATGTCTCTGTTTTTGCCAAACAAATCGTGTGGTCACACTACTTGCTCAAAAGAATAGCTGAAACTACATATCCCAGCAGTCCATGCTGGCAGCCATATTGGGGACAGTATTCAGAAGGGCAATTAAGGCGAGCCCTCTTGCTCATCGGCCACCGGCCTGGGTGGGAGGACGCGATAACTGGCACATTCTTTTCCTAGTATCTGGTATCTGTTTTCCACCATGATCGTGTTCATCGCAGTGCTTTTGTAATGTTGCTCCCATAGTGTTTTGATTACCTTGTTCTCACTCTGGATCCACGGGGCATCTAGTATTTTTATATTAACTATTACATGTTTAATTCAAATTACTCAACAGAGTACATAATGCCATTTACCTAAACGATGCAGATGGTCTAGTGCCGAAACTTTTTAAAATTGGGTCCTCAATAAAGTTTGAATTATAGCCTATCCCAATGTGGCCATGGTGTGATTTCTCTGCTCTTTGCTTGGCTCTAGTTTTAGTTAATGGAAAGAAAATATGTTGGAGGAGCTGGTTGGAGAAAGGAATTTTTACCATTGGTCAAATTTTGAATGTGGGAAAAGTATTGGGAAGGGAGGATCTAATTAAAAGATTTAGATTAACGTCCAAGCAGGCTGCTAAAAGGGATCTTTTGGTTTGGAGCTTGGCACAGACAAATCCAGGTGTGACGGATAATTTAAGCAAGTTTTGTCATAAGGCTAAAGCAAATGGGAGACTGTTCTCTTACTTTATTCAGATGATTAAAATCTCGATGGCTCTCCATTAGTTAGTTTATATAGATCTTGGGAACTTGATGCAGGCATTCCCCAGGACAAAATATGTTGGAAGATCTTTTGAGGAAAAATTATTAGACTTATTATGTCTAGTAGCTTAGCACAGTCACCATTTTTTATTGAACACCGAGCAGTCGGGACACCCCTGCGTATGTTCAGGGCCAGACTCAGGTAATCTAGTTCATGTTGGCACTGTGCAAGTTTTGCAGGCACCCATATGCATTTTGAGTGTTCACGTATAAAGCCTTTTTGGAAAGGAGTTTGGGAATTTGTGGCAGATATCCTTGAGTTAAAATCTAACATTCCCCTTCATCTACCCCTTTTTCCCCTTCTTTCTCTCCCTCTCCCTCCCATTCCACCCCCCCTTCCCCTTCCCTTCTCTCTCCTCCCCTCCCCCACCTCTCACCTTTTTTCCCCTTCCCCCATTCCTTTTCTTCTCCCCTTTTCCCCCGCCGTGTTTCTCTGATAAGCGACTATTTATTGCCTTTAACAAGAGAACGAAATTTGGCTGACACTTTGGTTTCCTCATTTATATCTCAAGAACGCGATACCTTACATCAGATTAATGGATACCATAGTTGTGGTAAATGCTCTGTTTGCAACCATGCTGTAGTTTTGAAAAAAAAATTTTTGTACATCCAAGTATCAAAAAGAAATATAAGTTACAACATCGGACAGACTGTAAATCTATGCATATGATTTATGTTATAATCTTCCCATGCCATCTTCTTTATGTAGGCAAAGCAATTAGAGAGGTTAAGAAATGCATCCAGGAACATAAAAGTTGCATCAAATGGCAAGTTTTGACTGCACCACTTGTTGAACATTGGCTTAAAGAAAAACATACCCTCAGTGACATAAATTTTTTTGTTTTCAAAAAGCACAATCCTTCTCCTCGAGGTGGTGACCTTGATTGTGTACTGATCAAGGAGGAGCAAAGATTTATTTTTGAGTTAGTCACAATTTACCCTAAAGGACTTAACAAGAAAATAGATTTTCAGATTTTTCTTTGATCTTTAACCCTTACCACCTCTCTTCCTCCTTTTCCTTCCCCTTCCCCCTCCCCTTTCTTCCCCCCTCATTTCCCCCTTTTTCCCCTTTCCCCTCACCTCCCCTTCCCCCTTCCTCCTTCACCTCCTCCTCCTCCTCCACCCTCTTTTCCCCCCCTCCCTCTCCTTCCCCCTTCCTTCTTTCCCCCCCCCTACCCTTTTTCCCCTCCCTCCTTCCCCCCTCCCCTTTTTTCACATTCCCCTCCCCCTTCCTTTTTCCCCTCCCCTGCCTTCCCTTCCCACTTCCCTTTTCCCCTCCCCCTTGCCCCCCCCCCTTTTTTTGGCTTTTTGTTTTTTTCAGTGGATGGTTCCTCCCTCCTTGAAATGTTCTTGCCCATATGGTGGTTCTGCAACACGGTGACTCATATTAGTAATATCTGGTCTTTTTGGTCAATACTCCTTTCATAGTTACTACAGTTGCATTACCCACAGCAGTTTTCCTCTCTGCAGGCATGCCTTCATCTCTTCTCTCTTTTTTCCTTTCTACTTTTTTGTGCATGCCTAGTGCATGGTTTTTTTTTTTTTTTACTGGTTTTCCTTTCATTTTTTGGCCATGACCTGTGGTTTTTAATGTCTTTTTAGTGTTATGTTTTTGAATATTTTGGAGTGACACACACCAAGTCCCTGCATTAATGCCCTACATCATTCCTTTATTTGTTTTATAAGTATTATCATTTTTTATTCCTTGTTTGCGTAGAGACCGTTTTAACATTTTAAAATACTATTTTTTACAGTCTATTGACATTCAGATGTTCACACCCCCTTTTAATACTCTCCTTTTTAATTACACTCCCCCTTTTAATACTTATGACTTCACCTTCAATTTTGTTAACATTATGGGTTTATTTTTAATGTTCGTTTGGGCACCTTTATGGGATCTGTACTATCAATCATATTGTGTTTTTTTACTTTTACATTCTTTCATCCCCAAGTCTCTTGTGGTCAATATGTTAATTAGTGGGTGGAGTTTCTTTCCCTCCCTCATACGCGGTTTTGCCCCTGCGCGGCGGTTTTCCCGCATATAGTGTACTCACCAAGGTAATGTCTCCTCACTCTGGTTTATTTTTTACCATTTGTTTTTAAGTTGTAGTTTAGCTTTCTTCTTTACAGAATGTCCGTCTATGCTGCTTAATTCTTTTCTGCCTAGCTTTTTACAGTACTTGCCAAATGCCTCTTTCACATTTGCATAGAGGTGGGAGCCGTTTTTGATTCATTTCACACACTCTTCATTCTTTTAAGATAGTTATTTATCCGTAACATCTAAAAATAATGTTTGTTTATTTTTATAGCCACGTTTCTTTGATTATTCATCTGCACTATACATCTACAGGATGCATGCGCTAACTAGTTTTCATAGCGTTTCTGCAATACAACGTTCTTTCTTTTTAAATTGGCCCTTAAATCTTTCTCCCATTATTTTCATTATCAAGCCACATGGCTCTGTTTGTTTTTTAGACGTTTCAGAGTTTTTTTGTTTGAGTTTCACGTTGACATACAAGGCAAGTAGGATGCTATACATTCGGTCGAAAAACGTTTAGTATTGCTTAATTCCATAATGGTAATCTCCCTCCATCCCATCTAAATATTTTGCATCCTACAATTTCTTATGATAATTTCTGATATAATTTTTCAAGGTTTATGTACGAACCTTCCACACTCCTACCTCTGACCAAACCTATGCCCCTCCTTACATTTCAGTCCTATTACTATAGCCCATTTTTTGGGGTTACTTATCAATGCTAATTACTTTTTACATATAGATGATTGTTTCCTAATTGCAAAAATATACATCATTTAGGCATTTAGGGTTTCCATCAGAGACGTTTTGATCTACAATCTGTATGGTGCTTGGATCACACATTTCACACATTTATAACCAATATCTTTATATTTTTGCAGCTTATTTTTGTATTTTCCTTCTTAGTTTTTATTTGTTTAGGCTTTATATGTTTGATTTTATTTTTAGGATGTAATAAATACATTTCTGTCCTTTCCCCCATATTACAGTCATATACTTTGGTTTTAATGCTATAGTTATACATTATCACGTTTCAAATGTTACCATCTATGTTATACAGTATGGTTCATGTGCCTCATTATTCCATTTATGATTTTACACATTTACATTTTATGTCCTCAGAGTTGATGTGTATGTATGGTAATATGTTCCTTTCCCCTCCCCCCCCCCCCCTTTTACTATTTATGATTTAAGAGGTTGAACATGCTTTATTATTATCTTTACGTTATAGACTGGAAAAATGTCTGATTAGTAAAATCAACCAATCTCTTTGAGACAGCCCTTTCTGATATTTTGGTAATGTATTATTTTTATCTTTACTTTTATTTTTTCATTTCATTTTATTTGTATTTATATGTATATATTATGCTTTTTTTTTTTCCAATATTTCTTTATTAACCTTTTACAAAAAATACAACATAAAAGCATAAAAGCACCCCAAACACAACCCAAAAGCAATCCCAACAATCAGCACAACACCCCAAACCTCCCCCCCCCCCACCCAACACCCACCCTGGCTCTCCGGGAAAGCAGAACAGGAAAGAATAGAAGAAAATACAATACAGAAGGAGGAGGAGGAGGAATACCCACTCCAGCCCACCAGCAATAGCGAACACACTAGGCGGGGCGACCAGTGTAGGCCCTAGGTCATGGAAACAAACATCACATTAGAAAGTCTGAGCACAGGCAACAAATTGATCCAAAAGTGACCATCTACGAACATTGAGCTCCTCCCTATCTGGGTGATGCAATTTACTATAAATTTTTTCCAATTTAGAGTAATGGCAGACCAGGTTCCACCAACCATCGAAGCTCAGGCACTGGAAGTTCTTCCATTTCCCGAGAATCATCTTAATAGCAATTGCCATCATAAAATTAAATAAAAATTGTTTTGCATGGTCCCCTGCGGGAAAGACACCTAGCGAACGCAAACAAACCCGACACCTCTCCAGGTCAGCAGAGAAGTGTAGGATCGCCTGCATCCGCCCACACACCTGACTCCAAAACCTCTGTACCAGAGGACAATCAAAAAACATATGTAAGAAAGTGCCCTTCTCCTTCAAACAAGACCAGCACATACCAGAGGAGGCAGAATCCCATTTAGCCCGTTTAACCGGGGTAACAAAAGCCCGGTGCATAAAAAAGTACATCGACTGAGTAAGCGCAGCTGACCGAGAGACTTTAGATATCGGGCCCCAAAGGATTTTCCAATTAGGGGTTGGAATTTCCTGAGAGATATCACGTTCCCAAACCCGAGCCAACCCAACAGGGACAGTGGAGGAGCGCACCCGCCACATTGCATAGATCTTTGAGGTGGCCCCTTGCTGACCAATTAAGGCCCTAAGCCCATCAAGCAAAGTTCCCCCCCTGGCCAAATCAGGAGACCGAAAAGGAATTTTGGAGGCCATTATGCAATGCTTAAGCTGGACCCATTTAAAGAAACAGGAGCTAGGTAGAGAAAACTCTCTCTGCAATGCTGCAAACTCCTTCCATCCATTCGCATCTACTAACTGACCAAGCGACCAGATACCCCGCTCCTGCCACTTTTTCCAAGCAAACATCCGCCCGCGTATCCGGAACCGCGGGTTCCACCATATCGGGGTCTGACCCGAGGGCGAATCGTCCTGAGCCACCAACCGTGTCAAAGTTAGGAAAGCGTCTTGGGTAGATCTGATAACCCGCCCCACAAGAGACCCTTCGGGATGCAGGGAGCCCAACATATACAACAAAGGGTAGGGATCAACAAGATGAGACTCCACCTCCAACCAAGTAGGCTTCCGGTCAAGGCCATCCATCACTAGCCACCAGGAACCTTGCTTAACCAGAAGGGCCTGATGATACCAACTGAAATCAGGAAAATTCACACCACCATTATCCCTGTCTGCTTTCAGCTTTTTGATGGCTATACGAGGTTGTTTACCACCCCAAAGAAAGGAGGTGAGACGATTTTCCAATTTTTTGTACCAGATCGATGGAATAGAAAAGGGGAGCATACTGAGAACATAATTAATTTTCGGGGTAAGCGACATTTTGATGACCTCTAGTCTACCCCACCATGAAAGATGAAGAGGGGACCAGGCAAGGGTCTTCTGCTGGACCAAGATCAACAGCTCCTCGAGGTTTTTCTGGATCATGACATCGACCGACCGAAGCATTATACCACGCCCCGAGGTACCTAATGCTACCCGCTTCCCACTTGAAAGGGAACGCCGCCATTTCCGCAGAAGTGGCGATAAAGTTGAGGGGGAAAGCTACCGATTTGGACCAGTTAATCTTGTAACCCGAGACGCTGGAATAGTCGGCAAACAATGCTAGGATAGTTGGAACTTCGGGAGGTTGTGTGAAAAGAAGTACATCATCGGCGTACGCGGACAACTTCACCTGCAGAGTCCCAACTTGGACCCCCATGAGACCAGAATGCTGTCGCACAGCAATCGCCAGGGGTTCTAATGCTAAGTTGAATAGCAAAGGGGAGAGAGGGCACCCTTGCCTGGTACCTCTGTGGAGAGAGAAAGAGGACGAAAGCACACCATTGACACAAATCCTTGCGGTCGCATGGGAATATAGAACCCTAACCTTATTGATAAACCCATTGCCAAGCCCAAACCATTGTAAAATGAAAAGCAAAAACGGCCATTCCAATCTATCAAATGCTTTCTCTTCTCCGCGTCGAGTGAGAGAGCGACATACGGGCTAGGATCCGACGATACCCTCTCAAGCAGGTTACACAAAAGACGGGCATTATCCGCGGTAGACCTCCCAGGGACAAACCCGCATTGATCGGGGTGGACCAACTCGCCAACAACTGCTGCTAGGCGGTGGGCGAGAATGCTTGCATAGATCTTATAGTCAGCATTCAAGAGAGAGATAGGCCGATAATTCGCTACATACCTAGAGTCTCTGCCCGGTTTCTCCAGTACTATTATCGTGGCTTCTGAGAACCGGCCGGTCTGATGAAGCTCTTTTTCGAGCTCAGCGAAATATACCAGCATATGCGGAGCCAGCTCTTTACCAAAGACCTTGTAGAATTCCGCTGGAAGTCCATCAGGCCCGGCCGCCTTTCCAGAGGACATGCCATTTATAGCTGATAAAAGCTCATCCTGGGAAAAAGGTTTACCAATATCTAAAGCTTGGTGCTCTTCCAAAACAGGCCTATCCAGATTACTAACAAAACTGGTGAAAGCATTGAGATCTGCCCTTGACTCAGAAGCATATAACGAACTATAGAATTTAGTAAATTCTGCAGCTAACTGGTCATCTTTGGTCAGGCACTCCTGATCACTAGATAGAAGGGAAGCTATTCTAGACTCAGTTTGCTTCCCACGCAAGGTATGTGCGAGTAGCCGGCCGGCTTTGTTCTTCTCAACATGAAACCTCGCAGACTGCTTTAACATGATCTGCTCAACCTCAGAACTTAAGGTTTCATTGTATTGGAATCGCAGCCTTTGCAGTCGTAAAAGAATTTCCGGCCGGGGATGTAAAATCCACAGCTTTTCACCCGCACGTATTTGCGCTTCTAGAGTAAACAATTGCGCCTTCCGCCGCTTCGCCTCCTTGATTTTAAAGCTGGTGATCACAGCCCGTATGGAGGCCTTAAAGGCCTCCCACCAAGCCCAGCCGGCAGTGTCGCCCCACTTATTCGAATCAAAATATGAAGCAATGGCGAGCCGCACCTCGTCCTGAAACTCAGGCTCTGCCAGCCAAGCACGGTTAAAGGACCAAACCTGTCCCGGCCTCTGCACATCAGCAACAGCGACATCCAGTGTAATTGCGGCATGGTCCGAGACTGATCTTCCCAAGATTGACGCATCCCGACAACCAGAAATCAGAGATTTGGAAAGCAAGAAAAAATCTATGCGAGATGAGGAGCCATGCACAGGAGAAAAAAAAGGAAAAATCCTTTTCACTTGGGTGAGTCAACCGCCAAATATCGACTAATCCGCAAGACTCCACCAGAGCAGAAAGAGCAACGCATGCGCGAGAGGGGCGCTCTACTCTACCAGGACTCCTGTCCAACAATGGGTCTCTTACCAGGTTAAAATCCCCGGCTAGGATTATCAAAGCACCCTGATCCTCCAAAATGACCCCATTTAAGGTATGAAAGAAGGTAGGATCGTCAACATTTGGCCCATAAACGTTGATAATGGATAGAAGCTCCCCCCCTACCTTTACCAAAGATTTGGACCATCTCCCTACCTCATCATGAGAGGAGTTAATAACCTGAACACTCAGGGCAGCTTTCAACAATAGGACGACCCCGTTTTTCTTTTGCGTGGCTGGGGAGCAGCCCACAAACTTGAAATATTTATCACCCAGTTTGCCCGCCTCCGATGCAGAAAGATGAGTCTCCTGAAGTAGAATGATATCAGCTTTCTGCCGCTTACAATAGACAAGAATTTTCTTCCGTTTAACCGGAGACCTAAGACCCTTCACATTTAGGGACAAAAACCTCAACCCATTGGCCATCCCGCCCACGGAGCATCCTCAATCATGCTGTAAGAAGTGAGCACTACCCCCTCCCCGTCTTCCCGAAGATTCCCAGAGAGCCGAAAACCCCTCCCAAAAGGAAAAGCATAAATCAAAAAAGGGTGAGACAGCAGAAACACTCTAAAAGCACAGGGCAGCCCCTTAAAAACAAAACAGATCCGATCACCCGCCACCCACCAATATAACAATTTAACAAATTAAGCCAGGAGACCCGTAGACATACTTAAACACAGCAGTGGAGACCAAATGCAATCAACTGCAGATCCATAGTCCACGGCCGCACAGACATAAACATTCCAAAAACACATGCTGACAGCACAATCAAGTTTGCTGCATAAGAAGCTCCTCTTGATCCTCTATGAATTGTCGCAGCATCCCAGGATCCTCGAAGGATTTGGTGCTATTGTTCATAGTGACTTTAAATTTCGCAGGACTAAACAATCCAAATCTTGCCTGTAGATTCCGTAGCCTAGGTCGCATCTCCAGAAACTGCCGCCGCTTCTCCACTGTGCGCTTGCAAAAATCCGGGTAGAAAGCAATTTTATGCCCCTCATACTGGAGTGGCTGATTGGATTTAGCCGCCGCAAGGATCTGCGTGGCTTGCTGATGCCGCAGAAGACACATGATAAAAGGGCGAGGGCGCTTGACATGAGAAGAAGCAACGGATGGGAAGGCCGGGATCCGGTGCGCCCGCTCAATTTCCAAAGGGCGCGCGAAGGTAATTTTAAGTTGTTTAGGCAGAAAGTCCTCCATAAAACGAATGGGGTCATCTCCTTCTGCGCCTTCAGCGAGCCCAACTACTCGAATGTTGTTGCGCCTAGCGCGATTACCCATATCCTCCAACGATTTCTCGAGCCAGTCAATCTTACGGGCTACGGAGGCAACGTGTTTGAACCGTTCTTCGTGCCCGGCCGCCGTTGCTTCCACCTTATCCACTCTAACAGAAAGAGATTGGATCTGCGCACTCATATCCTTGATGTCGCTTTGCAGCTCGGCTAGCGTCTCTCCTTTGGAGTCCACCCGGCTTCTTATTGCTCGCACCTCTTGCAGGAGCAAATGCAGATCATCAACTGACCCCTGAGTAGGCCCGGATTTTTGCGGCGACAACGGATCCGACTTTGATCTTTTGGACCCCGTCGCTGCGGGCGTGGAAGCAAATTCTAGTCTCGTTTGCTTGCTCCCCGCCATCCTCGAGCCTAAACTTCTCGATTCTACCGAGCCCCAATGAAATAGGTTTGGGTGGCAGTCAGGATTACGAATCAAGGCTGGAGAGAAGAGGACTTACACCGCCATGCCGGTTTCGCGCTGGCTCCGCCACCCATATATTATGCTTTTTAATTCCTTTGTGTTTTTTAATTCTTTTGTGTTTATTTGTTTCAATTTTATATTTTAGACCCCTGAGGAAGGCCTAATGCTGAAACGTTTTTAAGTTGGGTCCTCAATAAAGTTTGAATTATAGCCTATCCCAATGTAGCCGTGGTCTGTTTTCTCCATTCTTTGCTTGGCTTTGAACTCTTGCAGAGATACTCCTTTCCCCCCTGCCTTCATTAACTAAAACAAATCTGTTGAACCAAATAGATGAAGCAGCTGTGAAAGTATATTGTAACGTACATGAGGTGTCCACAATATTCACTGCATTAATTGTCCTACAAATAAGTAGAGACTTCAAATTTGATATTGGGATTTTCATAGTAGGTAATAAAGATAACTTAAATGGAGACACTAGTGCCATCTCCATCATCATCCAAGGCGAAGAGGAGTCCCCCAAAATCCACTCCACTCCATATCTTATCAAAGAGAATAAGTGCTAGACTTTGAAATCAGGGAACCCCACTCTCCCCTTCCCTCTAGGCATCTTCAAAGTATATAAGGCAATGTGTGGTCTCTTTTTATTCCAAAGATGTGTAACTAGAATTTTGTCAAGCTGAGCATAGAAACTTGGCCTACAGAAGCCAGGCAGGAACCTTTTTTGAAAGGGCTGTTTTACGGTGATTCTGAATAAAAAGGGTTTTGTTTGCATGTTGTTTTTTGGGATAGCCTCCATAACGAAAAGGCTGCGGGGCCACGTACCTGAAGGCTGCTGTTAATTGGTGGGGAGGGGGGGCGGTGCAGTGCGTGGTCCCGGCCCCGTGGAAGAAAGGACAGCGGGATGAAGAGGTCAGCGTCCTTTGAATGTATTGGCTCCCACGGGTTGATTGAGGGACACGGGAGCCAATGAGGAGCTGGGAGGCAGCAAGGGAGGCTGTTCGGGGTGAGAAAGCCGGCAGGATGGCAGTCGTGGGGAGAGATGGATCTGGAGAGGTGGCTGGCCTGCATGGCTCCGTTGATCGGCGAGGGCAAGAGAAGCATTTGAGGCCTTGTGTCGGGTGTGCTTGGGTCTGGAATATCGGGGTGTCTGAGGAGAAGGCAGCAGTCGGGAGCAGGTCCAGACAGTCTGTAGCATCAGATAGGCGGTGGAGAGTCATCTCCCAAAGACGTGGTGTGTGGGGCCAATGGAGCGCCAGCCAGAGTGTGAGAGGCGAGGTTTGAAACAAATTGGGTTTAACAGGCAAGTGGTAGTGGGATAAGGGGCAATATATGTAAAAAAAAAAAAGTTTAAGTCGATTTTATTATCATGCCTTCTAAAGAGGGCCGGGGGTGCCGGGGGAGAGGGGTAGGATGGGGGTTAGATACAGTAGGTCGGCGGGCTGCAGCTGCACAAAGGGGACAGTTGGAGAGTGGATGCTCAGCCACGGGGGCAAGGAGTCGGGGGGGGGGCGCGAAAGGGGGAGGAAGGATAAGGGTCGTCGTGGGAATGGGGCATCAGGTAGGGGAGTGGGCCGAGCGGGGAGGCCCAGGAGGGGGTGTGCGGAGACAGCACAGGCACAGACAAGGGGCAGGGGGAGCACTCGGGTTCAAGGGGTCAGGGAGCCCGGGGTAGGGTTCTTAGCAGGGGTGATGAAGAGCCTATGGGCAAGGGCAGTGCGCAAAGGAGTGGGGGCTTCCTAGAGAATGGAGGGCAGACCTGGGACCATCTGTGCCAGGGACTATGCCTCAGGGGACGGAAGGTGGGAAGGGCTAGCAGGCCAGATTAGAAGGGCAGCATCTAGCGGGCCGGTGGGGCTGGCCTATGATCCCTGGCGGCTATTATCCTGCGGCCTGGGAGCATTGGCGCGGGGGGGGGGGGGACAAGGCTCATCCAGAGCGGAATGGTTGGAGGCGTGGCAATCTCCCTGGGCCATGGCAAGTTCCCCCTCGGTGTTCTCTGTCTTACCTTCACAGATACCGCCTGGATGGCAGTACCCAGTGGGACAAGGAGAAAGAAGTCCGGTGCGATGGGATAACATGGAGGAGAGAGCAGCACGAAGCGATCCAGCTGAAGGGACGATAGGGGAACATGAGGAGGCACCTCAGATGGATGGGGATCGGCTGGAGCCAGGCTGCAGTGCAAGGGTGGCAAGGCCCAGGACAGCTGTGGCGAGTGAGTTACCAGCGGGACAAGGGGAAGGGATGGATAAAGGGAGGGATACGCATGAAGGGGTTGAGGGCAAGGCGAAGAAAAAACGAAGGCATTCCTGTCAGCGGCATCATAGGTCAGGGTCCTCCTCATCGTCATCAACGGATTCTTCGTCATCGTCGTCGGAGGCAGAAGGGGGTGGGCGAATAGGGGCAGTATGGGTGCAGGAGGGGCTGTGTCTGGCAACGTGACACCCACGCTCGCATCTTTTTCGGAATTTATGGGAAAGGGTGCTGAGGAAGTTGCACCGGAAGATACGGAAGAGACGCTATATAGACATTTTTAGGCTCCTTGGTGGTAGGAAGCGGTCGGGTGACAGCAAAAAAGAAGGAAGGAGGATGAGAAGGCGGGGATAGTCAGGAAGGTTTCTCATAATGTCATAAATTGGACAAGAGCCTTCTTGCGGCTAACTAGCGTATGGGGGCATCAGTATCCAGAACACTACAGGATGTTGTTAGCTTATGCAGATTCTATTTTGGACATGGCACAGACTCATGAAGTTTGGGCATGACTCAACTACGATGAGAAGTTCCGAGATAAGATGGAGGAGAATAAGCTATTGTCCTGGGGAATGCAAGATATCAATTTATGGTTGACACAGATGGCGGCTAGATCAGGCGCAGGAGGATCGAGCGGAGCAAAAGGGAGATTAGCATCTATGGCAGGGATGGTGCGGCCCTTTCGGGCGGGAGGGGCTCCCACACTGCAGAGAATGGTCAGCGGGGGAGCAGGAGACATTTGTTGGTGATTTAACAAGTCGTCGTGTCCATTTCCAGATTGTAAGTTCCGACACGCCTGTTCCATATTAGCTCTCAAATGTGTCAAAAAAGGGGCTGCCAGTGGTACCCTGCTGTTGCCCAAGCAATAGGGACTTAATGGGCCTAATGTCGACACCAATATGGATCGAGGAGTAGCCTAGTGGTTGTGGCAAGGTACTTCAGGCCGGAAGGTCAGTGGTTCAAATCCCACTAGAGGACAGCAACCTTGGGCCGGAAGGACTGGGGTTTCTAGTCCCACAGGTGCTCCTTGTGGTCTTGAGCAAGCCACTTAACCCTCCATAGCCCATGTTCCCTGTAAAATAGTTATCTCCAAGTTATAATACCCTGTTCAATGTAATTTCAGTTTGTTCAATGTAAACCGCACTGATGCAGAATAGCGCGGTATATAAGAGAATGTAAATAAATAGATAAAATAAATAAAGCCCTGGCTTAGGCGGTACAAGAGGCGAAGGGATAGGAAGATGCTCGAAGGTGGATTTCAGTATGGATTCACTATACCGGTAGAGGGAAAGTTCGGATTGGCAAAAGCTCGGAACTCCCTCTCGGTTAAGCATTTTTCACACATTGTGAGGGATAAACTGACAGTTGAGTTAGAATTGGGCAGGATAGCCGGCCCCTTTTCTGAACAGCCATTTGCGAACAATGTGGTTTCCCCGTTGGGAATCATACCAAAGAAAGAACCCAGGAAGTACCGGTTAATTCATAACCTGTCCTTTCCTATGGGATCGTGGGTCAACGATCGTATCCCAAAAGAGCTGTGCGCGGTGCTCTATGCATCCTTCAACGAAGCGGTGGCTTTAGTGAGGCGATGCGGTCAAGGGAGTTTGATGGCAAAGGTGGACATCGAATCAACGTTTCGTTTGTTGCCAGTGCATCCGTCCGCATTTCATTTGTTAGGGTTTTGTTTTGAAAGTAACAGTTATTTTGATAAATGCATGCCAATGGGTTGCTCAGTTTCCTGTACTTATTTTGAAAAGTTTAGCACGTTTATGCATTGTGCTTTGGTGGAGCAAGTAGGATGTGCGATAGTTGTACATTACCTGGACAACTTCCTGTTTGTAGGCGAGGCGCAGTCAGTGCAGTGCCAGGAGCTACTAAACGTATTTGTGCAATTGGCCCGGTCATGAGGCATCCCATTGGCTGCGGGGAAAACGGAGGGCCCTGCGACGTGCATCACATTTTTAGGAGTGGAGTTGGATACCAAGGACATGGTGGCACGATTGCCATTGGATAAAGTATACCCTACCAAAAGATCTCCCAAAGACTCCCTAATGAAACCTTAATATAATATATATTGGATAAAGTATGGCAGCTGCGTGTGCTGGTGGCAAATGTGATGGGTTTGAGTAAAATAACCTTGAAGGAAATGCAGGCCTTGTTAGGCTCACTGAATTTTGTGTGCAGGGTTATTCCGATGGGGCGGGTGTTTTTACGCAGATTGTCAGCTGCTACTTCGGGGGTACATAAACTGCATTACCATATTAGGGTGTCAAGGAGTATGAGGGCCGATTTGGGGGTTTGAGATGAGTTTCTGAAAGACTTCAATGGAACCTCAGTGTTGATGGAGGCTGAAATTTCCAGTTTAGACATTGGATATCTAATTTGGGGGCTCCTGGTGTGTGGGTGGCTGACCGCAAGCCTGGCACGAGGCGGGCTTAACCAGCAATATAGCCTTCTTAGAGTTGTTTCCAATCTTGGTAGTATTGGAATTGTGGCCGGATAGGCTTCGCAACCTCAGAGTAGTTAAGTGGTGTGACAATGCAGACGTGGTCAGCGTGATTAACCATTACGCTCCACGCTGCAGTCGAGTAGCGGCACTAATGAGGGAGGTGGTTCTAGCTTGCTTGCGATTGAATGTGTTAGTGGGGGCCTGTAATCTCCCAGGGAGTACTAACAAGATTGCTGATGCTCTTTCCCATTTCAAGTGGGACCTGTTTCAGAGGTTGGCACCAGAGGCGGACGCCGAGGGAGCATCGGTCCCGGAGCAATTATGGCAAATTGGCCTCAGGAAATGCTGAACCTGCTGCAGAGTTCAGTGTCATTGGCGATGTGGTTGGCGTACTGTTGAGGCTGCGGCAGCGTGGTAGACTTCCTTGTGGCTCAGGGATGGCAGCAAGGACCGGTGTCGGATCAGCTCATGAGCCAATATGTCATTTCTGCGAAGGCGGCAGGAAGGTCGAGATCAACAGTGCAGACATATTTGGCGGGGTTTGCTTTTTTCTCTAGGGCAGTGGATTGGGGCGCACCGAGTGGGGGATTCTTGACTTGCAGGCTTTTGCAGGGGTGAGAGAGGTCTCACCCCTCTCAGGGCAACAGTAGGAAGCCTATCACGCATGACTTGCTCTTGAGGTTGTGCGCAGCGTTACCCCGGGTGGCAGCGTCCCCCTACAAAGCCACTCTTTTTCAGGCAGTCTATTGTGTGGCCTTTTTTGGTGCTTTGCGAGTGGGAGAGTTGGTAGCCATGTCCAGCAGGGCCAGAGTGGGAAGTGGCCTGCTAATGCAGCAGGCAAGTGTTGGGGGATGAGTTACGAATAAGGCTGGCAAGATCCAAGGCGGATCAGAGGGGAAGGGGAGCTTGGGTGCTTCTGAAGGTGATTGGTGGTTCCTTGGGCTGTCCGGTGGCAGCCCTGAAAGCCTACTTGCGAGTGAGGCCAATGGGGGACGGCTATCTCTTTTTGCATGAGGATGCACGCTTGCTAACGTGGTTTCAGTTTGCAGCGGTTTTGCGGCTGACACTGTGGCAGTTGGGCGTGGATCCTAGCAGTTTCACCTCTCACTGCTTTCGAATCGGGGCAGCTACTAGTGCTGCTGAGGCAGGGCTACCCGAACAGGAGATGCAGCTGATAGGCAGATGGCGGTCACAGGCATTCCAGGGGTATGTGCGTTTATGATGTGGGGAGCTCACTACGGCTGCTAATTGTCAATTTTCTTTTAGATGTTGGGCGTAGTCCATGTCACTGCTGGATAATCAGCCACTCGTTTGTGTATTGGGCTGGTCAACGAGCAGCAATAAGGCCGGTGGGGCCAAATATCGGACTGGAAGCTTCGTGGTGACCGTATCATGGCTGGGCGAGCGCGGGCTTCACTGGATGCAGCTCTTGCCTTTGCTTCGGCACCACGAGCTCGACAAGGGGCCGCCTACTTTTCTATTGCTACATTTGGGAGGCAACGACCTCGGATCATGGATTTGTAAGCAGCTGAACAGAGCAGCAAGAAGGGATTTGGCTGAAGTGCTATTAATGTTTAATGATGTAGTTTTGTTATGGTCAGATGTAATTCCAAGGCCTGCTTGCTGGGACCACCGGAGGTGGTCACGGGGGTTGACCAAAATCAATCGTCAAATTGGACGCTGGGTGTGTGAGCACGGCGGGTACCAAATTTTGCATCCTTGGGTAGGGTTAGGCTGTGCGGGTTTATATAGGCCGGATGGAGTACACTTATCTCTGGTAGGGGTTGATTTGCTTCTGAATGACTGGCAAGAGGCCTTGGAGTATGTTATTAAGGGGAGGTTAGCTGGTCGTAGCTTGGTTTTGGGGAGATGGCACAGGGACGAGTGTCGCCTGAGCCGATGGCGGGATCCCAGAGGTTTCCGGGGTCCGTAGCTGTAGGCAATACTCAGGGCGGGGTGGGGGTGGGGTACCCCCGACCCGGACAACCCCTTGGGGCTTTTGCTAATAATATGGTGAAGCCGAAAGAGGGGGGTATACAAATAGCCTTGGGCCGGTACACGGTGGAAGCGGAATGAAGTCACCTTGCTATTCACATGGCTGGTGAGGCATCGTTCCGCTGACAGGATCATGATGATGAGGGTTATTAGAATTGTTGTTGGATAATGTTAAATGGTTAATAAAGCTGTGACCGGTTTAATTCCCAATGTTGTGGTAGTGTTGTTATTGAAAGGGGTGGGCTGGGGGAGGTTGGGGGGGGCAGGGCGGAAATGGGAGCACCGCGTCTGCCGTACCTCGGTTAAAATGTTTTTTCTACACTGTATTTGATTCTGAGCCAGGAAGGGAATATGGCTGACAATATGAGTTTCTTTTTTTCTTTTTTAATTTTGTATGCCTAGGTATTTTACTCACAGATACCCTGAAGTGTATTTTAAGAGTTCTGTGGGTAAATTCTTTGATATTTTAAAGATTTTTCATGGAACATTGATTTTTCACCCTTTGGTATCAATACACCTGAATGTCATAAGGTGCCATTATGATTCATGACTTATTATTTCTTCCTTTTTGCCCCTTGGTTTGTTTTATTCGACTTTTATGTGCTCTGGTTTTATTCCTTGGTATGTATATAAAAAAATCATTTTATTTGTTTTTATATTTATCCAATTTTTATGTTTATGCATTTATTAACATGATAGACATTGTTTTATACGTTTTACATGTTTATATGCTGATGTCCAAAAATGTTGTATGATCCCTGAGGCAGGTACTGTACAAGTATGTTGTTGCTGAAACATGGCTGTCAAAAGTCCAAGTACCTATTTTATCAAAGCTAATATAAAAAAAAAATCAGCAACAAACCACTTTAATTTGCAAAAACATCTACTGATGACTATTACTTTTTACTTTATATTATTAATAATAATTTATTTTTAAATAGTAGGCTTCTGAAATTTAGGAGTATGATAGCAAAAGATATATTATTCTTCACATACTCAGTATCATCATTGGCCCAGTCATTTACTATGGCCCTCATTCTTGAATGCAGGTTGCGGGGCTGCACATCCTGCTGCAGCCCTGCAATCCGCCTAGAGCCTAGTCTCCCACCGGCTTTACCTGTACATCCAGATTTTCAGGACGGGGAGATCCAGCGGGGGGCCTGAGGGGGTGATGCAGGGCGGGCTAGACCGGCAGGACATAGAGGGCTGATTCAGGTCATGGTCCTGTATGCCCTGCCAGGTCTTCTGGGACATGCAGCTTAAGCCACCTTCAAGGTGGTATAAACTGAACATATCAGAAGATCGTGGCAGGGGAGCCACACATGGAGCCGGGGCCAGGAGCAGAGGGTCCCTGTCACCCAATCCTGGCTGTGAGAGGCCAGCTGTGAGTCAGGCAGTGGGGATTTGGGGATCCAGGAATGCAGCGATCCATGGTGCCTGCAGGGAATATGTCCCCGTAGGCAGGAGGGGCATGTCGGGTGTCCTTAGGCCCGATTCTGGCTCCACGGGAACATTTTGTTCCTGAGGACCAGAATCGGGTCTTAACAGCCCCGTCTTCAGCAGGGACATCTGGACAACCAGACGTCCCCCTCCCTGAATGGGGCTCTATATTATTAAACAGAAGCCAGTGGTTATTCTATAGAGATACCTTCATATGGTTATTAATCCATTCATCTTCTCACAAAAAAGCTTTTCATATAAACTATTTACAAATTACCTGATTAAATGACAGAAATGTCTTCCATCGAGTAGAAAAATTCAAACATACAGGGCCCAATTCCAACATGAATGTGCTGTGTCCCTGGTGGGAACCGGATGCACAGAGGGAGCTGCGATTTTTATCCCACGGGGCACGTCTAGCCCCGCGGGATCAGAATTGCAACCAGACCCATACACGCAGGCCAGGCCCCTGATTCTGTCTGACCTGCACGTACAGGCCTTGCCTGGCTAGCTCAGTCAGGGCTTTCCAATGGATCCACGGTGCCATGGCACCACAACTCCATTGAAAGCCACGATCCCCAGCCGCCGGCTCCAAAGCTGCATTCCCCGGAGCCCGACCCCTGATCTGGCCTCCTAAGGCTAATGTCCTCTGCCCCCCTGCCCTTACCACACCCTGGGCCCACCGTCCCCACCAATTAGGGGAATGTTTTCCAACTCAGAGGTGGAATAAATTCCATGTTCAAGCCGCCAGCCCCGGACATACACTTCCGACATTGGAATCGGCTCTGTATGTCCAGAGCCAATGACCAATCTGCCCCTTTCCCGCCCTGTCTACCGTCCCTGTACAACTCATGGGGAAAGTAGACAGGATTGAGAAAGGGCCCAAATAGTGGGAATGGACGTCCCAACTGGACATCCATCCCCACTATTCATGACTCAGAATGACCCCAACATTGTGTTTTTATATTTATGGGGGTCATTTTAAATTGCTTAGATGCGATCTGGATGTTTGAAAATGTGCACATGGACTCCAAATCATAGACGTTCCCAGAGTGATTTCAGAAAAGGGAGTTTTAGATGCCTCCACTGTGGGGACTTCTAAATAGGTAGAACATGTGATGGAGGTGTGTCTGAGGTGGCTCTACGGACATAGACATCCCCATTCAATCTTAGAACCCTCGAGGTGGTCTGTACTCGGGTCCAAATTGCTCAATGCAAGAATAGTCATTGGAAAAGTGCTTGTTTTGGCACTACAACCTCTGGAGTGTGTTGAAAAGTTGGCACTACGCTATCCATGGTACTCTTCACAATGAGAATGCTATGCTGTGTGTGTCTGGGAAACTTGTTTTGGGTTTGCACCATCGCTGCATGTCTCATAGACATTGCTGATATTAAATACTATATTGGGGATGTCTATGTTGATGTCCCTGGAGATGTCCATATTGGTCATGTCCACATTTGTAAAATTGTGCCCAGACTTGGACATGCTTGCAGATTTTAACGACATTCAGGCTTGGATGTCCCAGTTTGCACTTGGACGTCTTTTGTACAATGTTCATTTAAATGTCTACTTCAGAAAAAATCCCCACTTTTACTTAGAATAACTTTCAACTTCTACAGTTGACAGGGACTTTTCATTATTCACAACTAATACCAGAAAGCAATCACCATCCTTTGGCATTTTCCTGCAAATATAAATATAGCATCAGCAGCTTAGAAACCCTATCACATGATCTGCTCAGCAAATCATTGCTCAGATTAGTGTCATCCATTTGCATGTCTAAATTCAAGCTTATTGGAGCTGTGGCATGTAAACGGATTATTCACATACGTTCTTTATAATTTAAATATTGTTCATAGTCGCTACCATGCCAGTCCCTTTTAACCATTTCAATAACTTGCCAGCAGATATCCTCTGTGTAGTGGTCCTTCTCAAGCCAATTTTCAACTAGGAAGGCCATCAGTTTTTTGGTAGAAATCCTACTTTTGTGTACATTGCTGATTTTTTCTCTTAGGACGTCCAACATAAAGAGAGGAGCAGTGCAATTTGAAAGTTTTATGATTACAGGGATTTGTCTAGTCGGCACCCTCCATGGCATATTGACACCAGTAAAAGTGTCCACACTTCACATTTCTCTTATCCTGATCAGAAATAAGAGAACGGGGCAAAAGGTAACTCCTTTGACAGTGGTTTTTTCCCCATCTAATAGGCAATCATTGGAAATTTCATAAATATTGGATGCAATCTCAAAACATAAAATGTTTTTTTCAAAATTATAATCTATAGGTGAGACAGTGTTAAAAAAGGCAACACACGTGCGATTTTATCAATGGGATCATGGGTCCCGTATTGTAATAATAGATCTCTGTTAATATATTTAGCATGCATAAATCCTTGGCAATAGTTTCCTGTGGATAGCCTTTAGAGAAGAATAGTTCCTTCAAGTCAATAGGTTCAGCAAAAAAAAAAAAATCCTCTTTAAAGGAGCATAATTTTCTTATCCTAAAAAGGTGACAAATTGGTAAACTGGTCTTTTAATTTATATGGATGGTAGCTACAAAACTGTAGTTATACCGATCCACTGGTTTTCTGTAGAGAGTAGTATTTTGCTAATCTGAAGATGTATTGATCTAGAATTTGATTTGAGACTCATGACAGTTCATAGTCAACTGTAGATTATCATCCAATCTATTGAGCCAATCCACAAAGTCAATAGCTTCTTTGTTGATCCATTTCACAAATAAAGTATGCCATCTGAGAATTTTTTCCAGAGATGAATCTTCTGATATCTGTCTGCCATAAAGATATTACTCTTCAAAAGCAGTAACATAAATAATAAAAATACTTACCCTACAACCAAAATGAATTACGTTTTAGGATCAATTCATCTTTTGTGTGAAGATGAGTCAGTGAACCAGACTCATATTGCCCAAATACACATTTCTTTTTTTAGTAAGGTTTTGGAAGTAGTTGTTCTGTCTCAGTTGCAGGGTTATTTGGATACGTGGCACATCTTGCATTCCTGTAAATTTGATTTTAGGAGGGGACACATCATATTGTCTTTGTTGACCTTCATGCTGGCAATTACATTGAAGATTAGATAAGAAAAAGGGTTTTAGCGGTTTCGTTGGATATCTCATCTACTTTTTGACACTATTGGGGAGGCTATTTTGTTAAAGCTCCTGAAGGCTATTGGATGTAAAGAGAAGGTAATAGATTGGTTTAGCTCATTCCTGGAAGCTTGATGGCAATAGGTGTGATGGAGAAATCAAGCATGGTCTTTGATGAAATTAGCTGTGTCACAAGGTTCTGTCCTTTCCCTAGTATTATTCAATATTTATGTTTCGCCACTTGGTGTATTGCTTTCAGAAAGTGGTGTCTTCACCAGAGTTTATGCTGATGACATTCAGTTGGTTATTCCAGTAAATTGCTCTTTGGCTGAGGCAGCTAGCTCATTGAATTTAGTTATTAAGATGATAGATGAATGGCTGAAGATAAACTCATTTTAATTAGATCTATTCAAGACAGAAATTTCAGCAGCTTGTACCAAAGTCTAGGATGAAAAAGTTACTTTTAGCCTTAGTTCACGTAGGGGCATGTTTACTAAAGGTTAGCGCATGTTAATGAAGTTAATATGTGTTGTGTTTCTGCACCCATAGAAATAAAAGGGCTCTAAGCTCTTAATGCACATTAGCTTCATTAATGCATGCTAACTCCTTCAGTAAACATGTCTCGGAGTTGGAGATTTGATAAGACAGGATCAGGATTTGAATCTGGTGGTTTATGGCATCCATTATCTCTGAAAATTCATGTGCTGTAGGATGTAGCAAGGGTGGCTTATTTTAAGCTTCAATTACTGTTGCAATATTATCTGTACACTGGTCTAGTCCTTGATGCTTTCAGGACTGTATTACAATAAAGCTGTTTTACGGTTTTCCGGCTTCCAGCATGCAGGTATTACAACTTATCCAGCATCTGAAATAATATACAAATCATATAGACACATATATAAGGACAACACGTTCCACAAAGTATTACTCAGATTTTAAAAAAAAAGTCTTCAATTGCTTCCTAAACACTTGCACATCAGTTTTATGCTGCAAACAATCCGGCAAAGAATTCCAGAATACTGGTTTTGTAATCATAAAAGCTAAAAGCCACACAAAATGTGTGCTAACCAATTTTACAGATGATACTGGCAACAATGCCTGCTAAAATTAATGCAGTGAACACAATGGTTGATGCACAGAAAGCACAGGGCTCTTACCACTAGTAAAAGCAATCAAAATGGGCAGAATGTGATCAAACTTACTCCCATTCACCAATAGTTGAGCTGCAGCATTTTGCACTGTTGTAAATCAAGCAGGCAAGTTGACCAACAATGAAGTATAAAATCTAAATTATGCTGTAAAAAGTCTGCAAAATTGCATGAAAATTCCTAGATTCTAAAAAATCCAAAGGTCAAATCTTTCTCCTCAATTAAGGGTGTTGAACTGGTTACCAATTGAGTATTGGAATAAATTTAATATTTTCATGTTGTTTTTCTGAATCTTTCATGGGGAGCCATCTATTCTGTAAATTTTTATATTCCTCGGTGACTGATGAGATCAGCATAAAATAATTTGTTATTGAGCCTTTCTCTGGAATAGATGAAATTGGTGGCTTCACAGACTTGGTTGCAAGCCTGATCTGTGGAATGCTCAAACCCAGTCGCTTGAGGGATGAAACTGTTTTGACTTTTCATAACAAAGTAAAGGCTTTACTTTTTAGAGAAACTTTTGTGGTTGATGAAAGATAAAGATTTTTAAGATGGTTTATTTAAGAGATGGTAATTGCAGGGTGTTTTATTATGTTTATTTAATTTTATGATTTATGGTTTATTTTGATTTGATATACTGCCTTTTTGCAAGCAATCAACGCGGATTACAATAAAATCTTTAGTAGTAAAGCAAGAAAGGAACACCATATCACCAAGTAAAAAGTGTAAAGAAGAGAAGGTCAAGGAGAGTAGGGGTGTAAGGAGGAGTAGGGAAAATAGGCTAACGCAGTGCAGTCGAGATTCAGCCAGATGATGCGTTCAAAAAGGTAGGTTTTGGTCTAATTTGAAAATCCATGAAAGCGGACTCTAGGCAAATTTCAAGAGGTAAACTGTTACAGAGCAGTTTTGCAATAGAAAACAATGCTGAATTATGAATTGAATTAAATTATATCCTTGAGGGTGAGGGAATGTGGAGACGGTATGCATGTATAGAATGAAAGGAGCACAGAGGGTCATGTAGCATGATCCACAAAGAGATACTCCTGAGCTTTTTCGTGAATAGCTTTGAAGGTCAGAGTTAATATATGATGTGTACTGTATTATTTTTTCTTGTTTATGTGTATTGATTGCAATTATTGTTATATGTTGCAATCCAGCCAATAATGGAGGTTTCTCCCAGACTGGCAGAATATAAATGTTCACAAAATAAAATAAATATATGAAGGAGGCAACTTTATAAAGTCATTCCCATGCGTATTTGGCCACATTTGTGCATAAATGACAATGGAGTGGAGGAGTGGCCTAGTGGTTGGGGCAAGGTACTTCAGGCCAGAAGGTCAGGGGTTCAAATCCCACTAGAGGAAAGCAACCTTGGGCTGGAAGGACTGGGGTTTCTAGTCCCACAGGTGCTCATTGTGGTCTTGGGCAAGCCACTTAACCCTCCATAGCCCATGTTCCCTGTAAAATAGTTATCTCCAAGGACATCTCCTCAGCCTTCGACACAGTGGACCACAACACGCTCCTGGAAAGACTAAAGAACACTGGTATACACGGTATCACACTGAAATGGTTCCACTCGTACCTAACTGAAAGACAGCTACAGGTCAAGGTGGGACACATCACCTCCCGACCCATAAAAGTCCGTCAAGGAGTACCTCAAGGATCTGCGCTCTCAGCACTCCTATTTAACATCTACATCCAACCAATATGCAACATCATGAAAGAGAACAACATTCAATACACAATCTATGCGGACGACATCATGATATACACCCCGATATCAATCGACAACCCGGACTTCTCTAAGATAACAGACTGCCTTACCCAAATGGCCAGTTGGTGTCAAAACAACAACCTCGCAATAAACTACAACAAGACTGAAGCTTTAATCATCACTCGTAACCAAAGCTTCATACACCCACCAAATATACAGATACAAAACACTACCATACCAATAAGGTCAGAAGTGAGATACCTCGGGGTTACTCTGGACAATAAACTCAATCTCAAGCCCCACATAGACAAAACAATCCAAAAAGCCTACTACAAAATGCGAATCATCAGGAGACTGAAACCACTCCTCGCCCCAGAACACTTCCGTACCGTCTGTCAAGCACTGATAACCCCACTACTGGACTTCTGCAATCCGATATACCTTGGACTACCGAAACAAGCCATCAAACCACTCCAACTGGCACAAAACACCGCAGCACGAATCATATCCGGAACTGCAAGACAGGAGCACATCACACCTACCTTAAAGGACTTACACTGGCTTCCAATCGGTGCACGCATCAGATACAAAACTATCATAAACCTATTTAAGATAAAACAGCACACATCAGCCAACAGCCTGCACACCCTCATACAACCAGACACCAGCACACGTCCTAGAAGAAAACAAACACACAACCGAGTCAGCACCCCAAGTGAATACAAACACACACGCAAGGACACAACAGACAGAGCACTCTCCATGGCTGCTCCAACAATATGGAACAAACTACCGGACGATTTGAGGGCAACTACAGACCTCAAAGACTTTAGAAAACAGCTGAAAACCTTGCTGTTCATAGAACACTATGGACACATCACATAAACTAAGTGACTGTATAACAGCACATGTTACCGCCTAACACTATGTATATAAAACGTTTTTAGCACCACTGTATATAGCCCACATTGTACATAGCTCAAACAAATCTAGCACACAATTCAACACGCACTCAACTAAATTTTCACCCTCACTGCATGTATAACACACTCACACTACCAGATTGTTTGCTGTGATACCACCTTGATTATTATGATAAGGCGGTTTAGAAATACTGTTAAATAAATAAATAAATAATGCCCTCTTCAATGTAATTTCGGTTTGTTCAATGTAAACCACACTGATGCAGAATAGCATGGTATATTAGAGAATATCAATAAAATAAAAATAAATAAAAATCTCAAATGCCCATCTGGTATGAAAGTGCTTTGTTAGTAAGCATAGCTGGGGACACAAACCGAGTGTAAAGGGCAGATTTTTCACATACACACTTAGATGATAAAAGACCTTAATCTATGCACCTACATGTATGAGGTGTGATCAAGAAGTATTGAGACTTGTTGTGTAGCTATATAACAATATGTTGCACCATGATGCTATTAAGCATGCAGTGACCTAGTTATGTACTCTGCATGTGCAAAGTGTAGCAGGGCTACAGCACACTTATACTTTTTTAAATTACGTGATGTTTGGCATCATGTAAAAGCAGTTTGTCAGATTTACGATAAGTGAAAAAAATTGAACAGCGAATTTGCGTTAAATTCTGCCGGAAACCTGGAGATTCGTGCAAAGAGACTTATGACAAGTTACAGCAAGTGTATGGTGATGAATGGATGAGTTGTGGTCACGTTTATAACTTGTACAAACATTTCCAAGAGGGCCACCAAAGTGTTGACAGTGCTGAACATTCTGGAAGGCCATCCACGAGCAGGAATGAAGACAATGTTGATGCTCAAATAGTCAATTGAATATCAGGAAGCTTGCTGAGGACATGGACATGAGTTTCAGGTCAGTATAGTCCATTCTTACTGTCGATTTAAGGATGAGACGTGTGTCCACAAAATTTGTGCTGAAACTCTTGTCCCCTGTACAAAAATAAGATAGACTGTATGCAACCAGGGAGTTGTTGGAATGTGGTGAAAATGACTCAGATTTCATCAGAAAGATTATTACTAGTGATGAATCATGGGTTTATGATTATGACCCAGAAACTAAGGTTCAGTCCTCACAATGGAATACTCCAAACTCTCCCAGACCCAAGAAAGCCTGTCTTGTAAGGAGTAATGTCAAGGTCATGCTCACAGTTTTCTTTGAATACCAGGATATTGTTCATCATAAATATGCTCCAAAGGCCAAACCATCAATAAGAAGTACTACGTCCAAGTTTTGACTCATTTGAGAGATGCAGTTCATCGTAAGAGGCCAGAGTTGCATGGGAATGGTGAATGCTTGCTTCATCATGATAATGCCCAAGTTCACGCATCACCTCTTATCCAGTAGTTCTTGGCCAAAGACCTGACCTCGCACCCTATGACTTTCTTGTTTCCAAAATTGAAATTACCACTAAAAGGAAGGAGGTTTAATGACTTGGAGACTGTTATTTCCTAATTGCTTATAACTTAAAAGTATAGAAAATGATGTATATCGGGGGGGGGGGGAGGAGGAAAATGGCCACATTGTGAGTAGATGCCGAGGACTGCTGTGGTGAAGTGTGATGGTTTCTTTACCTGATAGCTTTCCTATGCTGCACACAGCTCGAAAATGGAAGGCAAAACTTCAACTGGAGCTTACTGGTCAATCCGGGCCAAAGGATGCTTTCCTTTGGCCTGGTAGTGAAGTGAGTACTTCAGGCGGCTTGCTGGCAGAGGCAGGGTGGAAAAAATACCCCCGTCTTGTTGAGCCTAGTGTTCCGGTTGCCTCCCGTACAGTCTGAAGTTGATGCGGCTGGTTCGGCTGCTCAGTCCTCGCAAGTGGAACAGCTTCCTTGCCCTGGATGGAATTCCTGGGGGCTGGTGTCCTCTGCAGCTGATGGAGTTGAGGGGCTTAAATTTGTATCTTTGGAGTGGACACTATCTTTGGAGCGTGCTCTGAGCCCTCCTGCTGTGATTCCTTTGCAATCTGGCTTCCGTCCCCTACATTCCACTGAAACAGCTCTTACCAAAGTCACTAATGATTTGTTCCCCTGGCAAAATCCAAAGGCCTCTATTCTGTCCTAATCCTTCTTGATCTATGTGCTGCTTTCAATACTGTTGACCACAACCTTCTTCTTATCACCCTGTCCTCACTAGGTTTCAAGGACTCTGCACTTTCTTGGTTCTCCTCCTACCTCTCCCATCGCTCTTTCAGCGTGTGCTTTGGTGGCTCCTCCTCCTCTTCCACCCCATTACCTGTAGGTGTTCTTCAGGGTTCCGTCTTGGGACCGCTCCTCTTCTCTCTCTACACCCAGTCCCTTGGTGCCCTTATCTCTTCCCATGGCTTTCACTATCATCTCTATGCTGATGACTCTCAAATATACCTCTCTACGCCTGTTATCTCTCCAGAAATCCAGGCTAAGATCACGGTCTGCCTCTCTGACATTGCTAGCTGGATGTCCCTCCGCTGCTTAAAATTGAACATGGCCAAGACTGAACTTCTTATCTTTCCCCCGAAACCCTCCCCTCCTCTTTCCCCTTTCTCTGTCTCTGTGGATAACTCTGTTATCCTTCCTGTCTCCTCAATGCGTAACCTTGGTGTTATCTTTGACTCCTCTCTCTCTTTCTCTCTACATATCCAACTCATTGCTAAGTCATGCCGTTTCTTTCTCTACAATATCTGCAAAATTCGCCCCTTCCTCTCTGTTAACACTACTAAAATGATTGTCCACTCCTTAATCACATCCTGCCTTGATTACTGTAACCTTCTTGCTGGCCTCCCTGCAAACCACCTCTTTCCCCTTCAGTCTATTCAACATTCTGCTGCTCGTCTGATTTTCCGCCAGTCTCGTTTTTCCCACATCACTCTTCTCCTCATGCCACTTCATTGGCTCCCCATCTGTTTCTGTATCCAATTCAAGCTTCTCCTACTGACTTATACATATATTCACTCTTCTGCCTCCCCCCCCAGTACCTTTCGTCTCTTATCTGTCTTTACACTCCCTCTTGGTTACTTTGCTCTTCTAATAGTCTTCGTTTATCTATGCCTTTCACTCGTATTGCTAATTCTAGACTTCGCTCCTTTCACCTTGCTGCACCCTTTTCCTGGAACAGCCTTCCTGTCTCTGTGCGCCAGGCATCCTCCCTGGCCATCTTCAAGTCCAGGTTGAAATCCCACCTTTATCTTTATCTTTATTGAGGTGCTTAATATACCGCTCAATGCAACAGGGTCTGAGCGGTTTACAAAATACATAAAAAAGCTTTTTAGGAAAGGAAAGGAAGGCCAATTGTACTATAGGACAGTCAAGAGAAGGTTAGAGAATGTAGAGGAAGAGCAGGAGTCAGACAGATTGAGGAATGTCACCGTGGGGGGGGGGGGGGTGGAGAAAGAGGGGAGGGGAGTGGGGGAAGGTCAAAGGATAGGCAAAAAAGGTGTGTTTTCAGGTGAGCTTTATAGGTTTTGAGAGAAGGCTCCAGGCGGAGGTCCAGGGGAAGTGAGTTCCAGAGATGGGGGCCAAGGAAGTAAAAGGCAGAGGAGCATGTGGTTTCAAGGTGAGCTTAGGAAGGGGAAGGCAGGATCGTGCGATTTGCATGGATAGTGTGGAGAGAGCGGTGGGAAGTGTGGAGGTGGACCAGATCAGCAAGGTAGTGGGGAGTACCAGTGTGAATAAACTTGTGAATGAACCTCTTCACTATTGCTTTTCATTCTTGACTCTTGTGTTGTGATATGACTATTTTATATATGCTGTGTTTGCTCTCTCTAACATTAGATGTATACTTTGTCCTGTTGATCTATAATTTGCATTATGTAATTTTTTGTCTTGACTAGATTGTGAGCTCTGATGAGCAGGGACTGTCTCTCTTATTTGTCTGTATAGTGCTTCGTATGTTTGCAGTGCTTTATAAATGCTTAATAATAATAAGTCAAGGTATGTCGGAGTTGCAAGCAGTGGTTGCTTCGGTGCGGGTTGTTTTACCATGGCCCAAAGTCTTCTCTTTAAAGACAATGTGGGAAGCCATGAATAAACTTGAACAATCTTTATTGGGTCAATTGCAGGCTATTGCTGGCCAGTTTAACTCCATTGTTCAACAATTGGGGGTGCACAATACTCTTTTGTTGGACCTGCCAGTGAAGGTTACTTCTTTGGAGCAGTGGGTGGACCAGATCCAGGACTCAGTGGAAACTGTGATGTGTGATGCAGAGAATTTGCAGAGAAAGACAGAGTTGCTGGAGAATTTGTCCAGGAGCAGGAACTTGAGAGTTTTGAATTTTCTTAAAGTTCCTTCAGTACCACCATCGGTTTTGTTTAAGATGTTTTTGACTGAGGTTTTAAAGATCTAAGGATGCTATTCCGCCAATATCTCGTGCCTTCTATTTACCTTCAGCCTAGTTCAAGGTGGTTGGTGGTTTGGGTCAGGGTGTATTTTCTACCCCAGCCTGCCCTGAGGATAGCCTGGACTTGATGGGATATTTGGAAAGGTCCGCGTCTGACTCTGGAGTGGCTGCAACGTTGTTGGTCGCACTGGCATTGGATGTAGACCAGGATTGGCTTCTCAAAATGTATTTTTGTTTGTCAGTTAAAGATTTTATGGTTTTTTCTATTAGGTTTTTTCCTTATGTATCTAGGGCAATGCAGAAAAGGAGGAGGCAGTTCATGCTTTTGAAACCTGGGGTAGTTCAACTGGGTGGGCTATATTTTTTTTCATTTTCCTTGTAAGTGCCTGGTCAAGTTGGCTGGGATCAGTTATGTTTTCTTTGAGCCCCAACAGCTGTCTATCCTTATTTCCTCTAAAAGTATTGGTATTGAAACTTCTGTTTTAAGCCCCCTAAATGTGAGTCCTGCTAATGTGGGATAAGCTAGCTGGTTTTGTTAGATAGCTCTTCTTTCTACTCACAACTGCTGTGTTATTTCTTGAATGTCTTAAATATCCTTTGTATTGTGTATCCTCCTCCCTTCAAGTTAGGAGGCTTGTGGGAGTATGCCATGTATGTTTTTATTATTTATTTTTTCTTATTATTTTTCTTCCTATATGTATGGATTCGTTTTAGTTGCTTTGGTGACTCCCTTTTCTGTTCCAGATTGATTCTTGTATTCTTTTGAAATTGCATAAATAATTTAAAAAAAAGTATGGAAAATGGTTATTATTCTCATTAAACTTTGCTTTTGTCAACAGAAGATTGATATTTGTGAAATGTATTTATTCCCATTGTTAAAACAGGCTTACTTGTGCCTTTTTGTTCAAATAAAATAAAAAAACACAACATATAATATTTACTTATATTTAAGTTATTCAAGAAAGACCATAAAACATTTAGAAGTGAGTAGATTTTCGACATTTATGATTATATTGTAAATCACTTTCATGAATAAGCCCCCAGATGTAGTCTCCCATCATGTTCTCATTATACTGTCCTTGGTAGCGCGTTCAAACTCTGGTACATCCTGGTGGAAACGCTTGCCTTGCTCCTCTGAGTACTCTCCCATGTTCTCTTTGAATTTATCAAGATGAGCATCAAGGATATGGACTTTGAGAGACATCCTGCAGCTCATTTTGCTGTAATTCTTAACCAGAGTCTCAACCAGCTCTACATAGTTTTTGGCCTTGTGATTTCCCAAAAAGTCACGAACCACTGAAACAAAGCTGTTCCAAGATGCTTTCTCCTTCCTCATAAGAAGCTTGGGAAATTCCATGTGCTCAAGAATCTTTTTTATTTGTGGTTCAGCAAAGACACCAGCTTTGACCATTGCCTCAGACAGTTTAGGAAAGAAGTCTTGAAGGTACTTGAAGGCTGTCGACTCTTTCTCTAGAGCTGGGACAAATTGTTTCATAGGGCCCAATTTGATGTACAGTGGGGGCATCAGCACCTTCTGTGGTTCCACCAGTGGTTCTCACTTCAAGTTCTTTGTCCCACCAGAAAATTCAGTTCGCCGTGGCCAGTTCTGCCTGTGGTAGTGTGCCACGGTGCACCTGCTGTCCCAAAGACAAAGATAGCAGGTAAACTTAAAACTGCTTTGGAGACCCATCAGAAATGCCACCATTTTAAAGTCTCCGATTAGCAAGTTCTTGAGTCTGCTGTAATCTTCTTTGAGGCTCACTGAGTGAGCTAGGGGAAGAGATGGGTACTTGTTCAGCACAGATTTGAGGCTCCTGGAAGAGCTGTCAATGAACAGGCGCCACTCCTTCGGGTTACATGCAATTCCGATATTGTCAAACAGACCAGTCACATTGTGACAAAAACAGAGCCCAAGTTATTTATTTATTTATTTGGTTTTATATACCACACTATTTCACATTCAGTGTGGTTTACAAGGAACAAGAACAGAAATTACATAGAACAAGTTTAGAGAACAACAACAACTTACATAGAACAATCTTGGAAAACAACATGACTAGTGAAGAAGCTAGAAAAAGTGTGGTGATGCTTCCTCTGACCTGTGACTTGCACACTTTCATCCAAGTTTCACTGCTTTATCCTGGACATCACAAACTCGGCATTGGACTTGGTGAGACCAAGATCTCTGATCAAGTCTTTGATGTCATTTTGGTTTGGGTAGTAAAGGTTTCTTGCCAGTCCAACGTTTGGAAGGATCCACCATGCAGAAGTAGCAATTGCTCAAGTGGTCAGTGGGTTCCTGCCAAATTCTTGGGATAGCGAACTTCATGACTCTCTTTTCCCCTCTGTACCATCCTGCCAAAGGAAAAATAAAAATGTAAAAATAAAAAATAATTATGATGATGTTGATAAAATTAATTTGAATTAACGATTTCTTGCTAAATATTTCATACATTATATAAAAATTCAGTAACAATAAAAATTTTATAACATAAAATGCCACAATCTAAGCCAGCATTAATTGTCCATCTTACCTTCCAGAGTTTTCTTGCAGTGCTCACAAGTGAAATGAGATGCCCAAGATTTGTCCTGATCCCCAACAGGCATGCCAAAATATGCCTTGTAAGCTTCACACATCTTGGCAAATGCTTCTACGCAGTACTTTTTCACTCTTGTCTTGATAAAATTGCCACAGACATAGCAAAATGCATCTGCCAGATGCTTATAGCCACTTGATGCCATGTTAGTCCACTTAAGAAGCTAGAATGAAAATAAACTGGTGAGCTTAAGACACGTGTTGTTGTTGCTCGCTCTTAGGTTTCCAGTCGGTAAGAAGGTTGCTGAATGACTGCGCTCTCTCCACGCAAATCTGTTGTTTATATACTGTAGATGCGAGGCAGAAGTAACTTTATAACGGTCACCAAAAGCTTTTTATTAAAAGTTCTCAAAAATTATACAAAGTTCCAAAAGTTTTTCAAAGTTCTGGGAAGCTCTAGAAAGTTCTAGAATTTTCCAAAACCCAAGTTTACTTTGTACTTAATCTATCTAGAATGTCCTGCAAAATAGGTCATTTTCAAAAATATCACCCTCCTGGTCCCAAAAGCAATGTTTGTGGGCCATAATTACTATTTCCTATGGTTTTGAGACATAAGATATTGGAAAATAACACTTACTACCCAGGAACAAAAAAAAAAGTAAAAAATTCTTGCACAGTTAAATTCATACAGCAGTTTCACAGCATAACAAAATAGGAATTTCAAAATTGTTTCCAGCAGTGGCAGGAACGCTAGAGGAAATGTGTTTTATCGGCAGGGGACTACTTTGAAGGAGACTGAGTGCAAAGTTACTGTACAAGTCTCGATACTTTTTTTTAAATTCTTTATTTACGTTTTCAGACAAAATTACAACAGAAAAATCAAACAAGGTTACAATTAAAATAATACATCCCTTTGAACATAAGGAAAAAAGAAACCTTAACAGCCTACCCCAACTCCAACCCTCCCCTCTTCATGTGACCAATTTAGAAACGTATTAGAAAAAAAAAAGAAGAAAGAGGCTTGCAAAGGCTAGGGTGCCACAAAAACTGCTCTATACCGTGTGCAAAGATGATTGATTGATTACCCCCTAATACACAGCATATTGTGCTTTCGATATATAACCATATAGGGGTTTCCATTTAAGCAATGTAGAAGGCATAGGAATTGTACCATAATGTGGCATCTGCTCATATTTACAGCATAACCATAAACGATTCCACCATGTGTGGCAACTGAGATCTGCCGTGTTTCCAATTATGTGTCTTGTGTGGTCTTCTTTTCAGAGCGGAATTATTATTTACTTCTTGACGGAACGCTCCAATTATATCCTTTAAATCGTGATATTATTTAATTTCAATCATCAATCCTCTAACTATTTAACACCTGTTCTAATCTTTTCACTACTAGGATAATACATTTCAATTTTTAATGGACCGGTGATCTCAGACTTTTAAAGATGCCAACTTTCAGACTTATAGCCTGTCTAGTGGCTGTGTGTCATTTCGCATCAATGATCTCTGTCCTTACAATTTTATTCCAAATTTTTGTTTATCCCAATACTTTTTATTTATTTTCCTATTTTTCAGAACATAAAGCAGTGCTTAACTTTTATATAGTATCCCTAACTCCATGCTTCAGCGCTTATTCTGCGTTTCACTGTATCAAGTTTCTTCAGGGGGGGGTTCTTTTTTATATAGCACTTTGTTGTCGGTGTGTTGTGAACACTATCAGCTTCTTGTTCCTCTGCCTTTCTTTGAGCTTGTCTGCTTCCTAATTGGTTCACGAGATGCAGCACTACTCCAATCATAAAGTCAAACAGGAAATGACAATCCCTCTGTAACGACGAGATGTCAATTGTTGAACGGAAAACAAACAATAATAGACCAAGAGAGTGTGGCCCTGAATCTCAAGACCTCTTGGATTCGGTTCCAAATCAAAATCCAGTAGGACTGAACATTAAGGCAGTCATATGGTCGTTTTGTTATGATGTAAACCGCGCTGATTCTAAATAGCGCGGTATATAAGAAACTGTAATAAATAAAATAAATAAATAAATATACCACATGCCTTAAAGTGCCAACATCCCTCTGACAAGACCAGCACACATTTCCAATTGACTTATGCCACTTGGAGACCTTTATCGGGGTAAAATGGGCTCTGTGCACAAAGAAACATAGTGCCTGGGAGATAGAGGCGGATTGAAAAACTCTAATTAGTTTATCCCAAAATTTCCCCCATGAGTCCGGAGAGAGAGTATCCCCAGTATCATGCTCTCATACCCGCTGAGTGCCGATAGAATGTGGAGAGGGACGATGGGCTACCAACTGATAATAGTAGGAAGCCACCTCTGAGGTCTGTTGGGCTGTTCCTGTAATATTAAGTAACCCCCATTCCTCAGGTAAAGATCTGATATCGATGAGAGATTTCTCTGTACAGTGTCTCAGCTGAATCCACTGAAAGTATAAGGATTTAGGAAAGTCAAATTCATGCTATAGACATACAAAAGGCTTCCACCTGCCTTCAGATATCAGCTGACCTATAGACCAAATGCCCCTGCTAAACCATTGCTTCCAGGCGAATGGACTTTGATGAATTTTTAAAAAAGGACTGTACCAAATGAGAATAAGCCTCGACAAGCATTTCCCCCGAGGAATTATACTCACTAACTGCTGGAAAGCCTTTTGGGTGTCCATTATAACCCTATGAAACTTCAACCTCTCCAAAGACACCATGCCAGGGAGGAGACTCAAGGAGAACGGAGCAGTCAATCTCTCTTCCAAGTCAAGCCACACTGGGCATTGACCCTTATCTTTTTCCACCCATCTTGATCCCTATTAACAGAAAAGCACAGTGATAGGCCTGAAAATAAGGAAAGTTCACACCCCCCTCCTCTTTTTTAGACTTAAGCTTCTTAAGAGCACTTCTAGGTGGTTTGTTTTTCCACAAAAACTGTACAAGAGTCCTTTCCACTTGTCGGTATTTTTTATCCAAAAGGAAAACCTGGAGCATTTCTAAAACATAGTTCACCTTAGAAGTGATAGTCATCTTTATCACTTCAAGATGACCCCACCAAGAAAGATAGACCGGCAAACATCTCGCAGTCATATTTCATACCATAGTAAGGAGAGTCTCTTCATTATATTGCAGAGTTTCAATAAGTGGATGGCAATAATGAACTCCTAAACATTTTACCATTTTGTGTTCCCATACAAAAGGGTAGTCATTCAAGTCCGCACTACAAACTTGTGAATTTAAAGGGAATGCTACATACTTTGTCCAATTAATTTTATATCCTGATAATTCTGAGTATTGGTCTATCAACTCTAGAATAGCCGGAATTGAACTGGGCATAGTGAACAGCCACAAATCATCAGTGTAAGCAGAAAGCTTAATTTCCATACCAGCTATGGGCACACCTTTAACTGCAGAACTCTGTCTCAACAGTAGGGCCAAGGGTTCCAAGGCCAGATTGAATAGGATAGGTGAAAGGGGCAACCCTGACGGGTGCCGCACCCTAAGAGAAAATCTCTGGATTGAGTCGCATTCACAAAAATATTTAGCACTTGTTCTTGCATACATAAGTTTAATTAGTTTAAGGAATCCTTCACCGAAACCAAACCACCTCAAGATGGCAAACAAGAAAGACCACTCCAGTCGATCGAAAGCTTTCTCTGCATCCAACGACAATCCCATCAGCGGGCCCTCCACTCCTTCCAAGACATGGCAAAACACTAGCATTGTCAGCTGCAGAGCGTCCCTCTGTGAAGCCACATTGATTCGGATGGATCAAAGATGGAATTAATTTGGAAAAATGACCGGCCAAGGTGGCAGCAAATATTTTATAGCCTGCGTTTAGTAACGAAATTGGTCAATAGTTACTGACCAGCTGAGGGTTCCTCCCAGATTTTTCAAGAAGCACAATGTTCGCAGAGGCAAATGCTCCAGTCTGGGCATCCACTTCCGAGAGAAGTCTATAGTATTGCTGAAGATATGGACCTAGCGCTTTGGAAAAGGTTCTATAAAATTCAACCGGAAGGCCATCTGGTCCGGAAGCCTTGCCCATTTGCATAGAATCGATGGCCTGGATAATTTCCATGACCGTGATCTGCCTATCAAGAACTGCAGCTGTTTCCTGATCCAGAATAGGCGTCTGAACATCGGCCAGTAATCTCTCAAAAGCTTCCTCAGAGAATTTTATCTCTGGAGAGTACAGCTGAGCATAAAATTGACGGAAGGTTTCTGCAATTTCAGCGTCCGCGACAATCAATTGTTGCACCTGGGGATCTCTTAAAGCAGCGATGCGAGAAGCTTCTTTGTGACCTTTTAATGAATTAGCTAGTAACCGTCCAGCCCTATTGCCATCCAAGTAATAATGCCCTTTCTAAGCCTGAATATTCTGTGAAGCTTCAGTAGTTAGGATCGAGTTATATCTAAATCTAAGGCGTTGTAAACATATCAGAATGTTAGGATCAGTTTTCCGACATAGGATGCGTTCCCCCACTTTGATCTGCCTATCTAAAGCTTTTAGTTCTGCTTTACGTTGTTTGGCCTACCGTATAGCAAAGCTGGTTATGGTGGCCCTTATGTTAGCTTTGAAACCCTCCCACCATGCCCATTCCAAAGTGTCCTGGGGCGAGTTAAACTGAAAATACTCCTTTATGGCCACTACAATGGTTTCACGAAACTTCTGATTGTTAAGAAGAGTTCTGTCAAAATGCCATCGTGTATGAGATGGGCAGCTCATTGAGTCTAATAGGGAGAATGAGATTGCGGCATGATCAGAAATATGAGCAGCGTGAATATTGGATTCACTGATTCTAGAACATAGTCTCTTAGAAACTAGGAAAAAATATATGCGTGATACCGAGTTATGAGAGGGAGAGAAAAAAGTGTACTCCTTATCAACAGGATGCTGCAACCGCCATATATCTACTAGGCCTAGTTCCTGCATTAGTGACAAAAGAACAGGGTGTGCTTTGGGGACCTTATTAGTTCTCACAGGACTCCTGTCCAACAAGGGGTCTGTCGTGAGGTTGAAGTCCCCCCCATAATAGTCGGGTATCTGGATACCTCTTGCGCCAGAGCCACTATGGAACTAAAGAAATTAGGTCAGTCTACATTGGGGGCATAGATATTGATGAAGGAAGTTCAGTGTATCCTATCTTGATAACAGCCATTGCCCAACGCTTTTCGATATCAGATCTAGTTTGCAGCACAGTAGGGGATAAAGATTTCCTTACTAGAATGGCTACCCCATTTTTCTTATGATTAGCAGCTGAGAAAGCCACAAGTGTAAAGGAATTCATTTCTAATTTTAAAGACTCCTTTGCATTCAAATATGTTTCTTTCAAAAATAGGATGTCAGCACATTCCTTGCGCCCATTCAAAAATATACTTTTCCTCTTAATGGGATTGTTAATGCCCTTAACATTCAGTGAGACTATCTTAAAGGAAGACATAGAGACAATATAGCACACAGTGATGTACAATTGTTACAGAAACATACCAGGTTATAACATATAATTTTACATTGTTAATCCACATCTTTGAAGCACCCAGAAATGAAGCAGCATTAATAGCTGAAGGAAAAAAAAAACAAGCAGAAATATGACACCTTGACCATAGCCCTTATAGATCACCCAAAAAAGAACATGATTTTAAATACCAAAGGCCACCAAAACCCTGGGGGGCAATACCGAACTCTAAACTTAGCGAGTGAGCCCAAAAGGACAAGACAGGCAAGGAGAGCATAACCAACTAATTTACTTCTTCTCCTCTGCCAAGTAAAACTCCTTACGCTAACCACTACCCACAACTAGAGTAACTTCCCCTAACGCCGAAGTTCTAAAACACTAGAGCAGAACGGCCCCTCCCAATGCATTACATGATCACAAAAGGATAAATGTAAATATATGAGGGTCATCCTTTCTTTCAATGCCCTGACGCCTTCTGATCTAGCCCAAACACCACAGATGACTAGAAAAATAAAAGAAAGGAAAGAACAAAAGAAGAGAACAGTGTGACCAGAGCAATACCCTGGAGTTACCCCAAAAGAACCACAATGAATATCAGCTCTATATGATTCAAATCATTACTTCACGACCTTCTATCCAGTCAAAGCACCCATATAAGGAAGATTAAGGTACTCTGCAAGTTTTGTCCACTGCTGAGTGTAAAGCAGGGTTTTCAATGCATCACCACCAATTCTTTGTCTTCCAAGAAAGCGTGCAACTCCCCTGGATCGTCAAATGTCCTAGTTTGGTTGTGCAGCGTGACTCTCATATGGGCAGGATAAAGCAGCCTGAAACGGGCCTGCAACTGCAGCAATTGTTGACACAGTGCCAAAAAACTTTCCTCTGGTCTACTGTTGCTTTCGCAAAGTCTGGAAAGAAGAGGAGCTTATTTATTTAGACAGTTTTGTAGACCACCTTATCCTTCAATCAAAGTGGTCACAACACAATTGGGGGATACATTTAACACAAGGGGATATGAGACACATACACTAATACTTACAGGGAAAATGGGTTAAATGGCTTGCCCAAGACCACAAGGAGCACCTGTAGGACTAGAAACCCTAGTCCTTCCAGCCCAAGGTTGCTGTTCTCTGGTGGGATTTGAGCCCCTGACCTTCTGGCTGGAGGCAACTTGCCCCAACCACTAGGCCACTCCACCCTTGATATTCCAATGGGGAGTGCAAGCCATGATTTGTGTGACTTGTTGAAATCGCAGAACTTTTAGTATGACTGAGCATGGCCGCTTGCCTGAGAACACAGACTGAGTAGGCACCCGATGGGCACGTTCAATCTCAAATGGCATAGTAAACTTTAGTTTTAGCACTCCCGGGATCATTGACTGCAAGAAGGCCATCATATCTGTGCCTTCAGCACCTTCGGGGACTCCCAGGATCCTAATGTTGTTTCTCCAAGCATGATTGTTACCATCTTCCAGATCTCTCTGCAATGACCGGATCAGTTTTGCTTGCTTCTCAATGGCCCTGAACTGCTCCCCGTGTGTTGCAACCACGTTCTCCACCTTCTCCAGTCTCACCTTGATCGACTCCAAACTGTTTTTTTAAGGCAGTGATATCTTCCTGCATTGTGGTCAGCCAGTCTCCATTTGATTTAACCATGTCTTTAACAGCACGGATCTCAGAGAGAAGTTCCTGCAAGGCCTCAGGGCAATCTCGGATGACCGCCATTTTGTGAGTTGAGAGAGGCTCCATTTTAGATCACTTTGCACTGGCGCTTTGTGTTCCATGATAATCCAGATGCGTCGGTTTGGGGCCAGACATATCCGGAGTTGACTGCTTCCAAAATAGGTAGGATCCGCTCTAATAAATGCAGCAGAAGTCAGGATTCTTGAACTATCCCTCCGGAGCATAGCTCTCACATGTCCATCTTGCCCGAAGTTAGGCTCCGCCCCCCATCTCGATACTTTTTGATCACACCTCGTATGTGTGATCATTTATATCTGCTTGCATGCAAGTGTAATGATCATGCCTAAATTCAAAGAGTGTTCTCTGCCACATACTGTATGCTAATATTTTATAAAGACAAGTAGCACCTATGTAGGTACCTCTCTAGGCATCTACCCTTTGCGGCCTGTTATAAAATTATTCTTAAAGAAGCTAATTTTCAAAATATTTCCGCAGGTGGAATTGAATTGACATGGGCTCATTTGGTATCCATACCTAAAATTACATAATTCACGCTGTAAAATTCCAAGTTATGCATGTCCTTCTTGAGTAAGAAGTTGAATGCCAAATGTATGAATAAATAATAAATTAATGATATAACACTGAGCTCTCTTATGCTTGATCAACATTGCACATTTATTTTGGTTTGCTTGAATTGATAACACATGAAAGGGCCTATTTGCTAAACTGTGTTAGGTGTTAAAGTGATAATTAATGCACTCTTAACAGTTAACATGGTGTCACACCCTGGCCTGCCTTCACAAGAAGTCCCTTATCCAGTGGTCTGCCCTTCAGTCAGGTATAGTCTCCAAGGTCTGAGACTCCGCCTCAAAAAGAACATCCAGAGACACACACACAGCTGAATCAGTTGAGCCTCAGCTATATAAGGACAAAACATGATAAGCGACACACCTTGGTAATCCCTTTCCCCTAACAGGGCCCATGAGTCCAAATTCTATATATTTCAAAGTTTCCACAAATGCCTTTACATTCTTCCCTCCTTGCAATTCCACAGTCAGTTTCTCACTATTGGATTAATACACAACAATTACTTTCAAAACAATTTACCTTAGGATTCACTATGTGGCCCTCCAGATACCTCCATCATGGCTTTTCACAGGTCTGAGGGTTTTCTGACTGGCCTCTGAGTTAGTGCCACTACCACCCACTCTCAGGTTAACATTCTCTTTCTCGTTTAAGCTCCAATAGCCAGTGGTCCTGCAGTACTACACAGCCCAGGGCAAAGTGTTTTCACAAGCTTTTTCCAAGACCTTATTTCTCTGTCACTTTTCCAGTCTTCAAACAGCTCTGAGTCTTTAAGAGATACAAGCAGAGATTTATCTTGTCCAGCTGAGTTTAGGAGGCAAGCAAAGGTCCCACTAGCTCCTCGGGCCAGCAGAGGTTCCAGCAGCTCTTCAATGGCGGAGTCTCTCCAGGAGACTAAGTTTCTGGGTTTGTTCTCTGGCTTTATATTCTGATTGCCCCACATCTTCTAGCCCCATCCCCTCTCTTTCCTATTGCTGGAAATAAGGAATTCCTGGGAATAAAAGGAACAGGAGAAACTGTCACTGGAAGACAAGAGCTTTATTGAGTGTCACCAGGTTGGGGAAATGACTTAGCGCTTCAGGTTAGTGGGAGAGTCTTTGTTACATGCTAACCAGCAATGTTACAGTTAGCATGGGTACATTTATTGCCACCTCAATGGATGGCGGAGAGTACACCCAAATTTATCATTGTAAATGGTTTGGCACATGGGCAGAGCTAAATCCATGCTAACTCCATGGGAACATGTCTGGCGCACACACCTTCAGTTAGCAAGGATCTGGCGTTGATCCCATGTTAAAAAAATGTGCATCCATGTCCAATAACTTAGTGCATTTTAGTAAACATGTCCCAACACGTACTATCTGCCAAATCAACAGCTAATGCAGAACAAGCTGGAGAATGGGTGGAAAATGGACATGGCTAATACATGCTGTCAATGTGGCAGATAATATATCACAGTTAATTTCACCGGAATAGATGTAACTACATACATCATTATTAACTAAATAGGAAACTGTTGAGAGTACCAACAGCAGCTAATACATATTGTTTGCAGTTACAGAAAAAGAGAAACATAACGGCAGAAAAAGACCACATGGCCTATCTAGTCTGCCTTTCCATATCAAATTCTAAATTCCCTTGTTTTCCTTTAGAGATCTTCTGTGTTTCTCCCATGCTTTTTTGGATTGAAATACTGTCCTCGTCCATAAAAAAATATTTCGTATATTACTCCTGAGCTTGCTTTCAATTGAAGGAGGCTCTCCTCTTGTGTATTTATGCCACGGAGATACTTAAACATCTCTATCATATCTCCTCTATCCCACCTTTCCCCTAATGTATACATATTAAGATCTAGAGGTTTGTCCTCATATGCTTTATAATGAACACTACTAACCATTTTAGTAGCCACCCTCTGCACCATACTGTTTATGTCCTTTTGAAGGTGAGTATTCCAAATGAGGTCGCTCCTGAGACTTATACAGAGGCACGATCACCTCCTTTTTTCTGCTGGCTATTCCTCTCCCTATGCACTCAAGCATTCTTCTGACCTTTGCCGTCGTCTTTTCTACCTGTTTAGCTACTCTAAGATTGTCAGACACAATTATGCCCAGGTCCCGCTCTTCTTTTGTGGACAGAAGTACCTCACACCCTACACTGTATACATCTCCCTTGGATTTCTCCAGTCCAAATGCATGATCCTGCATTTTTTAGTATTAAATCTTAGTTGCCAAATTCTTGACCATTCTTCAAGATTAGCTAGATCCCTCCTCATGTTATCTACTCCTTCCTGAGTATCTACTGTATTGCAGATTTTGGTATCATCTGCAAAGAGGCAAACCTTGCCCAACAGCCCTTCCGCAATATCGCCAACAAAGATGTTAAAAAGACTTGGACCAAGGATGGATCCCTGTGGCACATCACTGGCAACCTCCTTCTCCTCAGAATGAGCTCTATTTACCTTTTACATGAGCTCTATTTACCTGGTCACCTCCCCTCAACCAATTTCTAACCCAGTCAGTCACTATAGAGTTCATCCCTAGGGTGCTCAGTTTGTTTATAAGTTACCTGTGTGGAACAATGTCAAATGCTTTACTAAAATCTAAGTATACCACATCTAAGGCTATTCCTTGGTCCAACTCCCTGGTCACCCAGTCAAAGAAATCAGATTTGTCTGACAAGACCTGCCTCTGGTAAACCCATGCTACCTCAGATCCTGCAATCTGTTGGACTCCAGGAACTTCACTATCCTTCCTTTTAGCAGCGTTTCCAATAATTTACTCACCACAAAGGTTGGATTAACTGGCCTGTAGTTTTCAACCTCATCCTTACTTCTGCTTTTGTGTAAAGGGACCACGTGTGCCTTTCTCCAGTCCTCTAGGATCACTCTTTTTTTTTTTTTAAATCTTTATTTAACCTTTTACCAAACACCGTCAACACAAGCGGATACCCAAAACAACACAAAAAAGAAATCCTATACAATGGAACTAAAAAGAAATCCTACACAGTAAACTAAAACCCCTGAACCTCCCCCACCCAACAAAACCCACCCCACCCACGGCTTAGCTCACTGAGAAGAACACAACTAAACATGAGTCAGAGAGGTACCCATGACACCATTAACAGCACCATTAACAAGTCTGGGAACGGGCCACATATGTATCCAAAGGTGCCCACCGATGAGCATTAAGGTCAGCCCTGTCTGGATGGTGGAGTTTGCTATAAATTTTCTCCAGCTTGGAGTAGTGGCAAACCAGGTTCCACCATCCATCCAGGCTAAGGCTGCTAAAATTCTTCCATTTCCAAAGAATCATTTTCAGAGCAATAGCCATCATGAAGTTAAACAGAAAGGCATGGCCCTGGGATTCGGCGGGAAAGAAATTAGAGGATCACAATAGGATCCTTTTCCAGTCCAACTCCGCAGTAAAGCCCAGGATTGATTTCATCTTGGCCCATACCTGTCTCCAAAAAATTAGGACCAAAGAGCACTCAAAAAACATATGTATATAGGTACCTTTGGCTGCGGAGCAAGACCAGCACAACCCCTGAGTGCCAGAATCCCACCTGGCCAGCTTCGACGGAGTAATAAAAGCCCTGTGCATAAAAAAGAATAGAGATTGTGTGAGAGCGGCTGATCTGGATATGTGAGAGATTGGGCCCCATAAAACTTTCCATTCAGCCGAAGTAACATTCTGAGATATATCTGATTCCCATACTCGAGCTAGCCCTAGAGGCGCTTGAGAGACACTCTCCCTCCAGAGGGCATAAATCTTAGAAGTAGCCCCCTTCTGCAACGTCGTGGACCTCAGCCAGCGAAGCAGCGCGTCATCCTTAACTGCTTCGGATGAGCTTTTAATAAATCCAGAGGCAGTAATACAATGTTTCAATTGGAGCCACTTGAAAAGGAAAGAGTCTGGCAGGGAGAACATCCCTTGAATCACCGCAAAGTCTTTCCAACCATTGTCGTCTGCTAACTGACCCAAGACCAGATTCCTCGATCCTGCCACGCTCTCCAGGCAAATCTGCGACCCCGAATCCGAAATCGAGGATTCCACCAGACAGGGGTCTGCTCCGGGGAGACGACAACCTGATCTGTGAGCCTCGCCAATTCCAAGTAGGCAACCTGCGTGGACCTAATGACTCTCCCCGCTGAGGACCACTCAGGATATAGCGCCCCCAATAAATATCGAGGAGGACAGGGGGCAGCCAGATTGATCTCCACCGCTAGCCAAGTCGGCCGTTGTCCACTATCATCCACAGTAAACCAGGATGAGCCCTGTTTGATCAAAAGAGCTTGGTGGTAGTGCTGGAAATCAGGGAAATGCACTCCTCCCTTGTCTTTGGGAGCTTTCAATTTTTTGGTGGCGATACGCGGCTGTTTCCCATTCCATAAGAAGGAAATAAGGACACGTTCTATCTTCTGATACCATACTGACGGGATGGAAAAGGGGAGCATACCTAGTATATAATTGATCTTAGGGGTGAGAGTCATCTTGATGGTCTCTAGGCGACCCCACCAAGAAAGATGAAGAGGAGACCAGGCCACTACCTTAGAATGAAGAAACAGAAGGAGGTCCTCCATGTTTTTTGCAATCGAGTCATCCACCGACGCACTATACCAAGCCCCTAAATATTTAACACAACCCGCCTCCCACTTAAAGGGGAACTCTGCCATCTCTGCTGAAGTGGCAACTCGATTAAGGGGAAAAACCACAGATTTAGACCAATTGATCTTATACCCCGACACATTTGAATAGCTATCAAATAAGGCTAATATAGGCCGCACTTCCTCCGGCTGTGCGAAAAGAAGCAAGTCATCCGCGTAAGCGGATAGTTTGACTTGTGATGATCCAGTCTGAACCCCTTTAAGATCCGCCTGTCCTCGGAGAGCTATGGCCAAAGGCTCCAGGGCTAAGTTAAATAAAAGAGGGGAAAGGGGGCAACCCTGCCTAGTCCCGCGATGAAGGGAAAAAGAACGAGAGAGAATACCGTTCGCCAGAATACTAGCAGAAGCATTGGCATAGAGCGCCCTAACCTTATGAATGAAATCCTCCCCAAGACCAAACCATTGCAGAATGAAAAACATGAACGGCCACTCCAGCCTGTCAAACGCTTTTTCAGCGTCTAAAGCGAGAGCAATGTACGGACAGGTAGATAAAGAGACCCTTTCAATGAGATTACAGAGAAGACGGGCGTTATCAAAAGTTGATCTCCCGGGGACGAACCCGCATTGGTCCGGGTGGACCAAATCGCCAACCACCGAGGCAAGTCTACGCGCTAGGATACTCGCGTAAATTTTATAGTCAGAATTTAAAAGGGAAATTGGCCGATAATTTGCGACTAGAGTAGGATCTCTCCCCGGTTTCTCCAGTACCACAATGGTGGCTTCCGAGAACCTCCCAGTGGAGCCCCCTTCCCTGGCAAGCCCATCATAGTAATCCAACAGAAACGGGGCTAACTCATTGCGAAAAACTTTGTAGAATTCAGTGGGGAGGCCATCAGGACCAACCGCCTTACCCGAAGGCATGGCTTGAATTGCTGAAAGAAGCTCGTCGCGAAGAAAGGGCTTACCAAGGTTAAAGACTTGCTCTGCCTCTAGGACGGGATGATCAAGGTCTTTGACGAAACCAGCAAAAGAACTTACATCGGCAGAGATCTCAGAAGTGTAGAGTGAACTATAGAATTTGGAGAATTCGTCCACTATCTGCACGTCCTTAGTTAATCGCTCCTGTTGGCTGGATAGAACAGCGGCTATACGAGGCTTACTTTGCGGCCCCCTTATAGTATGAGCTAATAGCCTACCAGCCCTATTCCTTTCCACATGAAACCGAGCAGACTGCTTTAGCATAACTTGCTCCACATCGGAACTCAGTATATCATTATATTGAAAGCGGAGTCGTTGTAGGCGGAGGAGTAATTCAGGTTTTGGATGAGCTATCCACAGTCGCTCTCCGGCACGGATTTGAGCGTCCAAAGCACGTAATTTGGACTGCCGCCGCTTAGCCTCCAGTATTGTGAAGCTGGTTATCACTGCACGAATAGAGGCCTTAAAGGCCTCCCACCAGGCCCAGTCTGCAGTGTCTCCCCTTTTGTTAGATGTGAAATAAGAAGCTATAGCTCGCCTAATATCCTCCTGAAATGCAGGGTCTGCCAACCATGACCGATTGAAAGACCATGTCTGATTGGGGCACGCAATTCTCTCAAAGGCCACATCGATCGTTACAGCTGCATGGTCCGAAACCGACCTGCCCAAAATAGAAGAGTCACTACAACCAGAGATCAAAGACTTAGAGATCAGAAAATAATCAATACGTGATAAAGAGCTATGGGCAGGAGAGAAAAAGGAAAAATCTTTTTCTTTGGGATGAAACAGACGCCACACATCTACCAGATCACAGGAAGTAAGCAAAGAAGAAAGCGCAATACGCGCTCGTGAAGGGCGCTCAACCCTGCCAGGGTTCCGATCCAATAAGGGCTCTATGACCATATTAAAATCCCCACCCACAATTTTTGTGACCCCTGGTTCTTCTTGTAGGATCCCAGCAAGGTTAGAAAAAAAAACAGGATCGTCAACATTAGGGCCATAAATGTTGACCACTGATAAGAGCTCTCCCCCAGTTTGTATAATAGATTTAGCCCATCTCCCGGCCACATCGTGACCTGAACTGATCAAATGAAGCCCGAGGGCACTCTTAACTAAGGTAACAACCCCGTTCTTTTTATGCACAGCGGGGGAGCAACCAACCACCACATAGAGTTTATCTGCCAGCTTATTTGCCTCCACCACTGATAGGTGCGTCTCCTGGAGCAAGATAATGTCGGCAGATTGACGTTTACAGTACAACTGAATTTTCTTTCTCTTAGCCGGCGATCGCAGCCCCTTTACATTGAGGGATAAAATCCTCAGTTTATTAGCCATAATCTGCTACTCTAATTAAGGATAGCTCTGTGATACCTCCTCAGCTAAGCCCAATTCTTAGATTCTCAGTGAGCCATAAGCCGCCCCCAATTAAACAAAAGAGAAGCAACTGGGTAAGACAGCAGAAACACATCAACCACATGAAGCAGCCCCTTATTAATTAACAAACTGTTCAAGTCCCGACCACCCCCCAAGACAGTAGTATACAGGTAAATATTATAACATCCCCCGGCATCGAAAATATCCAGCATTAGAGAGGCCGGCCCGAAGTATTAGCCACCCGTAACCGGCCCCGATCTAAAAGACAAATCACCAGGCAAGCCATTAAGTCATCTTTGTTGCATTTGGAGCTCCTCGTGCTCTTCAATATATTGGCGCAATAGATCCGGATCTTCAAACGACCTGGTTTGGTTGTCCAAGGTGACCTTAAAGCGTGCTGGGCTGAATAGACCAAAACGGGCCTGCAGGCTACGCAGCCGAGGTCTGAGTTCCAGGAACATCCTCCGCTTCTCTACAGTGCGCTTGCAATAGTCCGGGTAGAAAGAGATTTTCCGACCCTCATGTTGAATCGGCTGACTAGCCTTGGCCGCTGCAAATATCTGCATAACCTGTTGGTGCCTGAGTAGGCACATGATGAAAGGACGAGGCCGCGGGCCTTGAGAACGGGACCCCGTGGAAGAAGCAGGGATCCTGTGAGCCCGCTCGATTTCCAGCGGGGGATCAAAAGTTAACTTCAGAATCTTAGGTAAGAAGGACTCCATAAATCTGATAGGGTCCGTCCCCTCCGCTCCTTCTCCCAGCCCGATGACACGAATGTTATTACGTCGGGCCCGGTTGCTCATATCATCCATGCTTTGCTCAAGCCGGCCAATCTTCCGCGCCATTGATGAGACGCTCTTAATTTTAGTATCTTGCTCCACAATCGTCTCCTCCACTTTCTCCACCCGAGCTGAGAGAGATTGAAATTGTGAGCCCAGATCCCTTATCTCGTCCTGAAGGGCTGACAGCGATTCTCCATTAGAGTCTACGCGGCTCCGTATAGCACGAACTTCCTGCAGGAGTAGTCTTAGGTCCTCTGCAGACTCATGCAGAGGCCCTGCCTTGTGCGGAGACAACGGATCAGTCTTAGATCGCTTAGACCCAGATGTTGTCGGTGTTGGAGGGAAATCGAGGCACGTTTGCTTGCTCCCCGACATCCCTTACAGCTGCCTCTACGAAATTCAGCCGCCGGGATGGGTTTACGTTCGGGTAGGTCGCTAATTTCTATATTAAGGCCTAGGAGAAGAGGACTTACACCTCCATGCCGGTTTCGTGCTGGCTCCGCCCCCCTCTAGGATCACTCTTGACTCTAATGAAGCATTGAAAAGGTTAGTCAGTGGAGCCACTACAAGTCCGATGGCTTTGTCTACTTTTAGTTAAGTTCCTCATGAACACAGTCTTCTGAAAATTGTTCAAGATCCCCATTGCTTCTGTTCCTATTTGTGAGTGTTTTCTAAAGTCCTGCTCCTAGTACTTCATCTGTGAACACAGAACAGAAATATTTGTTAAGTAATTCTGCTTTATCCTCATCAGTTTCTGCATATTCCTCGACTGCACCCTTGAGTCTTACAATACCACTTTTGCCTTTCCTCCTCTCATTAACATATCTGAAAAATGACTTATCCCTGCATTTTATTGTATTGTCTATTTCTTCTTCTTTTTGACCCTTTGCTTTCCTGACTATTTTGCTAGCTTCTCTAAGTTTTTCCAAATAGAGATGTCTGTCTTCCTGTCTCTCTGATCTCTTCTATTTCATGAAAGCCTCCCTCTTCTTCTTCATCGTTTCAGCTACTTCTTTTGAGAACCATAGCGGTCTCCTTTTGCTTTTACATTTATTTACCTTTCTAACAAAAAGATGTGTTGCCCTTAAAATATCACCTTTCAGTTTTGCCCAGTTTTTCTACATCCCCCAACTGTTCCCATCCTGCTAATGACTCTTTGATGTATTGGCCCATCTTAGCAATGTTAGTGTTCCTAAAGTCTAAGACCCTCACTTTTGAATGTATTTTATCAGTCCTAATCTTAATACTGAACCACACCATCTGCTGATCACTGGACGCGAGATGATCTTTCACTATAACATCAGAAACACTTTCCCTATTGGTAAGCACTAGTCCAGGATGGCCCTATCACATGCAGGTTCTGCTACCTCTCGCCTCTCTATCGCATACAGTTCCCTTGGATTTCTGCTTCCCAAGTTTCTATGATAGGATTCCATATCTTTATGCTGACACTGAAAATGTTTTTAGAAGTAACATTTTCCAAGCTTATCAAATTAAGGGCAAAAAGGGAATTTAAGAGTCATTGTATAGCTTTGCAGTCTAAACTTGCTGAAAATGTGTTATGCCACATCAAAAATCTAACACTTCACAGTGACTGAAATATCTCTTACTACAGGCTTGTTGGTTGTCTAGCACTTTGCTGAAGGCAAAAAAAAGTAAGAAAATTCCACCATTAAATTGACACTTTCAAATTAATAACCATGCAGTTCTGAAATGAAGATAGCACTGCCTTATGCTACAAGATGTACATTGTTCTGAAAAATTATTGGTTCAATTACTTTTGACAGATTTTCATTCTTCTCAAATGGGTTAATTTTCATCATGTTATTAAGGAATAAATTCAAAACCTTGTAAAGGAGTCTGGAACTAATTAAACCCTTGAATAAACTTCAAACTGTTTTTGAGCAAACTTACAGTAATACAAATAAAAATAAATAATGGAACGACCAGCAGTTCAACAGTAATTTTGACCTGTGGGGTTTGCCACAATAATCAAAACAAAACTGAGCAGGAAAAGTACCCACAGAAATTTATGCTTGATTTTATAGCAGGATGCCTATGTGAGAAGCCCAAAAAGGTGCCTGGTTTAAAAACGTTATAAAAGCAACATAAGACACCTACATGTCTTTATAAAATAAGCCCCCAGATCCAGCCCCAATAGCACAGAAATGCTGATGCACAATTTTACACTTACATAAGAATATAACATAAGATATGCCATACTGGGTCAGATCAAATGTCCATCAAACCCAGTATCCTGTTTCCAACAGTGGCCAATCTAGGTCACAAGTACCTGTCAGGTTCCCAAAAGATAGACAGATTCCATGCTGCTTATCCCAGGGGTAAGAAGTGGATTTCCACAGTCCACTTTGATAATGATGAATGGACTTTTCCTCCAAGAAATTGCCCAACTCTTTTTTAAACTCAGCTATACTCTTTAAGTATTTAAAGGTCTGAAAGAGTATTAATGAACAAACAAACCTCTTCCAAAGACAGGGAAGCTGTAAAACTAGAGAGCATAACATGAAGCTGCAAGGGGGTAAACTGAAAGGCAATGTCACAAAATACTTTTGTGGATGCTTTGAATGCCCTCCCAATGGAGGTGCTGGGGGCAAATACAGTAACAGAATTCAATTGGCATGGGACAGACATAGTGGATCCCTTTATAGCAAAGGATACAATCAAAATAAACATAACTAACTCTTATATCTCATCAAATTGGGGGGGGGGGGGGACCTACACGGAGAGTTGGGTACATCCCTAAACAAAGACATGGGGAGGCGTGACCTGCATGGAGTGTCAGGTTACCTACTCTTGCCACCTTGCTGGAAGTAGGAAAGTTACCCATATCTAGATGAAATAAATGACTGCTTCTTGGAGTACTGGTTTATAAACTGGTAAGAGGGGAAACCATTTTGGATCTAGTCCTTAGTGGAACACAAGATCTGGTGCAAGAGATAAGGATATTGGGGCCACTTGGCAATAGTGATCATAGCATGATCGCGTTTGATTTAATAAATGGAGGAAGGATGGTGAGGAAATCCACAGTACTACCTTTTAATTTTCAAAAGGACAAATTCCCATAGGAAAAGTCCATAAACCGTTATTAAGGTAGTTCAGGAGAAAATGACTGCTTATCCCTTGGGACAAGTAGCATGGAACTAACTAGTTTTAGGGATATGTCAGATACTTGTGACCTGGATTGGCCACTGTTAAAAACAGGACACTGGGCTCGAAGGGCATTTTGGTCTGACCCGGTATGGCAGTTCTTATGTTCTTAAGACTTCGACTTTCATACTTTGTACACATCATGCAAAGAGAAAGATCAATAGAGAAGGCCATCAGGCTTGTCAAGTTTGAAGGTCAATGCAAAAGAGGAAGAATGGCAATGCAATAACAGCAGTTATGGATGCCACTTTATCAACATTTAGCTGCCTGACTGAAAATCACAGCTGGGTTTAGTGTATGAGTAGCTGGGTTTCAAAAAGGTTTGGGACAAGTTCCTGGAGGAAAGGTCCATAAACAATTATTAAAAGTGACCCAGGATATCACTACTTGACCCAATACAAGCACTGTGGAACCTGTGTCTTTTGGGGAAACTGTTAGGTACTTATGACCTAGATTGGCCACTGTTGGAAACAGAATACTGGGCTTGATGGACCTTGGTCTAACCCAGTATGGCATATCTTATGTTCTTATGTTAAGACAACTATCCACAAGGACACCATGAGTTGACCTCGACTTGAAGGCAAACAATCATGTTTCTGTTATTTGAATGGTTTACTATACTGTTTAAAGGTGTATATTATTGCTATCTATTAAAGCCTAAATCTAAGTTTATCTCAGCTTTCTAATTGTCTCTTATGCTGACATGGAGCCATTTTGCTATTGTCATGCTGCTACTACAATGTAAGTTGGCTATTCCTGTGGAGATTGTACATTGCTTGAGTGAATCTCTTCAGAAAGACGGTTAATAAATCCTAATACACAAATAAAAACAAATTTCACAGCAATGCATTCTAGCTACTGTACTTAAAAAAAAATGTGTTTCTTTTCCAATACCACGCCATCCTTGGGCAGTCGCATCTATTTACATCCAAGGAAACTCCTTCAGAGTTGTAGCCTGAATTACCAGCCATGTTTGATTCAAACATGAGATAAATAAACTTGATGCCTTACATCCCTTCTTGTTCCCTCTGTTCTTCTCAAGCTTTGCTGTTTGCCCTGCTGCCTCCACCCTATCGCCACCTGGTTATTTGCCATGCTTCAACTTTTTCTTGGAATTCACTGCCTTTTAACATTCACCATGAAACTTCATTCTCAAAGTTTACAAGTTGAAAAGTGTACATGTATAGTGTGACAAAATAGCGATATTTCCCCTTTCTCCATTTGCAAACTCATACATGTCTGTGATGAAGCTGAATGTGAAGAGATATGAAAAAATCTGTCTCAACAGGGTAACAGGAGCTCTCTAGTTCCTCTGCGTGGTTCTGTGTGTCTGTTCAGTGTGTGGATGTGGATGTAGGTATGTGTGTGTGCATGGATGAGGTGGTGAAGTTTTGGGTGCGTGTTTGTATGAGTACATGTGCGCATGAGAGTGGGTGGGGCAGGTTGAGGGACTGTGTGCGTGTGTGCATATGTGAAAAAACTAAAGGAAGGAGATGAGAGGGGGAGGCACCCCAACCCTACATCACACACATACACACACCCCACCCATTCAATACACACATGCAGGCAGGCATCCCAATCCTGACATGCACATAGACCCCTACCACTGCACTACACGCATACAGAAAGACATGCACACAGGCACCCCACCCCCATACCAGACACACAAAGCACATAGGCACCCCATCCCCACAGCACACACACACACACACTACTCCTGCATCATACATATAGGTGGTCATTCCATTCAGGACATCGAGGCCCCTATGCGCCCGATTGGAATCAGACGCACAGAGGTAGATGTGATTCTGATCCCACGAGGCATGTCTTGCCCATGCGGGATCAGAATCGTGACTAGGCCTGTACGTGCAGCCTGGGACCCGATTCCCATTGGCCCGCACATACAGGCCCCGACCCAGCTAACTCAGTCAAGGCTATCAAAAGGAGCTGCGGCACCATGGCATCCGGTTGCCATGGCACCACGGCTCCTGAATGGAGCCGCGATCCCCGGCTGCTGACAACTGTTTCCCCACAGCCTGACCCCTGTCTGGCCTCCCACGGCCAGGGTCGGGCTGCGGGGATTCCCCTGTATCCACCTCACCTTTCTCCCCTGGCCAGAGCTCCTGTCCCCTGATGTCTAGGAAGACTTATTCCACCTCCAAGGTGGAATAAGTCCCCTGTCCAGTCTGCCGGCCCTGGATGTACAGGGCGAATGTCAGAATCAGCCCTGTATGCCCAGGGCCACGGACCGCCCACTGCCTGCCCTAACTTTGCCTCCACACTGTCCCCTTCCCACCCCCATCTAGTCTCCCCGGACAAACACCTTGCTTGTACAGGGAGGTTATCCAGGGGCACAGAGGGAGCCGAATAGTGAGGATGGACTGAAGATGGCAGAAATATATAGTTAACACCAGTTTTCAAGATGATTTATGCAGCCTCTGTTACCATAATGAGACACATTCTATCATTTCTCTTCAAACTCTTCAACCAAGAGAATTATATGAGTTTGAAAATGAAGGAAGGGGGGAAACGTTCTCACATCTAAAAAGCATCTATGCATGTGGATTTGCTGACATGTGCACATGCCATTTTAGAACCCAGCTTTTTCAGAACTAGGAATGTTTAACACATCCAAGTCTCCTAGGGGAGTGTCAGGGGTGGGGAGAGGGAGTAGTCTGGGCAGGTCATGGAGGCATGCATTTCCTATTTTACAGCATATGGGGAATCCATGTCCAGCTGGCAAGATCTAGAGGTCGGCATTTTTACCTAGTCCTAGGAAAGAATAAGTGCTAGCTCAGAGGGAAAGCAGTGCATGCTGAGGTCAGCCATCCCCTTATGAATGCCCCGATCTGGTCAGTAACACTCCCTCATACACAGCATAGAAACATAGAAACATGATGACAGAAAAAGACCACATGGCCTATCTAGTCTGTCCTTCCATAACAACAACTAAAACAGTCCACTTTTTACCTTTAGAGATCCTCTGTGTTGGTCTCATGCTTTTTTGAATTCAGTTACTGTCCTGATCTCTACCACCTCCACTGGGAGACTATTCCATGGATCCACTACTCTTTCTGTAAAGAAATATTTCCGCATATCACTCCTGAATCTATCTCCCTTCACCCTCATCCCATGTCCCCTCGTAGCAGAACTTGCTTTCAATTGAAAGAGGCTCTCTCCCTGAACATTTATGCCACAGAGGTATTTAAACATCTCAATCATATCACCTCTATCCCGCCTTTCCTCTAAGGTGTACATATTAAGATCCTTAAGTCTGTCCTCATATGCTTTTTAATGAAGCCCATTAATCATTTTAGTAGCAACTCTCTGCACCGACTCCATCCTGTTCACATCCTTTTGAAGGTGCGGTCTCCAGAATTGCACACTATACTCCAAATGAGGTTGCATCAAAGACTTATACAGAGGCATTATCACCTCCTTTTTTCTGCTAGCCATTCCTCTCCATATGCACCCAAGCATTCTTCTAGCTTTTGCCGTCGCCTTTTCTACCTGTTTAGCTACTTTAAGATCATCAGACACAACCACGCCTAGGTCCCGCTCTTCTTTAGTGGACAAAAGTACTTCACCTCCTATACTGTATTGCTCCCTTGGATTGCTGCAGCCCAAATGCATGACCTTACATTTTTTAACATTAAATCCCAGCTGCCAAATTCTAGACCATTCTTCAAGCTTAGCTAGATCCCTCCTCATGTTATCTACACCTTCCTGGGTGTCTACTCTATTGCAGATTTTGGTATCATCTGCAATGAGGCAAACCTTACCCGACAGCCCTTCCGCTATATCACTAACAAAGATGTTAAAAAGAATCGGACCAAGGACAGATCCCTGGGGCACACCACTGGTAACATCCTTCTCCTCAGAGTGAGCTCCATTTACTTGTACTCTTTGTCGCCTCCCACCCAACCAATTTCTAACCCAAGCAGTAACTTTAGGGTCCATCCCTAGGGTGCTCAGTTTGTTTATAAGTCGCCTGTGAGGAACAGTGTCAAAGGCTTTACTGAAATCTAAATACACCACATCTAGAGCTCTCCCTCAAGTTGATGAGGCCATTAATCCTCCAAAACACAGCATCAATTTGATTAGACCATGAGACCCCCACACTCAGCATCAACCCAATCATGCCATGGAAACACCTATACAGCATCAATCCAATCAGGCCAAGGGAACCCCCAACAGGCAGCATCAATTCTGTCAGACAATGGGAACCCCCCTCCAAACCAACATTATCTGGCATCGGACACCCTCCCCCCAAACCAACAGTAACCAGCATTGAACCCCCCTCCACCACCGGCCATCACAAACCTGATTTGACAACCATGCAAGCCCCTCTTCCTCCACAGAAATGCACCCATTCCCCTCTATAGTCCCCTCCCAGCAAAGCCACCCAACCGGGGAGTCATGTCAGTCAGTAGGAATGATGCCCACTCCCTCCTACACAGCAATAGACTCTAAAATGGCATTGATGCCTCCTAGAGGTAAATAAAATACTGTCCTACTTTTTCACATTCTTAGATGGACGTGGGAATTCCCCTCTCCACATCCTTTCTGAAATTCCTCCTTCACATTTATGTCGTTTTGGACTTGTTTAAAATTCTCCCATCACATGCCCACTCATTTTTCTAAAACTGGAGATGAGACAGAGATTAATCAGAGATTCTGTTAACCAAGAAAAGAAAGAACTGCTAAGGCAGATGAAAAATCTGAGATATAATAGCTTAGAAAATAGTTCATTTTATGCTTTTCATGGTGTTTGGCTACTGCTTTATACCCTGTGCCAATCAATTTGAGTCATTCTTTAAACCAGCTTAGACTACTGGGATCTGTCTCAGTTTGTATATCAGATTTTCAGGCTTCCCAACCCTGATTGTGTCCTCCAAGGCTGATCGATCTGATAGCTAGGTTTTATTAAAAATGGGCAGAGATAACTCATGATCAAGGTGGTGATTGTAGAGAACATTGACAAACTATGCAATGATAAGTTTTCTCTTAAAACTAATCAGTAAGGGCTGCTAGCAGAGTTTAGTAGCTGCAGGCCTTGTAAGCTGTTAGATGTAAAAGACAGCTGAAAATGTGAAACTGTCAAGAAATCAGTTTCCAAAGTGCCTAGGAAATGCTATCTTGACCACATGCTACTTCCTACTTTTTATTGAAGATTGCGAATGGAAATTATCAGCCTGTTGGATTGGTGAAAAGCCATCGGGGGCTTTTGTTTTTCCCAGCCTCCTCCTAGCAACAGATCAAGGACCAATAGGTAGCAGATTGAAAGGTGATGAAAGTGAAGACAAAAAATTCTGGAAAGAGGAAACATTATTAACTGGAAGCTGGGTAGCTTTCAAGCATGCATGCATTATGCATGTTCTATACAGGCAAAAAATGGCTATTTTACATTTAAGGTTCAGAAGTCCCTAAATAATCCTATTTCTCACAGAACAACATCTAGTGCACGGTTGTGTTGTGTATGTTCATGAGCATCCTGTCAAGTCACAGGAATTAACTATCTTTTTTCAGATAAAGTTGAAAACAATCACTTTTAAGGACTGTTCCTTCCTTTCACTTTGGAATTATGGATTTGATTTTAGCATAGGCAGTCCTGGGAATTATCCATGTAGTGGTGATATTCAGATCACTATCAGGAGAAATATCCAGATAGGACAGCCAAAGGTTATCCAGGCAGTTGCCCTATCAATCTAATAGTGAACGCTACACAAAACAATAGGGTTACTAAGATTTTGAGATCACTCCATTGGTTACTCATTTTAGCTAGAATCTAATTTAAATTATGATGTTTGGTTTTGAAGTGTATGAATGCTTTAGCTCCTTTGTATTTGGTTTTGTTAATCTAATTAGCTTGTTTGAATTGATAAGGTAGGAATCTACATCAGACTAAGTTGAGACTCCCAACTGCTATCGACAATAAAAAAAAACGCTTCAAGGTCACGTTCCTATGATCTGGAGGATTCTTCCCTTAGAGATTAGAATGGAAGGAAATTATATAAAATTCAGAAAAATTGTAAATACATGATTGTTTCAAAAATGTTTGGAATGAGGTTTTACTCAGGTTTTATACTTCATTTTATTTGTTTAATTATGTGATTTTTATTGCTGCACCTTCTTCTGCTATCATTTGCTGGACTCCATCTTAGGCTTATGATTAAGCAGAATATAAATGTCCAAGTAAACTAAACTAAATTAAATTAATATGAGTAATGAAATCCACATTTCATGGCTCAGAAATGACCCAGCTCTATATACTAACCAAATCATTATTGTGTGTGCACCATATTTTGTTTCATTTTTACATTTTTGTGTGTTTTTGCCTTTTTTTCCCACTTGTTTATGTATTTATTTTACATTTTTGAACATGTACATTATACCCATATATGCAAAAGTATATTAATGTGCACATGCAGTTTATTCACTTTGGATCCCATTTCTTAATATGTATCCACCCTTCCTGACCAGCTATTTACCAATGTCAACTTTCTGCCCTATGGTGAATAAAAGTATTTTATTTTAATGCTATAAATGTTTGTCTTTGGACTTTCTATGGGTAACTTTATAATAGTGAGACTAGATTAAGGGCCTCTTTTACCAAAGCCCACTAAGGATTTTCCATTAATATGCTGATTTCACCCACATTAATGACAAAGGCTTCATGTTAACTGAAAAGGTGCTTATTCAGTGTGGGAGTCATTCCATAGAGGATGTCCAGGCCCCTGTGCACCCGATCGGAATTGGACACACAAAGGTAGACCCGATTCCGATCCCATGGGAGCTAGACGTGCCCACGGGATCAAAATCAGGTCCAGGGTCTGTGTGTGCAAGCCAGTATCTGATTCCTATCGGCCTGCATGTACAGAGCCATACCCAGCTAACTCAGTCAGGCTCCTGAATGGAGCCGCGGTGCCATGGTGTCCCATTGCCATGGCACCATGGCTCCATTCAGGAGCTGCAATCCCTGACCTCTGACCACTCTTTCCTTTCTCCGCAGTCCAAACCACGATCTGGTCTTCCATGGCCAGGGTTGAGCTGCGGGGACCCTCCCCTTCATCCCCTCACATTCCTTGTGCTGCCCAGGCTTGCCATCCCCTGAGGTCCAGGAGGACCTATTTTAACTCCAAAATGGAATAAGTCCCCCATCCAATCTGCCGATCCCGGACATACAGAGCTTATGTCAGAATCGACCCTGTACATCCAGGGTCGTGGACCACCCACTGCCCTCCCTAACTCTGCCTCTGCAACACCCACTTCCACCCCCATCTAAGCTTCCTTGTTTGTAAGGGGAGGTTTCTGACAGGGTGGGGTGGGGGGGGGGCAAATAGCAGGGATGGACGTCCCAACAGGGCGTCCATCCCCACTATTCGTGTGACAGAATGATCCCCTATGTTCTCAGCAGTTAATATATGAATGATTTTTTCTAAATTGCACTCCACTACTTCAGATTTACTTATCAACTCTTACAGAGGACTTGTTAGGAGAGCCCACCTTAAGAGCAGCAATTTAGCTATCCAGTTAGTGGCAATATACAGATGCTGGCTGGATAGCTTTACTGGCTAAAGTTAGGCCAGCCTTTTTTGGGCTATTGTTATGCAGGGTTTATCCACTAGTGGCTCAATATCTCTGCTGACTGGCTGTCCCTCAGTTCCATCACCCTAACTGGTTAGCATCAGGGTGTTTAAACTGGGTAGGAAGGGATATTCGATAACACTAAATGCTTTAGAGCCACTGAATATCCCACTGACTGTGATTTAGTTGGTCATAAATCCTTTCAATATCAGTTCCTATTTTTATCAATTTAAGCCTGCCATTCATTGCCTAGATTTATGAGCTTGAAAATAAGTGCTAAGCTCCTAACTTTTTTCTTACCCTAAATCCTCCACTGTTGCCACCCATTTTTTATGTGCCTTGAGTTTAGTGAAATTCTGAGTATAAATTAAGGAACTCAGCCCTAGTAAAATTTCAAAGAGGTCAATTTAGGGGATAAACAATAGCTTCTGATAGCTGGGGGAGGGGGGAGGGGGGCATAAGGTTTGCCTAGGGTGCTAACATCAGAAACAAACTCTGGGGCTGGGGTTATCCAAATATAGAGGGGAATTTTAGAAGATCCATCCAAGCGCAATCTGGGACTTCTAATCCAGAATTCTGAAAACAATGCAGGCACATCCAGGTGCTGACATAATTTCATAAATCTGGACATGCCCAATAGGGATATCACCAGGACTGAATTTCAGAACCTAGATGTCTAGGTTGGAGTACTGGGCAGGGCCGGCCCTAGAGTTGGTCCAAAGTGTTGGCGTCCTAGGCGAACCCCAAGCTTTGCACCCACTCAGGCTGTCTAAATCTATTATTTAGCATTGAATGGCCTGCTTTTGCTGCACTCCAGAGGTTACTTCCCTAGGCAACCACCTAGTTTGCATAGTGCTTGGGCTGGCCCTGGTACTGGGTGAGGATCAGGGCAACCAGAGTCCAAATCCTGCTGCTGCTATAATTGAAATTGTGCTGAGTATTAAGGATGATAGAGTGCTTTCCTCTCTATACACTCTGGATATTTTTCAGCTAAAACTAGAGCTCGGAGCTGGTCTAAAGTTAGACGTGATTGCCAGACGTCCTTGACGTTTCTGTAATCAGGTTGAGATGTCCTGGTCCATGGAAATGCCCTGATCATGCCTCCAAGGGTCTGGGAATGCCCCAGACATGCCTGCTCCATGCCTCCTCCATGCCCCAGACATGCCTTCACCCATTCAGATTTGGATGTTGTCATGCTGGAGACATCCCTGGAGCCAAATTCTAAAATGGCTCTGTAGACGTATCTATGCCCATTTTCAGTACTCCAAAGCATGAATAGGGCTTCTAAAATTTACACGAACAGCAGCTTCTCTTGCCTTCTCTTAATTTATTTTCTTTTACAGAGGTAGCAGAAAACAGGGAAGGTTAGAAATATAACTGAAACTGGTGGTGGTTTTGTTTCTTCAACCTAAGAAATGATGTGAAAATGAGTTTAAAAATTCCTTGCACTCAACAGAATTAACTTTCATAAACCACTGTATAATGCAGCTATTGAGATGGAATTATAATATTATACAGTGACAAAATAAAGACTAAAGCAATTAAATAATTTAACCACTGCAGTAAACTAAAGCTTGCAATAAAGACAGGATACAGGTATTAAATTTTCCTTAACAAAGAGATGAATGTGGAATTGTATGCTTGACTTCCTTCATGCATTTTAAAATGGAGTTTTTTGTTCATAATGGAGCTAGCAGTCGAGGATTTGATGAGAAGGAATGAATAAGGAAACAATTTGGTGTGGTTCTGTCTATGAAAAGCTTGTCGTTCAGAATTACCAAATGCATATTTCATAATAAAACAAAATCATATGTTTTATATATTTTACTGTGCATATAGGACACTGGATAACTCAAGAGAACTCACAAATGCTTCCAGAATCTTTGGCCTCTAGATTATCAGTCCAAATACAATATCAGTCCAAGAAGCTATATAAAATGAGTTGGTAGGGGCATCCTAATTCTCATTGGGCATGTCTGCATTATAAATCTCCACCATAAAATGTAGACGAAAGATCCACTGTGGCTGCAGAAATTTCACATGGTGGCTGCCAAGTTCCCTGCCAACTGAAATTATTTGATATGGAGAATTCCCAGTGCCATGTATGAGCTTACTCTTTAAGTCCTCTGGTGTATAATTCCTCTCATAAGGCCTTGATGAACTTGTTTGTGGCTTGTGGACCCAGCAATCTATGCTGAAAAATGTGGGAGAGGATGAGTCCTTCACTGGATGAAATGACATCATTAAGTTCTATTGACCATTCCCCTCCTTCCATGCCTTGCCTAGTCAAGCCAGCCTGCTATGAGAGCCAGGCTCTTCAGCGTTTGCAGTTTCTCTCAGTCCATCCCTTCAAGGAGGCTGCTGGTGCAGGATGACATAGTTTCTGTGGGTTCAGCAGCAGCAACAGTAACAGCAACAGCAAATAAAAGAATCCTCCTTGAATCCATTGGATGCCCCTGAAGGAGATTCTACTACTGGAACACCTGCTCTGAAAGAAGTACAGAGGATGTTTGCATGAAACTGACATGATCGTCTTTGATGATCTCTGGAAAACCTTGCTCATCCAGGAGGGATTTCTTACTACTTGTTTGGATGATTTTGCTCATATAATTGATTCTTCCTGGACACAGATACAGAAAGATGAAAATACCCTGCAAGTTAGGCAAAAGAACTGGTAGAATTGCAGACCACACTCACAGGGCTTTATAGAAATAGATTTCATACACACAGCTACCATCATGGGTCTTCAAGCACACTGAATAGCATCAACAGATCCAAATACTCACAGAGCACTGAAGTAAGAAAGTCATCATCCATAGGAGGAAAGAAGCAACAGGATTTGCAATAAATAAATAAATAAATAAATATTGTTCTCAAGATTGTTCTATGTAAGTTACTATGTTACCTAACTTGTTCTATGTACGTTCTGTTCCTGTTCCCTGTAAACTTTACTGAATGCGAAATAGTGTGGTATATAAAACCAATAAAATAAAAAAATAAAAAATATATAAATATATATATATACATAAATAATTACACAGGTACACTAACAATTTTTTTTTAAACTGCCTCTAATGTTTCGATTGATTTTTACGTTTTTTGGTGCGCTGAATCCAAATCTGGTAACCAATTTGCTCCATCACGTACAGATTTTTTGCTACATTGGGTTAGCAGTTTGAGGTGAACGTTTCAGATTGAGTGTGATCGAGATAAAAGTTTCTTGGATGAATCCTTTATACTAATTGTTTAGTAGTTATTCAAATAAGAATAAAGAAAATTGTAACAAGGCAGCACATAAGAATAGAGTAATGTCAACAAAACACACTGTGATGGTAGCAAAATTGTCTGCACTTAAAACAGCCACATACATGTGCACAAACATTGAGCATATAAGAGCGAGGTTAGACACAAAGCAAAGCAAAGAAATGTGCAAAAAATGTTGTACAGGTATGTATGTAAGAATAGAAAACGCAAACCGCACCATTGCAATACATGAAGACAAACACCCGATGGTGTGAAAATAAAATTCTAATAAATGAGATCCGACACTGTGGTAATAACTAGCAAATTTTTATTTCAAAGTTTAGTAAAAACACGATATTTGTCAACACAGTTTAGATTTTAAAGTCATTCTTGGGTCAATCAATCTCCTGGTGGGCCCGTTTCTTCTTCCCCCGAATGCTTCTCTTGGTGCGCTGCTTGGCGTATTTTTCATCTGGGGTTTCCCGCAGCAGCAACCAGCAGAAATCAGCCATCATAGTGGTGTTCCATCTTCCTTGGTACCTTCTCTCTGCGTCCTTGATGTCCTGGTGAAACCTTTCACCTTGTCTTCACTGTACGCCCCCAAGTTTTCGGGAAAGTAGTTCACATGGGAGTGCAAGAAATGGACTTTCAGGCTCATGTTACAGCCTTGTTCTTTGAAGGCATTGAACATCCTGGCATCAATATCCTTATAGTTCTCATCCCGCCTGTTCCCCAAGAATTTGAGAACAACATCCTTGAAGGAATCCCAGGCTTCTTTTTCCTTCTCAGACATCGTTTCAGCGAATGCTCCATCTGAAATGAGTTTCCTTATATCAGGGCCAACAAACACTCCTTCCTTTAGCTTAGCTTCAGAAAGTCGGGGGAACTTTGAGCAAAGGTACCGAAAGCACTCACCATCTTTTGGAAGGGACTTGATGAATTGCTTAATGAGACCCAACTTAATGTGGAGAGGTGGTAATAGAATTTTATCACGAGGTACCAAGCTCTCATGAAGAACATTTTTCTCACCGGGTCTCAAATACTCCCGAATTGGCCAGTCTTTTTTCCCCCAGTGTAGGTCGCGGGCCCGGCTATCCCACAAGCAAAGGAAGCAGGGATATTTGGTGAAACCGGATTGCTGCCCTAATAGCATGGATAGAATTTTAAAGTCTCCACAAATCATCCACTTATGCTCATCATAACGAATCTTCTGAAGAATCAGGGCCAAATTCTCGTATTTTTCTTGGAGAATAACAGAGTGAGCAATAGGAACTGAAGCGAATGTGTTGCCATTATGAAGAAGAACACCTTTTATGCTGTCTTTTGACGAATCAATGAACAGCCGCTATTCAGCAGGATCATACTTGAGTTTAAACTTTTCCATCACTCCGTATATATCGTTGCAAAATACCAAATCTTCCTCTTTGCTGAAATACTTCAAAAATTGTGTCTCGCGGTTGCGGTACCAATAAAAAGTTGTTCCTGGTGACAATAGATTTTTCTGTTTAAGCCGAGAACCTAGCAGTTGGGGAGCATCTTTTGGGAGTCCTAAATCCCGGACTAAATCATTCAATTCAGCTTGAGAGAAAAGTTCAGGTTTCGGATCTGGTTCAGTTTCAAACTCGGAAGTACTGGACTCATCGGGAAAAGCCATCTGATGAGTCTCATCATGATCAGAACCGTCCACACAAATATGATCCAAAGATTTTGGTGGTTCAGGCACAGGTACTTCGTTGCTATGAGGCATAGGCCTAATTGCTGAGGGAAGGTTGGGGTAACTTATTACGTTCTTATTTTTTAAGTTGTATCCCTTTACAATGCAAGAGCAAAAATAGCAGTCACTGCTGTGGTCTCTTTGTTCACGCCACATCATAGGTATTCCAAAACGAAATGCTTGTTTTTTACCTTTCATCCATAAGCGTAGATCTTCCTCACATGTCTTGCACACTTTGTGAGGAGCCCACGGTTTGTCTTGATCGCCTAACTTCAAACCGAAATAGGCGAAATATACTTTTTTAATAAATGCAGAAATGTTCCTCTGCCGCTTTTTCACGGTATATTCCCCACAAATAAAACAAAAACTGTCCAGAGAGTTGACGCAACCTCTGGCTCTGTGAGCCATCACAAATACACAGCACTGCAAACTACAACTGTAGTGAACCACTTCGGAATAAAGCTGGATTACGACTGAGCAAACAAAAGGTAATAATGAACTTGCAAGAAACTGAAATTTGACAGGAACGTTCATGTCGCAACCACCGTGTTTGAGCGAGCGAACGAGGCGAGGCGAACAGGAAAGAACATGCGCCAGCACGAGTACTGGATTTAGCCCCCCGCCTCCCAATTGTCCTGTTAATGTATAAAATGAATACAAAACACTCTAAAATATCATGAGGGAGTGTTTCTAGTTAGTTAACCATTACAACCTCTATTTTGGGCCAAGAAAATAAACTGCAGTCGGCTAAAAAGAAATTATGTGAACATTCCTTATATGGGTAAGAAATCTAATTTTGCAAGAAAACGTGACGTGATGGAACATTTTGGCTATTTTTCCTGGATTCAGCACCCCAAAATCTATAGGAATCAGTTGCAAAACTGGAGGCAGTTTTTTGGTAGTGTACCTGTGTTATTAAAGATTAGATCAGTAAACAAGAAAAAAAGCAACAGGCTAAAGCACAAAAATGGTGGAAAATACAGAGAGCTACTTCAGCAATCAAGTAGATCATAACTGGACAGATGAATGGTCAAAGGGAGGTGAATTTATACATAAAGATGATATATTGATAAGTGCAGCACAGGATAGTGGACTATGGATAAGATGGTTCACAGTATAGAAAATAATGCAAATTATGTAGCTTTGAACTGGAAAAGTCACACTGATGTTCAAAAAGCTATATTCAAAAAGGCACAATAAAGTAGCATGTGTCATCCACCAGAAGCTCTGTAAACACCACGGCACTGTGGTGCCAGAAAAATACTAGGATCATGACCTTAGCAGAACTATGGAGAACCAAGAAGTTTTGATCACCTTGGACCAGATGGTATATATCCCAGAGTGCTGAAAGAACTGAAAAATGAAATTACAGACTTACTTTAAAGGGTATGTTTACTAAAACCCCGGTAATGTGCGGGCTGCGCTAGTGTGCAGATGCCATATAAGGAGTGGGCGTTTCTAGCAGAAAAAAGAAAAACCGGGATTAACCATGCGCGCCCCGCACATTAGCGCATGAGAAAGCTGCACAGGAAGCATAAGTGGCGCACTGATGCACAGGAACAGAGCCACAGCACAATGGTTAAGACACTGACCAATGGTGCAGGGATCAGGGGTTCAATCCCCCACTGTGCCCAATGAAAAAGGCTGGCTGAGGCATTTAGGAGCCAGTTTAATATTGGGTGGCATAAGGCAGTGTGCTATTGCTTTAGGAGGCATTTTAATATTGGGCAGCCCTATCAAATAACCCCACTGTGGGTTTCAACCCATGACCGCTGGCTTCACAGGCAGTGAAGTAACCATTGGGCTACAGTTCTACATCTGCTAGCAAGCTCCTGGCTGGCTGCAGAGAGCCTGCACGTCACCACACAGACAGTCTGCTGTGGTCACCAGGATAGGGTTAGCACACCCGTACCCATGATGCACTGCACATGTAAATCAGCTGTCCACAAATGAACACAAGATGGAGTATGCACCCCCACAACACCTCGGCCTGGTAGGGGGGAACTGACCATGTGCACCCCCACAGCACCTCGGCCTGGTAGGGGGTACTGACCGTGTGTTTTACTGGCACAGAGTAGCTACACACCGTCACATTGTGCGGGTACTGTGCTCACCCTGAGGTTGTGGTGAGGCGCTCAACACCAGGTCCACAGCACCTTTCATGTCAGAAATAGGCCGTGATGCAGGTCCAATGCAGTGTTAATATGTGAGATAGGTAGTTTCGTGCAGAAACACCTTGGATATATCTGTCTGTCTCAGTCAGGTGTAGCCCCTATGGACACCTAGGAGGATTATGTACCACCACCCTCCTCCTCCAGGGCTGAGGGTGGTAAACAGGGTCGCCCATCAACAGATCCACATTCTACTTCTCTGCAATGGTGGCAGTAGAGGGGACCATCAACCCCAGTCCTGATGGGGAAAAGACACCCTTCAGGGCAGTCAATGCAGCTCTGTACATATCCATAACACAATAGCAGACAGACATTAAGCCTGTATATGCTAAGCTGCACCCCACCACTATCTGATATTCTCCTGCAGCAAGCCTTCAGCCGCTGCACCCTGCAAGGCACTCCATCAAGACACATACCAGCTGCAAACAGTCTGCTAGTTAGTCCATAGTGCATGTTCCTGGTGGAAATGCGTGCACCCAGAACTGGGATGTCAGCATACACAACAAGCAGATAAGTCAGCGACTGGGCCCCAAAAGGAAACCCATAAATATCACATGACAGAAATACTATATAGCACTATGGGGGTGCCTAGCCATGCTGTCATCACTGCACTGTCAGGGTGAGAGTGTTCTCCCAGCAGGACATACTGAGGTCACCCTGTCTGTGTAGGTGGTGGCCGGGCACTAAAATGTCCCAGCCAGTGCCCTATGCCCTGTGCAGATGCACCCTGTCCAGGCCACCCTGTCTGGCCTATACCCATGGTACCTTGCTCCTCATTATGCACATTGGCAGGCCAATACTGCCAACAGTGCTGGCAGTGTGGGCTGTGGAAGGTGTTTGCAGCCAACACACACTGTATAGACAGACACACACTCCGACACCTATGCCAGCATTGTGCTACTATAGAGGAGTTTAGCAGCCCTGCCCACCACACCAGTCCTGAGCACAGTACAGGCATGGATATGGTACGCAATACTGTTGGGGGTCACTCCCCAGGGTGGTAAACACTGTCAGAGACCAGACATGAAGCACACACCGCAGACATCAGAAAGATTGTTATGATGGAGCTCAATCAGCAAACTGTGCTTGATGTAGGAATTTCTATCTGCCAGTACTCATAGCAAACGTTTGAGAGCTGTGTACCATATACCTAGGTGTAGGGTGGCATTGCTGAGTTATGCAAGTGCTAGTATTGGGAGATGCACGCAGGGCCCAATGTCCTGCCTCTCCAGGAGGCATTGGCCAATGGGGCCTGTGGGTGTGGGTGTGGGTGTGTCTGCCCCTGTTGGCTGCTGCTTTACGGCAGAGGTTCCCAACTCCAGTCCTGGTGTGCCAAACACTGTTCGGGTTTTCATGCTGTCCCTCATGAATATGCATGAGCTACATCTGCATACCATGGGGGTGGTACATAGATATGCAGCACAGGCATCTTTATTAGAGGCAGCATGGAACCTGACTGGTGTGGGGCCCTCAAGGACTGCATTTGGGAGACTCTGCTCTAGGTAATGTGCCTGTTTATGGTGTATGTGCTCGGTGGGGTAAAATATAGGCTTATTAACCATGTGTCTGTTCTCAGCAATAAAGGTTTGTCCTTACTATCACGGTTTAGTAGTGGGCTGGATTGGCAGTAGCCCAAGCTAGGCTTTGAACCTGTGACCTGTTCTTGCACACACTGTCTGTGTGCACTGCACCACCGTGTTGCATTCCCTGATGATACCATGTCTGCTTGTCCAGCAGGGCCTGTCTGTTGCAGTGCATTGCACCCACCTACACAGGGCTAGGCCATGGCCTGCTCTGGGCAGCTGCCACTGCCCCCCTCCACCTCCAGTACCCCTGTGCCACCATGCTGACATGCCCTTCTGCTGGTGGTGCTGGTGGTACGCAGTCTCAGGCCATCCTGTGTGCGGGTAGGCGGCTGCCTATGGTGCGGGTTCTGGGGTAGGGGTGCCTGCATATCTGTCCGCACGTCCCCCAATCACCGCCTGCCAATGTTCCATGCCCTTGGGGGTACCTGCTGGGTACTATCCCCTGTGACACTGTGCTACACACTCTTGTGCCCATGTTGGGCACTCATCAGTTGCTGACTGGCTGCTGTTCAGTTTCAGCATTCCTAGGTGCCACCTAGGCATCTGCCTAGTCCGCACTGTGCCACAGCTGCACCACAGCATGTGCCGCCTGCAGCCCTCTGTATCCCCTTTCCCAGCATCTGTCCGATTGCCCATTCCGACCTGCCCGCCCTGCTGTTGTGGAAATGTGCATGCCATAGGAAACCTGTCCAATGGAGAGGGAAACCCTGATCAGTGCTATTTCACTGTGGGATCATTCACCTTGTATGAGGAAGGAGCGTAGACCCTTCTAAAATTCATATTTATTTTTAGGGGCTTTTTTGGGAGTGTTTTTTTATGCTCCCCATTACTATCACTATTGCCTAGCTTAATTATAATTTTTTTATATTTTGTTAGGGTCATTTTTAATGTTTATTTGCCCTTTTGTTCCATGCACATGTATCACACTGCTCACTTTTTTGTTGGTTTCGCTGGTTTTGCTGTACTTTGCTGACAGAAATGGTTTCTCTTCCCTTTAAATCGGCTCTAACGCGAGGTTTTCACTCGCAGTATTTTTTTAGTTGAATTTCAGCCACGCTCGTGTGCGGGGAGCCTCTCCCCTCCCACTCTCCACCCATTGACCCCTTCCCTCCACCCCTGGGGAGCCTTCGTCCGCCCTCCCGGAGCCTTTCCACGCCTCTCTCTCCCAGTTGCGCGCCGCACACCTGAGCGGGCTCATTAGTGTGGCGCATACGTGTGTGGGGCACAAAAACACATCATTAGTGTGCGCTAAGGTACCTTAGCTCACGCTATTGTGCGCCGCGCACTTGTGTACCGTTTAGTAAACATACCCCTAAGTAATTTGTAAACTGTCATTAAAATAATTTTCAGTTCCTGAAGATTGGAGGACAGCCAACAGCATGCCAGTTTTAAAAAAGGGTTCCAGGGCTTATCCAGAAAACAGAGCAGTTAGCTTAACATAGAAACATGAGAACAGAAAAAGACCACATGGCCTATCTAGTCTGTCCTTCCATATCAACAACTACAACAGTCCCCTTTTTACCTTTAGAGATCCTCTGTGTTGGTCCCATGCTTTTTTGAATTCAGTTACTGTCCTCATCTCTACAACCTCCACTGGGAGACTATTCCATGGATCCACTACTCTTTCCATAAAGAAATATTTCTGCAAATCGCTCCTTAATCTATCCCATGTCCCCTCATAGCAGAACTTGCTTTCAATTGAAAGAGGCTCTCCCCCTGAATATTTATGCCACAGAGGTATTTAAACATCTCAATCATATCACCTCTATCCCAGCTTTCCTCTAAAGTGTACATATTAAGATCCTTCAGTCTGCTATTACTGAGCATTAACTTTGGTAATTAACATGCAAAGATTTACCCTGCATCATCTGCAATATTCACAGGCACTTTTTTCCCCATGTATGTTGTAGGCAATTCTGAAAATTAGGAAGCACAATATATGCAGAATGAAATCACGTAAGTACTTTGCCTCTGCTATTTCTGCAGGTGGCTAAGCAGGAGCAAAATTGCATTCTTACATTTCAAAACTGAATGAAAGCATGCTGTCTCCCCGAATGTGTCCACAAGAATGCTTCTTTTTCCAGCAGGTTGAATGAACACACCATATGGAAGAGTGCACATACTTTGCGTTGGGCAGAGGAAGGTCATTTTTAGTCAAGCCATTTTTACCCAGGTAAATGCCTTTGAAAATTGGCCTGCCTACTGATATCTTTAACCAAAATCAGGGACCCTTTTACTAAACGTTTAGTTTATATTCCGTCAATGTTTTTATTTGGCCTTTGCCAGAGCAGTCAACATTTGGCTTTACTTGGCACATAAGTCCTGCAAGCTACAAAACACAAGATGAACCCATTTTGTAACTAAAGTCTGAAAATGGCCTTAGGCTTTGAATGTTCGGCAAATCACTTAACCCTTCACTTACTCAGGTACAAATTTAGATTGTAAGCCCTCTGGGGATGGGTAAATGCCTACTGAACCTGAATGTAGCTCACCTTGATCTACTACTGAAAAGGCATGAGCTAAATCTAAATAAATAAAATATATATAACATGTACCTAACTTTTTGTTCTTTTGTGAGCACCTGCATATCCAAACCTAACACAGCTCAGTCCTTTAATCAAATTCTTCGTAATATCGCTCTACTCTCAAATACTTTAGGAAACTTCTCATTACTCAAGTTTTCAGGCAAATCTTGGCTCCCAGATCCTTTTAGATGTATCACTGGACTTAAATATTCCAAAACATTTTTTTTTGTTTGTTTTTTTAAGTGCTGTCAAGTCAATGCTGACTTCTGGTGACCCAGCAGCCTCTGGGTTTTCTTGGCAAGTTATGCCTGGAAGTAGATTGCCAGGCCTTTTCTTCTGAGGCAATGGAGGGTAAAGTGACTTGCCCAAGGTCATAAGGAGTGCCAGTGGGAATCAAACCCAGATCTCCTGGGTGCTAGACTAGTGCTCTAATCACTAGGTTACTCCTTCACCAAAACATAATAAACACATTAAAATCACATCTAGTGATTCCAAGAAATGCTAATTTTCAAAATACCATTCACTCAAATTTCTCACATAATTATGGGTGATTGGGGTTTTGCAAAATGGTATTTGTTGGAGGCATTAATTATGATTTTAGTGTGTTTGTTAAGTTTGGTTGACCACACACACCCACACCATTAAGTGGAGCTTCTTTCTATAGTGGCCTATATCTTCCCAAGCAAAAAAGAGCCATTGGATCCCAAATTTTTTCTGGCAATCTCCTTATGTTTCCATGTTCTCACATCCTTAATCAAGAATAGTAATAAATCTATACAACTACATTTCCTATAATTCTCTTTTTTCAGACTGACTTCCTTTTGTCTGATAAAGTCTAAGTGGTCCCTTGTGTTCTGTGTGGATGGAATAATAGGCTATTTTCTCTTCCTTTTTCATTGAGCCTGTTTCATGCCTCTACATATGTCCTTTCCTATCTCCATTAATCTCTATTCTTCTCCTTGATCTCTCTCTCTTGCACCCATACCTCCCCATCCCTCTTGCTTCTTCATTTATGTTTTCCCTCCTTCTAGAGGACTGCGGGCCAGGTTATTTATTTATTTATTTTATTTATTTATAGTCTTTTTTATACCGCGCTATTTGACATCAGTGCAGTTTACATGAAACAGACTTATACAGTGCAATAAGCTGCTCTGTATTACAAAGAACAGGTACTAGAACTTGGATAACTAGGGTAACTATTTACATATAGGCATCACTTTAAGTCATATCATGGAGTAAGCATAGTCGAGTGGGCTTGCTGGGTGTTCTGGTGTGTCGGTACTAGAGGAGGGGGGTGGCTGTAGGTGTGCTGTCATCCGGGTAGTGCTTGAGGAAGAGGTGGTGCTTCAAAGCCTTCCTAAACTGGGTTAGGTCAGGGATTGCCTGGATGTTAGGTGGTAGGACGTTACAGTATCTGGGCGCATAGAATCTGAAAGCTCTGTTTGCTGTTGCCTGGGTGCATTGGGTTATTGCCTTCGGGATTACCAGTGTGTTGACTGCTGCAGATCTCCTGGATCTGTTGGGGGGAGAGGTGTGGATTAGCTTCGTGAGTGAGGCGGAGGAGAGTCCGTTGATAGCCTTGAAAGTTAGTAGTAGGATTTTAAAAGAATCTACCATGGATAGGGAGCCAGTGGAGATGTTTCAGGATGGGTGTCACGTGGTCACTCCTGGAAGCCCCATGTAGAACTCTAGCCGCGGCATTCATTGCAAGCTGGAGTGGATTCAGGGTGGATTGCGGGAGCCCTTGTAGAATTGCATTGGCGTAATCAAAGTGCGGGATAATCAACGCTTGATAGATTGTCCGGAAGTCATCCCGCTCTAGCAGGGAGCGCAAGTGCCGGAGTGTTCGGATCTTGTGGTAGACTGCTTTACTGTGTTACTGATGTGCGCCTTCATGTCCAGGCGTTGGTCTAGTGTGACTCCAAGGTATCGGATTGTGGATTTGGTTTGCAGCTCTGCTTCCTTGACCCTTAAGTGGACTGGAGGGGTGAAATTTTGGTTTCTCGTAATGAAAAGGACCTCAGTTTTCTTGTGTTGTATTCGGAGGTTTTGAGCTTGGAGCCAGTTGGACACTGCGTCAAAGCAGTCTGTCAGTGGAGAGAGGTCCAGCTGGTCAGTTGAGAATGGCATGTAGAGCAGTTCTCTAGGAAACCCCAAGAGAAGTTATATATTCCCGAGAGAGTCCTTAGCTTTCTGCTCTGACTCAGCTTTTCTTTAACCTAATACAGTTCCCTTGCTCTATTTGCATGTTAGTTGCTCCACTGCTCATAGGTGCTTATGCTTTCATTTAAATATAGAACACTATTTTGCAATGTGTAATCAGATTCCGATTCCCATATCTTTATTGCCAGGGCAATTTTACATGGGTTGCCAAAACAGTACAATATACTTATCATAGACACAGGGTAGTGGAAAATGTTTTGCAGATAGGATATGCCTTGATGCTTAATCTTTAGATCTCATTTGCATGCTACAATGATATAGAAAGGGAAAAGCTAAATCATCTTGAGTGAAGGAAGTAAAGAATTGAAACACTAGAAGAATTAAACTCTTTGTAAGCAGTTTGCTGTGACTGACCTGTTCCTTTAACTATCTGCACTACCGGATGCTCTTAGGACAATGAGCACGTTTTATCACCATAATGTATTTGTCCTATACAAAAAACATTGCATGCCAATGAAAACTGATAATGTGAATTTAAAAAAAAAAGCTTCTCTGCAAGCCACCCTGCGAAACAGCAATATTGCTAATGCACTAGGAGTCCTGCAGAAGAGGTAAATTATTTTGAAGTACTGCCTGTGTACTGCTGCCAACTTCATTTACAAAGTGTGCCCGATGAAAGGGAGCAGATCATTAGATTTCTGCTCCATGGTCCATGGAAATTTTGCAGTGTCTCCAGAATACGCAGCCTATTCCACATATGCTCATCCCACACATTAATGTCCTACATAAGTATTTACTCAAGATTTGTAATGCTATTATAGGTAGCAAAAACATTCATCAAAGGTGTTTTCCATGCTTAGAGTAACAGTGCTATATTTGGATCTCTAATGTGATAAAAGCAAAATTCTTTCTCTAAACATTTTCTCTGTAAACTCTCTCAAGGAGAAATCTTACCAATTTATTTATTTACATTCTCTTATATACTGCACTATTCTGCATCAGTGTGGTTTACATTGAACAAACTGAAATTACATTGAACAGGGCATTATAACTTGGAGATAACTATTTTACAGGGAACATGGGCTATGGAGGGTTAAGTGGCTTGCCCAAGACCACAAGGAGCACCTATGGAACTAGAAACCCCAGTCCTTCTGGCCCAAGGTTGCTGTGGGTTGCTCTAGTGGGATTTGAACCACTGACCTTCTGGCCTGAAGTACCTTTCCCCAACCACTAGGCTACTCCTCCACTCCTCCAATTCCCTAAAGGTTGGGGATCCACGCCAATATGGAAGGTGATTTGATAACAGGGGGTCTAAAATATTTTCCAATAAGGATCTATTTATAAATATAATGCCTTTATAATATAAGACCCTGCAAAGACCCACATCATGCAAATTTTCTCATGCAAATTTCTACCTGCCCCAAAGATGTGAATGTGTGCTTGTGTTCTAAACACGTGCATATGTATTTCATAAAATGCATGTGTACATCATAGCTCTCCCTCTGCTCTTCCTTAACTATGCCTCTGGTCCACAAACATCTACCTGCAGTGCCGGAATTACCCTTTCACGAATTAGGCAGTTGCCTGGAGCACTGGCCCTCCAGGGGCACCCATTGCTGCCACAAACTACCCTGCGGCACTTATCTTGAAACTTTGGTGCCACGGGGCTGTTTTCTTTCACCCCTTCGAACCACCCAAAGCTGACTTCCTGTTCGTAAAGAGAGAGGGAGGCAGCGGGAATAATGGGTGTCGGAGGGGAAGGGGGATGCAAGAGTACCTCATCTCCTTGTGCCTGCCTTGCCTACCTGTGTTCTTGATGCAGGAGTTTCTATGTACACATAAACCCAACCAATTTTAGAAGATCAATTTTCTACATGTAAAATATTCTTTACATGTGAGAATTGTTTAGAAAATTATCTGCTACGTTTGCATATCAGTGTATGGATCTTTCTGATATATTTGGAAGTATAAAAATTAGTGGAGGTAAATGCTTAAGAAGCAGAGCCAAATATACCCCATGGTGCTCTAAACATTATGGGGTATGTTTACTAAGGTGGATTAATGGTTAACACGTGCTATTTGCAGCTAGGTCCCATTGAATAACATGGGATCTAGTTACAAATGGTGTGTTCTGTTAGCCCAATTTAGTAAACATACCCCTGTGTTTACCTCATAGGAAAAATAAAATACAGCCCAAATATATTCACATTTTATTTTTCATTTGCATGATACAACTTAGAAGTTATTGGGTTGTTTTTATTTCTTATATAATTCTGAAAAGTTTTGTTGATTCTGATCCTAGGCTGAGGACTCCATTCAGGAATTGAAGTAACAGTGGTGGGCAAGGCACAGGAAAAATAAAATCAGTTTCCAAAGCAGGACCCCTAACTGCTTCTGATAGTCAGATGGCATAGAAACATGATGGCGGATAAACACCATACAGCCTATCCTGTCTGCTCTTCCATGCCAACCACTAAGCTCGACAGTTCCTTTTTTGCTTTAGAGAACTTCTATGTTTGTCCCGTTCTTTCTTGAACTCAGATACTGTGTTTTTGTCTCTACTACCTCCACTGGGAGACTGTTCTATGCATCTGCCACTTTTTCCATAAAGAACTGTTTCTAAAAATTACTCCTGAGTCTATCTCATTTCACCTTCATCCTATGCCCCCTCGTGCAGAGCTTTCTTTCAATTGAAAGAGGATCTCCTCCTGTGCATTAATGCTACAGAGGTATTTAAACGTCTCTGTCACATCTCCCCTCTCTCGTCTTTCTTCCAAAGTATACATATTGAGATCTTTATGTCTGTCCCCATATGCCTTATGACAGTAGAACTGATGCACATCAAAGCAAGCCACCATGGAACAGGAGGGTTAGTGTTTAGCAGCACTGTCACAGGGCAGATGGCAGGCAACAGGCAACATCAATTTTGGGAACATGATATTTCAGGGAACAGGGCCATCAAAACTATCAAGCAAACTAGGCAGTCACCTAGGGTGGCAACCTCTGGGTCAGGGGGGGGGGGCGGAAAAGAACTGGGCATTCAAAGCTAAACAATAGGTTTGACAGCCAGGGCTGCGTAAATCATAAGGTTTGCCTAGGGTACCAACACCTTGAACCAGCTCTGGGGCCAATCTGTTGAGGAAATGATAGCGCTGGATGACCATGCCTTGAAGATGGTTGAGAAAGTGGGGTTTAAGAGTCTGTTGTGTCTCTTAGCTCCTAATTAGCTAGTATCCTTATTTTTAGTAAGCAGGTGATTCCCAGTTGTGTCATCAGCTGCAGGCAGAGCTGGCAAAAAAGAAGCTGGTAATGGCATGCATTTCATCACTGACATCTGGAATAGTCAGATACCTACCTCTCCCTGACAGCATACTGGTGACAACTGGTCAAGGCAGGAACAGGCTGTAGGTATAATGGGAGGGCAAACGGAGGAGGATACCCGTGGGCTGAGCTGCACAGCCTGGTGACGTATGACAGCCATTCTTGACCCATATCTTATCAGAAAGACGATGCTGCAGAGCTGATACATAGGGCACAAACAGAGCACCATTCGTCCAAGTTTCTTTGTAATAGATGGTGGAACAAACATGGTCAAGGCAGTGAAGAGGGAGGGGGGGGGGCTTTCATGGGATGAGATGCTTTACATACTTGCTGCACCCAGTTGCCAGAGACTCCCTTGGCCTGGGGAGCAAGGGAAGTGGCAGCCCTATACTAAGGGGCATGTTTACTAAAATCCGCAAAATAGCGCGCCGCAAAATAGCGCACGGCAACGTGGCACTGAAACGCGCAGAAACACGTTTAAACACCCAGCACACGTGCGTGTCACCCCCGCACAGGTACGCGGCTCACTAACGGGCCCCGTACAAGTGCGGCCCCGCAAATGTCCGATAGAGGCGTGGAACGGCGAAAGGAGGACGGAGGAAGGCTCCGGAGGGGCGGAGGGACGGGGTCAATGGGTGGAGAGTGGGAGGGGAGAGGCTCCCCGCACAGTATCGGGCCCGAATTTGCATGTAAAAACTACCGCGAGTGAAACACTCGCGGTAGAAAGCATTTAAAGGGAAGAGAAACCATTTCCGTCAGCAATGTACAGGGAAACCTGGGAAACCAGCAAAACGTGAGCAGTGTGATATATGTGCACAGCACAAAAGTGAAAATAAAAATAGAAAATGACCACAACAGAACTATTAAAAATAGTAATTCAGCTGGGGAACAGTTATAGTGATGGGCAAATACAGAAATCACACCCAGCAAAGCTCCAGAAAAAAGAAATTAATTTTGGAAGGGTCTACTGAGAGGAGACTCTTCCAAAAAACATTTCCACGTTTTGGAGCTTTCCTGGGAGTGTTTGCTATGGTTGCCCATTAATATCACTGTTGCCCAGCGTGGTGATATTTTGTCCCACATTTCCCGTGGTCATTTCTGGGGTTTATGTGCACGTTTGTCACCAGACAGGGTGCATATGCCCACAGTAGAATTGCGTAGAGCAGGGTTTGTGACTCCATCCTGCCAGGCTTACTGCCTCCAGGGGCTGCACTGTCTCTGTGGCCAAAGTGTGGTACAGCGGACAGAGTCATTACCTCTAGGACCAGAGGGCAGAGGTTCAAAACCCAGCTGGGGCACCTGCCAGCCCAGTCCCTATATTTTACCCACCACTAAATAAAGATAGCGCAGACACCCCTGTATGCATGGGGAAAACACCCATATTTTACCCAACACCGCACACACACCACAACAAAGTCCCCCAAATGCAGTCCCATACTGCCACATTGCAATCAGGTCAACTGCTTTTTCTGAGAGAAGTTCATGCCAGCATGTTGGCGGACAAGTACATATGGTGCAGGGGGCAATGGCTGCTAACCACAGAAGACAGAGGCCTAGCCATGTGCAGGCTGGCACAGTCCACTGCAACAGACAGGTCCTGCCGGATCCACAGTCATGGACAGTCCAGGGAATCCAACCAATCTGTGGCTACACAGTGGTGCAGTGCACACAGACAGTGCATACAAGAACAGAAGGTCACAGGTTCAAAGCCCAGCTGGGGCTACTGCCAATCCTGCCCACATATTTTTCCCACAACTAAACAGTGATAGTAAGGACACACCTTTCATGGCGGGGACATATGCAATGGTAAGACATCTATCTTTTACCCCACTGAGCACAGACACACCATGAACAGGGGCAGTACCTAGAGCAGAATCACCCAAATGCAGTCCTGGTGGGCCACACACCAGTCAGGTTCCATGCTGACACTCATACAAATGCCTGTGCTGTATATCTATGCACCACCCCCATGGCATGTAGATGTAGCCCATGCATATTCATGAGGGATAGCAGGAAAACCCGAACAGTGTGATGCAAACCTGGACTGGAGTTGGGAATCTGTGCCGTAAAGCAGCAGCCATCAAGAGCAGACACACCCACACCCACAGGCCCCATTGGCCAATGTCTCCTGGAAAGGCAGAACATTGGACCGTGCATGCAGCACCCAAAACGAGCACTTGCATAACTTACCAATGTCACCCTACACCTGAGGTATACGGTACACAGCTCGGAGATGTTTGCTAGGAGCACAGGCAGGCAGTTATCCATACGTTACGTACATACTGCTAGTTGACCCCATCCAAACAATCTGTTAGGTGTTTGCGGGGCATGCTCCAGGCCAGTGTTTCCCAACCCAGTCCTACGGGGCACACCAGACAGTCAGGTTTTCGGGATATCCCTAATGACTATGCATGAGATATATATGCATTAGAGATATCCTGCCAACCTGACTGGTTTGTGGCCCTCCAGGGCTGGATTTGGAGACCCCTGCCTTACACCTCTGTCATTTAAGATTGTGAGTGGGCAAGGTGCAGATGTCCTAGACATCGAAAGGGTATATAGAATGTGACACATTCCTCCTCGATTCTCACCACCACCAAAATATTGTCTATTAGACAACTTTTTGGTGGTGGTGAGAATTGAGGAGGAATGTGTCACATTCTATATACCCTTTCGATGTCTAGGACATCTGCACCTTGCCCACTCACAATCTTAAATGACAGAGGTGTAAGGCAGGGGTCTCCAAATCCAGCCCTGGAGGGCCACAAACCAGTCAGGTTGGCAGGATATCTCTAATGCATATATATCTCATGCATAGTCATTAGGGATATCCCGAAAACCTGACTGGCCGGTGTGCCCCGTAGGACTGGGTTGGGAAACACTGCTCCAGGCCTTGCCTCTGACGGTGCTTACCACCCTGGGGAGTGACCACCAGCTGTAATGTGTACCATATCCATGCCTTGCCGTACTCAGGACCGGTTTGGTGGGCAAGGCTACTTACCCCCTCAATCGTAGCACCATGATGGCAGAGGTGTGGAAGTGTGTGTCTGTCTATACAGTGGGTGTTGGCTGCAAGCCCCTTCAACAGCCCGCACTGCCAGCACTGTTGCCAGTATTGGCCAGTCAATGTGCATAATGAGGTGCAAGGTACCATGGGTATAGCCAGGGCAGGGTGGCGTGGCCAGGATGCATCTGCACTGGGCATAGGGCCCCGGCAGGGACATTGGCTGGGATATTGTAGTGTCCGGCCACCACCTACACAGACAGGGTGGCCAAAGCATGTCCTTCTGGGGGATCACGCTCACCCTGACTGTGCAGTGACCACAGCATGGCTAGGCCCTCCCATAGTGCTGTATAGTAGTTCTCTCATGTGATAGATATGGGTTTCTCTTTGGGGCCCAGTCACTGATCTATCTGCTTGCTGTGTATGCAGACAGCCCAGTTCTGGGTGCATGCATCTCCATTGGGAACATGCACTATGGACTAACCAGCAGACTGTTTGTAGCTGGTAAATGTCTTGCTATAATGGCTTGCAGGGTGCAGTGGCTGTTGGCTTGCTGCAGGGGAACATCTGGTGGTGGAGTGCAGCTTACCATACCCTGGGCTTATGTCTGTCTGCTATTGTGTTATGGCTGTGTATGGAGCTGCCTGCCTGGGGGTGGTGGTGTTCCTCAGCAGGACTGGGGTTGATGTTGCCCTCTACTGCCACCTTTGCAGGGAGGTAGAGTGTGGATCCCTTGATGGGGACCATGTTTGCCACAGGGGGGGGGGGTGCGCCTGATGGCGGCAGACAGGGATATCCATGGTGTTTGTGCAGAAACTAGCTATCTTACACATTAACACTGCTTTGGAACGCCCGCTTGGCCTCCATCAGCCATGGCAGGTGTTGTTGACCTGGTCCTGGCCACCTCATTGCACACTCAGGGTGAGCACAGTACCCGCACGATGTAACGGTGTGTGGCTACTCTGTGCCAGTAAAACACCCGGTCAGTGCCCCCTACTAGGACAAGGTGCTGTGTGGGTGCACCCGGTCACTTCCCCCAACAGGGCCGAGGTGCTGTGGGGGTGCATTCCCCATCTTGTGTCCATCTGCGGACAGCTAATTTGCATGTGCAGTGCATCATGGGTACGGGTGGCCTAACCCTATCCTGTTGACACCAGCAGACTGTCTGTGAGGTGACGTGTAGGCTATCTGCAGCCAGCCAGGTGCCTGCTTACAGCTATGGAGCTGTAGCGCAATGGTTACATCACTGCCTGTGCAGCCAGAGGTCATGGGTTCAAACCCACAGTGGGGCCCTTTGGTAGGGCTGTCCACAGCTTTATTTTTATTTACTGTACATATGTCTATGCCGGCAAGACCACCCTCAGCTTACTATACCCATTAGGTGCCTCTGAGGGTGCTTCATAGGGCGCCCTGTAGGCCACCTTATGGTTGCCATCCCTATAGGGTGCACTATACATTATCCTGTGTCGCAACATACATGCTGCCCTATAGGGGTCATTCAAGGGTGCCTTGGCGAACAGTGCACTGTAACATGTGCCTTATGGGCCGCCGTATGTTAACATGCTGGGAGAGTGCGTTTGCTAGTAGTGATAACAAAATAAAATTATACAGCCTCCTACAGCATAATACATACTGCCTCAGCAGGCATTTTTCTCTGGGCATTGTGAGGAGTTGAACCCCTGATCCCTGCACCATTGGTCAGTGTTTTAACCATTGTGCTGTGGCTCTGTTCCTGTGCTTGTGCATCAGCGCGCCACCTTGTGCCTATCAGCGCGCCGCCTTCTGCCGCCCAAGGGGACCAGTGCGCCGCCTTCTGCTGCCCAAAAATAACTGTGCGCCGCCTTATGCCGCCCAAAAAGCACTGTGCGCCGCCTTCTGCGGCCCAAAAATAACTGTGCGCCGCCTTATGCCGTTCCAAATTAATTTGCCTCCTAAAACAATGTTAATCATTACAGTTACTGCCTCAGCTGACCTTTGTTGTTGTGCACACTGGGGGATTGAACCCATGGCCCCTACACCATTGGTCAGTGTCTTCACCGTTGTACCACGGCTCTGTTGTTTTGTATACTCAGCAGCGCGCCACTTTGCCTTTCCACGCGCTAATGTCGACCCCCGCACATTAGCGCGACGCACACACGTCCGGTTGCTTACTACCGTTTTTTTTCTATTTTCTGCCTGAACCGCCCACTCCTTATATGGCACAGGCACACTAGCACGGCCCCGCACGTTAGGAATGTTTAGTAAACATGCCCCTAAGGCATTGAGAAATGCCAAAAAATAGCAGTGTATTTTCACCAGAATATGAAGAGTGGGCGTGAGTTGTGTGATAAGCAGGAAGCAGCAGGGACACCAGCTCAAGCAGGATTTTGACCCCAAGTAGAATTCCAGTTATTAAATGCTGGAGAAGTTAGTGGAACTATAGGCTGCTTGCATCAGATATCATTGGAGACTGAGATCAGCATCAAAATCCCCCTCTGTCACCAGAACTGGAGAAATATCATACAGGATGACATGGAGGAACCGAAATGAACATGAGCTACTCTAACCCTTCTTATCCTGGTAGTGAATATTTTACAGGTGAAGTTAGAGGATTTTCAGCAGTGATAGGGATTCACAGCAGAGGTTTTGGTGATGATTGACCTTTTGCATGCTCAATTGCAAAAAAGGTTGCAACCCCTTATGAAGGAGGATGCTTATATGCTAAAGGGTCTCTGTGACCTGCATGTGAAAGGAACCATCGCTCTGCAGTGCAACTCACTGGCTTTCTGGAAGGAAAAGCTGGTCACTGAGGTGGAGGAAGGGGAAGCACCAGAGTCAGGTGGAAACTGGTGGTGGTGGTGAATGACTGGAGTGCACTCTATGAATGAGCGTGATGAGCATGGCATGCTAAGGGAGGAAGAAGATGCCTACTTGGCCAGCCTGCTTGTCAAATCCATCCTAGCTATCATGGAGTGACAGATTGCCCTCACATCCACCAACCTCCATTTACTTCTCAAGTAGCAGTGTTCTGCAGGAGATATAGTAGTCACACTGGCAAGCAGTACTGGTTTCATAAACACTACTCTATCACATATCACTTTCCATTCAACTCCTCCCCCCCCCCCCCCACACACACACACATAAAATCTTGGGCGACCGAAGCCCTACTTAAAGTGCTAAGCAGTAGAGATCAGTCTACCACAACTCTGACTCCTGCACAGATTTCAGTAACACACTACCTTGCATAACCCAGATCCCTTGGCAAACTGGGCACACAAGTCTGCAGTCTGGCTGGACCTGGCCAAGGTTGTACAGCATTCCCTGCCCTGCCTTTTAACTAGTGTGCCCAGTGAATGTATAGTCTCTATGGCTGGGAATATCATGGCTCCCAGTTATTCATGGCTAGCACCAGAGCCAATGTTTCTGAAAGCAAACCTCCCCTTGCTTGGTTTCCCTTCATTTTCATGTAACCGGGAAGAGGAATAGGTATAGAGCTGTTGCCCATACTCTCAGGCTTCAGCGTCTTGCTGCACTCAGCTACTCTTATACCCTCAAGTGAACAATGGTATTTCCTCTATCAGAATGGATGAGCAAGGAGCGCTGACAGAGGAAGGGGATACCTACTTAGCCAGTCATAATAACTGAATCAAACCTAGCCATCTTAGGGTGAAAGACTACCCTCACATCCACTATCTTCCAATATTGCACTATTGACTAAGAAACTGTACTTATCAAGTTGTCAACTAAGTGATCTTTGGCATATATTGCAACATGTCCCCCTAAATTGGCACGGTGGCGATAGGGATGCACTGCTGAATAAAAGGAAGCAGTTTGGGATTTTTTATTTAAATCCACTCTCTCCATATGGGCTAAATGCACAAAGGACTGGTATACATTTTTCTGAAGGGCCTTCCACTTTATGCCGTCTTGTGGATGGAGCTGTTTGTGCTTGAAAGATGCCACATCCATTATTTTTTTCATAGCCAATAGAGCTCCAGAATGGACTGAAGATTCTATCTTATGTGAAAATGAAAAATGAAGATATGGAACCCTTTCATGATTGAGTTTACCCTGAAGCAGAACTTTAACCAGGTAAGTTTGAAACACGTTGGTACTTTTGGGTTGAATGGACTTTTCCGTTATGCACTGTGTGATCACATCTTAAAGAGAAAAATTGACTCATTGTAGTAAGCTGTTCAATAGTGACCTCTTTCATATGTCAGACAAAAATTATATTTTACAGTTTGTATGATATACTGGAGTAGTATCAGATACAGGTTTTAGGGTTGCACTGAGTGGAAGCTGTTACACCATATTTTTTGGTCCTTGGGGATTTATTGATTTACTAGGTAACCATGGCAAGGATCTGTAAAGCTAGTAGAAGAAAAGTTAAAACAGAAAAAAATAGCTCTGGAAAAATGATCAGTTATTGAATGTTATTACTTATCAAAGCCATCAACAAGGGGATATGAAAAGCGTATACACCAACTTTGAAAACAAAAATTCACAGACTTGAATATTACTGAACAGCAACGAATGGATCAAAATAGCTCATCATCGATACAGAACTGGAAGATTTAGAACATGAAGCCAGTGAATACTCTGGGTCATCTGAGTTAGCAGTGAGGATAATCAGTCCTAATATAGAGCAAGTGGACAAAATTAAGGAACATGAAGAAAAAAATCATTCTGTGTCCGAACACCGAGCAAACCGTGAAATGGAAACTACCCATTCAACCCATCGACAAAAGGATTTGACTGAAAAAAATCAAAGCCCAAATAAAAGATACCTCAAGAATACAATTACCAACACTAACACACAAGGGAAAAAAATTGGTCAAAGCTGTGCTTATCAGTGCAGTGATGAAAAAAATCTGCACTGAAAACATTGAAGAAAAGACCTACTAATGTATTCTGACACTTTCGTTGCCATAAAAGAACTAGTATGTGAAATAAAGAAACCAAAATCATTTAGTAAAGGAAAGCTAACATGGAAAATTAACCTAGAACTGGAAATGAATAAGCTTCAAGCAGATGTGAGTAATTTGAAGAATCTGAAAGAAAGACTGCATAAAAATAAAAAAGTAAAATTTTAATCTCCGAAGCATCAAAAGAATAGCACAGAAAAATCTGAGATAACTAGTACAATGGCCAGTTTAGAACAAATCAGCACCAGATCTACAGAAGCCCTGAAATGGGTCAACAATACAAAGAAGCCACTGCAAGTCTTGATAAAGAAAAACAAAACACTTAAAGTTTGAGAAATATTGTGGGGAAACCAAAAATAACATAATAAACAGGCATTGTGGATCAACAAAGTTGCCAAAGAGTATGAAGAAAACCTGATAACAGATGCCATGTTAAGTGGTAGGGGGCAAATACAGTGACAGAATTCAAAATGGCATGGGATAGACACAGTGGATCCCTTTACAGCAACAGGATAAAATCAAAATAAAGTTAACTCTCTAATTTCTCAACAAACAGGGGTGTCCTACCCAAAGCGGTGGGTTCACCCCTAAACAAATACACGTGGAGGGGTGGCCTGCACAGAGCAGCAGGTGCACCTACTCTTGCCATCTTACTGGGCAGACTAGATGAACCATACTGGTCTTTATCTGCCGTCATTTACTATGCTACTATGGTTCAAAGGCAAGCAAGAAAGGACAAAAATTGGAGTGCCCTTGCAAAAGATGAAGTCCATGCATTCTGGCTAAAACATCTGACATGCCTAGATCCCAGATTAGCAATGCAGCTTATTGACATTTTGCAAATAGCAATTAATGGAGATTGGATGACACAGGAAGAATTTCTTTATTCAGAAAAATAAAGTTAAAGGTACTGAGCCCTGATAACTACAGGCTAATAACATGTCTATCCACTATTTTCAAACTGTTCTCTGGAATTATAATGAACTTAATACGAGAGTTATTTTAGAAACTCTGTTCATGCTTTGGACATCTGGAAATGGACATGCAGATGTCCAATGTCCCTGGAGCCATTTTAGAAGCCAGTTCTATAAACGTTCCCAGCGAGAGGACTTCCAAGTTGCAAAGGGGTATAGCGGAGTCATGGCTGGGGCAAGCAATTGATTTCAGAAAGGGTGAACATGTCACCACCCACTAGCAGGACCATGTCTGTTCCTGCTCCAGTGCATGAATAGGCATCAGAAAAGCTCTCATTTTGCCATCAAGACACCTGGAGGGCATAGAGAAGAAGGTATTATGATACTCCCTAAAACTGCAGGGAAATGAGGACTCTTGTTTGAGGTTTGACACGCTGATGTATGATCCCATATGCAAAATGGCTTATATGGATGTGCATTTGATAGAACTTCTCACCTCAGAATTTTGTAGTGGGGACATCTATGTGGCTGCTGGTGCCAGCATCCATTTTGGGGTCATCCACATTTCTAACACTGCGTTTTTCAGACATTTTGCCCTGGATGTCCCAGATTGCACCTGGACATCCTTTCTAAAATGCCATTTCACATGTCTGTTTGAAGGAAAACTCTTTTTCCCAACAGAACAAAAGGGAACACACAAGAATTCAAGAGGGACAAAAGACTAATAGCTGATTGACAAGATGATTTTGAAAAATTCAGAAAGAAGGAAAACAAATCTTTTTATTTCTGTGTTTATTTTAAAAGGGCATTTGATACACTTACTCATAGTTGGATCACAGAAAGTGGGTTTTTAAAAGGGATATGTAGGAAGAATCTGGGATGTCCTGAGTATAGTGTCCAGAAATCTGGGGGAAATGACAACAGGGAAGGGAGACAAGTATAAGTATCATCTGAAATTTCTCCTTCTGAGCCCTGAAAGATGAACATCTTAGTAGGTGGTTCCACTGACAGGTCCCTACAAATAGCAAAGCTGAGTATAGGCCTTATAATAAATGTGAATGTCTCTCAATTGCACGTCCACAGAACCGGGTACTTGGACAGCCCAGCCAAGGTATTTCAGAAGGCGGAAAACTGTGTTATGAGACTAGCATGTCCTGGCTTGACATTTCAATGATGGTGGCCAGTAAAATGCTTAGCGTATGTATTTACATGCAGATTTCTTCAACCAGAACATATTAACATTGGCAATGAAAGCATATTTTGCTCTTCTCTGTGGAAGCATTGCAGCCATGAAACAAGCACTTTTTTGCACCTTATTCATGGTCAGGAGCAGGTATAGGCATGGACACTTCAGCAACCATGGCCAGGCATGCTTGGGTTGTTCTGAAATCATACCACATGTCCACCTCTCTTGCTCAGCCCAGAACACGGCTCTACCAAACCTTCATGCTACCTTGATGTTCTCGTGCTGGGGTCATCTACATACCTGACTTTCTAAAATTGCTCTGGGGACATTTCTGCTTTGCACATCTGAATGCCCATTTTCAGACATTTAATTTGCGCATAGGATTTCTAAAAAGATCCCCAAGATGTCTACACATTTTTGAACGGAGTAAACATATCAAAGAATTTCTTTTTTTTTCCATTTTAACAAATCTTTATTTAATAATAAAGTAAAAAATTACAATAAAGTCCTCATCAAGAAGGAAGCCAGCATTGAAAAAATAAAAAATTAAATAAACACAGTTCCAAAATCCTACATTAATCATTGTTAAATACACCAAGGACCCCCACAAGAAAAAAAACTAAACAATGCCCACATTTATGTAGGCAGGAAGCAATAAAATGCAAACAAACTAATCAATCTGATTCCTTCCTGGAGAGGAAAGCCTCCAGCTGGAGAGGGTAACCCCCCACCCCCCATATTTGTCAGTTTGATAACACAGGTACAGTAAAAAAAAAATTTTTTAAACTGCCTCTAATGTTTCGATTGATTTTTACGTTTTTTGGTGCGCTGAATCCAAATCTGGTAACCAATTTGCTCCATCACGTACAGATGTTTTGCTACATTGGGTTAGCAGTTTGAGGTGAACGTTTCAGATTTAGTGCGATCGAGATAAAGGTTTCTTGGATGAATTCTTTATACTAATTGTTTAGTAGTTATTCAAATAAGAATAAAGAAAATTGTAACAAGGCAGCACATAAGAATAGAGTAATGTCAACAAAACACACTGTGATGGTAGCAAAATTGTCTGCACTTAAAACAGCCACATACATGTGCACAAACCTTGAGCATATAAGAGCGAGGTTAGACACAAAGCAAAGCAAAGAAATGTGCAAAAAATGTTGTACAGGTATGTATGTAAGAATAGAAAACGCAAACCGCACCATTGCAATACATGAAGACAAACACCGGATGGTGTGAAAATAAAATTCTAATAAATGAGATCCGACACAGTGGTAATAACTAGCAAATTTTTATTTCAAAGTTTAGTAAAAACACGATATTTGTCAACACAGTTTAGATTTTAAAGTCATTCTTGGGTCAATCAATCTCCTGGTGGGCCCGTTTCTTCTTCCCCCGAATGCTTCTCTTGGTGCGCTGCTTGGCGTATTTTTCATCTGGGGTTTCCCGCAGCAGCAACCAGCAGAAATCAGTCATCATAGTGGTGTTCCATCTTCCTTGGTACCTTCTCTCTGCGTCCTTGATGTCCTGGTGAAACCTTTCACCTTGTTCTTCACTGTACGCCCCCAAGTTTTCGGGAAAGTAGTTCACATGGGAGTGCAAGAAATGGACTTTCAGGCTCATGTTACAGCCTTGTTCTTTGAAGGCATTGAGCATCCTGGCAACAATATCCTTATAGTTCTCAACCCGCCTGTTCCCCAAGAATTTGAGAACAACATCCTTGAAGGAATCCCAGGTTTCTTTTTCCTTCTCAGACATCGTTTCAGCGAATGCTCCATCTGAAATGAGTTTCCTTATATCAGGGCCAACAAACACTCCTTCCTTTAGCTTTGCTTCAGAAAGTCGGGGGAACTTTGAGCAAAGGTACCGAAAGCACTCACCATCTTTTGGAAGGGACTTGATGAATTGCTTAATGAGACCCAACTTAATGTGGAGAGGTGGTAATAGAATTTTATCATGAGGTACCAAGCTCTCATGAAGAACATTTTTCTCACCGGGTCTCAAATACTCCCGAATTGGCCAGTCTTTTTTCCTTCAGTGTAGGTCGCGGGCCCGGCTATCCCACAAGCAAAGGAAGCAGGGATATTTGGTGAAACCGGATTGCTGCCCTAATAGCATGGATAGAATTTTAAAGTCTCCACAAATCATCCACTTATGCTCATCATAACGAATCTTCTGAAGAATCAGGGCCAAATTCTCGTATTTTTCTTGGAGAATAACAGAGTGAGCAATAGGAACTGAAGCGAATGTGTTGCCATTATGAAGAAGAACACCTTTTTATGCTGTCTTTTGACGAATCAATGAACAGCCGCCATTCAGCAGGATCATACTTGAGTTTAAACTTTTCCATCACTCCGTATATATCGTTGCAAAATACCAAATCTTCCTCTTTGCTGAAATACTTCAAAAATTGTGTCTCGCGGTTGCGGTACCAATAAAAATTTGTTCCTGGTGACAATAGATTTTTCTGTTTAAGCCGAGAACCTAGCAGTTGGGCAGCATCTTTTGGGAGTCCTAAATCCCGGACTAAATCATTCAATTCAGCTTGAGAGAAAAGTTCAGGTTTCGGATCTGGTTCAGTTTCAAACTCGGAAGTACTGGACTCATCGGGAAAAGCCATCTGATGAGTCTCATCATGATCAGAACCGTCCACACAAATATGATCCAAAGATTTTGGTGGTTCAGGCACAGGTACTTCGTTGCTATGAGGCATAGGCCTAATTGCTGAGGGAAGGTTGGGGTAACTTATTACATTCTTATTTTTTAAGTTGTATCCCTTCACAATGCAAGAGCAAAAATAGCAGTCACTGCTGTGGTCTCTTTGTTCACGCCACATCATAGGTATTCCGAAACGAAATGCTTGTTTTTTACCTTTCATCCATAAGCGTAGATCTTCCTCACATGTCTTGCACACTTTGTGAGGAGCCCACGGTTTGTCTTGATCGCCTAACTTCAAACCGAAATAGGCAAAATATACTTTTTTAATAAATGCAGAAATGTTCCTCTGCCGCTTTTTCATGGTATATTCCCCACAAATAAAACAAAAACTGTCCGGAGAGTTGACGCAACCTCTGGCTCTGTGAGCCATCACAAATACAGAGCACTGCAAACTACAACTGTAGTGAACCACTTCGGAATAAAGCTGGATTACGACTGAGCAAACAAAAGGTAATAATGAACTTGCAAGAAACTGAAATTTGACAGGAACGTTCATGTCGCAACCACCGTGTTTGAGCGAGCGAACGAGGCGAGGCGAACAGGAAAGAACATGCGCCAGCGCGAGTACTGGATTTAGCCCCACGCCTCCCAATTGTCCTGTTAATGTATAAAATGAATACAAAACACTCTAAAATATCATGAGGGAGTGTTTCTAGTTAGTTAACCATTACAACCTCTATTTTGGGCCAAGAAAATAAACTGCCGTCTGCTAAAAAGAAATTATGTGAACATTCCTTATATGGGTAAGAAATCTAATTTTGCAAGAAAACGTGACGTGATGGAACATTTTGGCTATTTTTCCTGGATTCAGCACCCCAAAATCTATAGGAATCAGTTGCAAAACTGGAGGCAGTTTTTTGGTAGTGTACCTGTGTAATTTACCAAATACTTGCATGGATACTTTAAGAAGAATGTACCCCCAGAGCCAAGACACAGGGTTTCAAAGTCAGAAACGTCTTCCTACGCTTTTGGGTGATTTTACTAATATCAGAAACAACTTGTATAGAACTGCCACAAAAATCTGCACTCTTCTTAGTAAAATACAATCTCATTATCATGTTTTTATCAGATATAGAAAGAAAGAGGCAAGTAGCGTGGCCCGAGTAGAAATAGCATCAGTTGAAGACTCTAAGGGGTATGTTTACTAAACCTTCTTAACGTGCGCGCTGTGCAATTAGCACGCTAAGGTACCTTAGCGTGCGCTAATGACACTTTATGGGGCAAAAATGCACTTTAGTGCGAGCTCACGTGCGCAGCGGCGCAAACGAGCGCTGAAGGCGTGGAAAGCCTCCCGGAGGGCGGAGGAAGGCTCCCCAGGGGCAGAGAGAAGGGGTCAATGGGTGGAGAGTGGGAGGGGAGAGGCTCCCTGCACACTAACAATGTGAAATTTGAGGCCAAAAATAACGCTTCAAACTCATCCACAGCATAGCACCATCCTTCCTCAACACCCTAATCAGATTGCAACCATCCAACAGAAACAGGAGAACCATCAATTCCAACACCCTCCACACTCCAACAGATATCAGATCAGTCAAAAAAATCACTAGTAACAGGGCTTTCTCATACACAGCACCGACACTATGGAACCAACTCCCACCCGACCTACGAGCCAGCACTGATCTAGCCGACTTTAGAAAGAAACTCAAAACCCACCTATTTCAAAGTCATTTCAACCTGTACTAAATTCACATGAGGGGCAACTCCCCACAGCTCCCCAGAAAACCTGTAATGTATAAATGTACATATGTAAATTATTATCCCCTTAGCTTAGAAGTAGATAATTTTCTGCATGACGTGCTAACCTTTCGAATCTTTATGTACAAATCAAAATTATTCTGTCTTGATTCGACAGCTTTATCCATGTAATCTTTCCCGCTTCTGATCACTGGAAGGAGCGGTATACAAATGCTTGCTAAAATAAATAAAGTAAAATAAACGCAAGTGAAAACCTCGCGTTAGAGCTGATTTAAAGGGAAAAGAAACCATTTCTGTCAGCAATGTACAGCAAAACCAGGGAAACCTACAAAAAAGTGATAAGTGTGATACATGTATTTTGCATGGAACAAAAGTGTAAATAAACATTGAAAATGACCCCAACAAAATAAAAAAAAAATCATAATCAAGCTGGGCAATAGTGATAGTATTGGGAAACATCAAAAAACACTCCCAAGAAAGCCCCAAAAAATAAATATGAATTTTAGAAGGGTCTATGCTCCGTCCCCATACAAGGTGAATGATCCCACAGTGAAATAGCACTGATCAGGGTTTCCCTTTCCATTGGACAGGTTACCTATGGCATGCACATGTTCCACAACAGCAGGACAGGCATGTCGGAATGGGCAACTGGACAGATGCTGGGAAAGGGGATACAGAGGGCTGCAGGCGGCACATGCTGTGGTGCAGCTGGGGCACAGTGCGGACTAGGCAGATGCCTAGGTGGCACTTAGGAATGCTGAAACTGAACAACAGCCAGACAGCAACTGATGAGGGCCCAACATGGGCATGAGAGTGTTTATCACAGTGTCACAGGGGATAGTACCCAGCAGGTACCCCCAAGGGCACAGAACATTGGCAGGCGGTGTTGGGGGGAAGCATGGACGCCTATGCAGGCACCCCTACCCCAGAACACGCACCATAGGCAGCCGCCTACCTTCACACTGGATGGCTTGAGACTGCACACCACCAGCACCACCAGCAGAAGGGCATGTCAGCATGGTGGCAGAGGGGTACTGGTGGTGGAGGGGGGCAGTGGCAGCTGCCCAGAGCAGACCATGGCCTAGCCCTGTGTAGGTGGGTGCCATGCACTGCAACAAACAGGCCCTGCCGGACAAACAGTCATGGTATCACCAGGGAATGCACTGTCTCTGTGGCAACATGGTGGTGCAGTGCACACAACCAGTGTGTTTGGAGGCAGAAGGTCACAGGTTCAAGTCCCAGTTATGGTGCCTGCCAACCCAGTCCCCATCTTTTACCCACTACTACAACGTGCTAATACAGACAGAACGTTTATTGCAGATGACGTAAACATGCCCAAAACACCTACATTTTACCCTACAGAGCAAAGACACCATAAACAGGCGCATTACCTAGAGCAGAGTCTCCCAAATGCAGTCCTGGAGGGCCAAACACCATTCAGGTTCCATGCTGCCTCTAATAAAGATGCCTGTGCTGCATATCTATGCACCACCCCCATGGTATGCAGATGTATCTCATGCATATTCATGAGGGACAGCATGAAAACCCAAACAGTGTTTGGCACACCAGGACTGGTGTTGGGAACCTCTGCCGTAAAGCAGCAGCCGTAAAGCAGCAGCCAACAGGGGCAGACACACCCACACCCACACCCACAGGCTCCATTAGCCAATGCCTCCTGGAGAAGCAGGACATTGGGCCCTGCATGCATCTCCCAATACTAGCACTTGCATACCTTAGCAATGCCACCCTACACCTGGGAATATGGTACACAGCTATCAAAAGTTTGCTTTGATTACTGGCAGATAGCAATTCCTATGTTAAGCACAGTTTGCTGATTGAGCTCCATCATAGCAACCTTTCTGATGTCTGTGGAGTGTGCTTCAGGTCTGGTCTCTGACAGTGTTTACCACCCTGGGGCGTGACCCCCAACAGTATTGCGTACCATATCCATGCCTGCACAGTGCCCAGGACTGGTGTGCTGGCCAGGGCTGCTAAACTCCTCTATAGTAGCACAATGCTGGCATAGGTGTGGGAGTGTGTGTCTGTCTATCCAGTGTGTGGTGGCTGCAAACACCCTCCACAGCCCACACTGCCAGCACTGTTGCCAGTATTGGCCTGCCAATGTGCATAATGAGGAGCAAGGTACTATGGGTATAGCCCGGACAGGGTGGCCTGGCCAGGATGCATCTGCACAGGGCATAGGGCACTGGCTGGGAAATTGTAGTGCCCGGCCACCACCTGCACAGACAGGGTGTCCACAGCATGTCCTACTGGGAGATCACTCTCACCCTGACTGACTGTGCAGTGACCACAGCATGGCTAGGCACCCCCATAGTACTATATAGTATTTTTTTCATGTGATATTTATGGGTTTCCTTTTGGGGCCCAGTCACTTACTTATCTGCTTGGTGTGTATGCTAACATCCCAGTTCTGGGTGCATGCATTTCCACCAGGAACATGCACTATGGACTAGCTAGCAGACTGTCTGCAGCTGGTATGTGTCTTGATGGAGCGCCTTGCAGGGTGCAGCGGCTGAAGGCTTGCTGCAGGAGAATATCAGATAGTGTCTGTCTGCTATTGTGTTATGGATGTGTATAGAGCTGCATTGACTGCTCTGTAGGGTGTCTGTTTCCTAGCAGGACTGGGGTTGATGATCCCCTCTACTGCCACCATTGTAGGGAGGTAGAATGTGGATCTGTTGGTGGGAGACCTTGTTTACCACCCTCAGCCCTGGAGAAGGAGGAGGAGGAGGAAGGTGGTGGTACATAATCCGCCTAGGAGTCCATAGGTGCTACACCTGACTGAGACATACAGATATATCCAAGGTGTGTCTGCAGAAACTACCTATTTCACACATTAGCACTGCTGGGGAAGTGCAGCATGGCCTCTCTCTGCTGTGGACCTGGTGCTGGGCGCCCCACCTCAACCTCAGGGTGAGTGCAGTACCTGCACAATGTGACGGTATGTAGCTACTCTGTGCCAGTACCACACACGGTCAGTTCCCCCTACCAGGCCGAGGTGCTGTGGGGGTGCATACCCCATCTTGTGATCATCTGTAGACTGCTGATTTGCATGTGCAGTGCATCATGGGTATGGGTGGGTTAACCCTATCCTGGTGACCACAGCAGACTGTTTGTGTGGTGACTTGCAGTCCTTCTGCAGCCAGCCAGGGGTTTGCTAGCAGCTGTAGCCCACTGGTTACTTCACTGCCAGTAGAGCCAGTGTTCATGGGTTCAGACCCACAGTGGGGTTATTTGATAGGGCTGTCCAAAGCATTATCTATTTTTAATGTACATTAGTGCTGCCAGCAAAAACACCCTCAGCATACTGTACCCATAAGGTACCTCAGAGGGCGCTTTATACGGCGTCATATAGGGCACCTTATGGTTACTGTCCATATAAGGTGCACTAAACAGTATCCTATGGAGCGACTGATAGGGTGCCCTATAGGGGACATTATAGGGTGCCGTGGCCGATAGTGCACTTTATAATGTGCCCTATGGAGTGCCTTACAGAGTGCCTTATGCGGCACCTTAGGTTACGGCATGAGGGTGTGTTTGCTGGCAGCAATTAATAAAATACAAATAAAGTGCTGCAGGAAGCAATACTTACATATCAAAGCTGATGCCTCAGCCAGGCTTACATATTAAGCACACTGGGGATTGAACTCATGACCCCTGCACTATCAGTCAGTGCCTTAACCATTGTGCTACACTGCTGTTCCTCCTTGTATGTGAGCGCACCTACTTAAGATTTTCATGTGTTACAATGCACAGTCTGCCATCAAAAACAGTGCTATGACCTTGCTGTGCCTCATAGGGCACCCTATATGGCGCCCTATAGGCCACCCTTTATGCAGCATTGTAGGGTGCCGTGGCGGACAGTGCACTTTAAAATGTGCCCTCTGGGGTACCTTATGGGGTTCCTTATGCAGCACCTTATGTTACAGCGCTTTGAGAGTGTGTTTGCTAGCAGCAGTAATTAAAATAAAATTAAAAAGCCTCATAATGCAATATTACACATAAATGGTAGTGCCTCAGCCAGCCTTATTCATTGGGCACAGTGGGGGATTGAACCCATGACCCCTGCATCAACTGTCAGCGTCTTTACCATTGTACTGCAGCCCTGTTCCTCTGTTTGTACATCAGCGAGCCTGCTTATGCTTCATGCGCGTGTTACTCGTGCGCTAATGTGTGTGGTGCACAAGAGCGCGCAGCGCGCGCTAGTCCCATTTTGCTATTATTGACCAGACCGCCCACTCCTTTTATGGCATCCTGCAGACTAATGTGGCGCACACGTTAAGAGGGTTTAGTAAACATACCCCTAAGAATGCTGAAACATCCAGAGTCTCCGACTGAGAAAGCTGAGCAAAGCCAGCATCAGGAGAACCCTCAGTCCTGACCCTCTGGGGATATAATAAGCACTCGAGAACTTTATAGCATCTAGATCCTCAATCATAAAAATATCCTTAAAATATTTTTGCAGTAGTATCAGAACAGAGAGGTAATGAGTACAGAGAAAATTTAAGAAACCTAAGATATTTTGCCTGAGCTTTGTTCTCCAAAGATTCCAATTGATGATGAATAACCATACAATCTCAAATAGAAAAGGAGAGGGCAGCTTGGGCAACCGCTAACTGTCCCTCCAATTTACCAATAGAATTTATACAACTCAAAATATGAGTATCTTGATCAGACAATTTTGCAATCACATCTGCAGAAAATTGTGAGACCTAAGAGAGAGATGACTGCAGAGATACCTCTGTATGCATCACTACCTCCCAGATGTCTCGCAAGGAACTATTCTTTGATACAACCAATTTCTCAGCTGAAGCTGAAAAAAAAATCAAAGGACTCAGCATCTTAGTCTCTACAGCAGAAATTGAACCAATGTCCAAAAGAGAAGGACTCTTCTGGGTGTCAGGAGACTTCACACCCTCCTGATCATCCACTCTTGAGGAGGCTCCAGTCTCTAAAATATCTTTCTGAATGGGCAGGGTAAAACCCATTAAAGGAGAAGGAACATCTGAATTAGTACTCACAGTCTTAGTAGATACATCAGGACTGGTTGGAGAGGCTCCAGATACAGCCAGCTGAAGATGTTCATCCATCGGATCAACTACCTTGATGACCTTAGCTGAGACACTGACAAAGCCCTCTTCTTCCATTTCTCATACATTTCCAGATATTAACTCCTCCAAGCTCTGACAGGGCTCCAAAGGGGCAGGTCATGTCCCTTTGGACACCTACCTTTGAACACACACCTATGGGCACCCACCCACAGCCACATTCCGTGGTGTGGCTGAGATTTAAACCAGCTCGGGGGGTGACATCAGCTGTGCAGTTCCTCCACTTGCAGCTCACCAGGGTCCAAAATTGCAGCAGGTAATAGCAAGAAGAGAACAAAGCAACCCTGGTTTTCCGTGGTGTGGCTAAGATTTAAACCAGCCTGGGGGGATGACATCAGCTGTGCAGCTCCTCTTCCAAATGCAGCTCTTTGCAGTCCAAAGATTACAGCTGATTATAGCAAGAAGAGAGCAAACCCTATATCAGAGAATTTCTAAAAACCTCCAGGGACACAGACAAGAGATACTCCAAGGAGACTCACTATCATCCATGCTATTTGTTTTGTCTATGTTTCCACTAACTTTCTAAATAAAACCAATATGGGTATGGCAAATCAGAAGCTAAAATTGAATTTTTCCTCATCATAGTTCATATCATTAGTGAAAATATGGGGTTGAAATTTGGATTAGACAAATATGCAACATTCTCAACTAAAGGAGACAAAATCATAAAAGAGGATGCTTTATATCTAATGAATGGAACTGCCATGAAACAATTGGCCCCAGAAAAGGATATAAGTGTCTGGGATTATTAGGTGCCTCAGACCTACTACTTGACCAGATCAAAATGTCAACAGTAGCTCAAAAATTCTAAAGTCAAAGCTAAGTGGAGGTAATGTAATTAAGGCTATTAATTCTTGGTCAATTCCAGTCATCAGATAAATTGCTGGAGTTGTAGACTGGACACAAATTGATTTAGATAAATTTGATTGAAAAAACAGGAAATGGATGGCAAAAAATCATGCCATACACCCTCAAAGTGACCTTGATAGATTATACAGACCAAGAACCAAAGGAGGCAGAGGATTGCAACAAGTCAAACAAACAGTGGAAGAAGAAAAGCAGGATCTGCTTATATTGCAAAAAGCAAAGAGTTCATGTTAAGGTTCACAAAGAAAAATTGATGAAAACATCAGAATCAAAAAAAGATATTGATGGAAAATGTGAAAAAAACCCTATCATGGCAATGACTGATAATCAGAGCACTTAAAAAAAGAAGCCGAAGGAACGATTTCAGTAGCCCAAGAACAAGCATTCCAAACAAATGTGAAAGCTACGATTGAAAGCATTTCAAATGATAACAAATGTTGATTATGCAAAGCCAAAATGAATCTGTAGATCATTTTCTGTAGATCATTTCATCAGTGCCTGTAACAAAATAGCCAAACTGATGATAAACGGCATCATGGTGGCTAAAGGAATCCATTGGAATCTTTGCCAAAAAGATGGTTCTACTGTCACAAACAACGATTGGCATTACATCATTGAAAAATTTATATAAAATGAGCAGTACAAGATCTTGTGGGATTTTAAAATATAAACCAACAGGAACTTGTAACACAACACTCCTGACATCAGAATCAGAATAAAGAAAAATGTGTGGTTTATAGATCTGGCAATAGCCGGTGATACTAGAATTGCTGAAGACCAGCTGGAAAAATTAACATTATACCGTGATTTAGAAATAGAAGCAGAAAGACTTTGGAGTGATAATATCAGTTGTGATTGGAACTCTTGCAACAATACTGACTGTACTTTTTTCAACCATCTAGTATAGCTGTTGGAGAAACCCCCCCCCCCATGCTCTCTAGCAAGGGCCCATAGTGGAGAGCTTCCTTGTAGAATTACAGAGAGCATGATGCAGGAGAATGAGGAGACAGAACTGGCTGCAGAAAAGCCAGTAGCTATGTCAACTATGCTGCCAAAGCCAGGAGAATGGAGATGGCAGAAAGAGAAGACAATTCAGCAAGCTTGTAGTGAAAACATTTCCAAGACAGATGAGAGCACTGACTTGGAGCCACTACTAAGACCAGACAGAATGTTAGTGGAGGAGAAATCTAGTTGCTGGTGGACAAGAACCAGTGGTTGAAACATTAAGGCTCCTGCATTGGCAGCTGCTTGCCAGACAGCATAAGAATGGTACTGTTTAAAAACAGTAAGAACAGACAAAACAAGAGTAGAAAACTCTGGACATGTCTGATGAACTGCTTCAAAGCAAGATTGAAAAAGAGGAGTTAACTCAGAGAAGAGAACTCCGCACTGGAAAAGTAAGAAAACTAGAGAGGCTGAAGAAAAGCCCTCCAGTGAAGCAATACCGCTCTTACAGAGGAAAAACCCTGGTAAGAGGGTAAAGAGAATGGAGCTGAAGAAAACTTACAAAGTAGTAAGTTTATAGGAGGGAAAAAAGACATGCTGGCACAGGAAACTATCATTTGATAGTGGATGGACCTCTTTCCCTAGAAGGAAAAAGAGGAAAAATCCTGTGACTTAGAAGCATGAACATCCTAACAGTTCATAGAACATAGAAAGAATGGATGTCTTTCGGGAAGAGATCCATGTTTAGGATTTAGAATGACAGCAGTGGATTGTCTCTAATGAGCAGAAGCAGCTGCAGATTGTAATCCCCAGAGTCACAAGCATCTGATAAATTGATCAGAAACCCTGTGGTTGCTGGGTTTGCTGAGCCTGGTAAGAGGTTGAACTCTGTAGACCAAGACGATGCTTTCCCTGTTTGGGAACATCTGTATGATGGGCAGATGATGCATAAAACCTTTTTCTCCTATGGAAAGAAAGTTTGGCAGGACATTTCCTACCTACTGGGACAGGAGAAGGTGCAGAACAGCTCCTAGGAACAGGTAAGTCAGTGGAAAACTGAGTAACCTGACGTAAAGACTCCTTGTTGAAAAGATTGTCTTCAGTGCAAGGAGTATGTCCCAGTCTGTGCTGTGCCCATTTGTCCAAGCCTGAAGCTTGGAGCCAGGCTCTACGTCATGCCCCTATGGTTATAGCAGAAGTCCTGCTAACAGGCTCAAAAGAGTCTAGGGAAGCACGAGTAAGAAACCAAGAGATATTCTGGAGATGCTTGAGCAGTGAAGAATAGTCTGCACTTCTGGACTCTGGAAGGGAAGGAGTCAAAAGATGTAATTGCTTTGTGACCTCCTCAAGAGATAGACTCATATAGAAAATATATGAGAGAATTCTTGCAGAAAGCATAGATGTCTGGAAGGTTTGACGTCCAAAGGCATCAAGTATCTTAGACTCACGACCTGGCGGATAAGAAGAGTGCTTTTTCTTGCTCTTAACCCGCCTCATTGCTGATTCCACAACTATGGAATGATGAGGAAGTTGAGTCTTTTGAAACCCTGGAGAGGGGGGCACCTGATATAAGAGATCAGTTGCTCTGGAAGGTGGGGGTTCCCTTAAAGGTGTTTCCCACATTCCTAGAAGGAGATTCTGCAAGGAATAATGCAAAGGAAGCATTATGTTCTCCTTTGCTTTGGTAGAAAAAGAGTCCTGTGCAGGATCATGTCCTGGGATAGGAATAGCAAGAGATCTTGCTATATCCAGGAGGAAACTCTGAAAAGAGGGTTCCCCAACAGTATTTTCCCTTGGACAGGTTAGATCTGAAGAACTAGCCTGAGCACCGACAGAGCTATCCAGGTATATAGGAATAGAAGATCCTGCACAGTGCAGTGTGGAATACTTAAAGGATGGTCGCCGGTACTGGCTGTCAGGAGCAGCGACCGTCATTACCACATTGTCCATGCCAGGTATCAACTCCAAGCTTGGCAAAGAAGGGAGCGATCCTGTTGAAAAAAGCATGGTAGGAGTTGGCCACGATGCTACTGTGGATACCGGTATGGATTCCAATACCGGTACCGATGTCGGAGTCGAGCTCGACAAAGACATCGGAGCAGTCATCGGTGACCGTTCAATCGGTACCGAGGTAACCAAATCCCTCCGGGTGCTATCCTCAGTACCGAGCCACTGGTATCGATCGGTGTCGGTACCAAAATGTACTGGTACCGAGTCTTCCAGACTAGAGAGCGATTCTAAACTCAGCATCGATAAGCGAAGCATGGAATGCACCGACTGTAAGGGTAATGAGGACATCGGTACCGACTTCGGTACCGTGTTTGATATCAGTGAGTGAAGGTCCTCTAGTGACAACTCAATCAGCCTCGAGGGAACCGAGAGTTGCGGATACGAATCATCGGAACCGAGCCTTCGGTACCGCCCGGAGCCGGTACCAAGGCGAGTCGGTACCCAGTCCTCCAGACTGGAGATCGATTCCAGACTCGGCATCGAAGGAAGCGAAGCTATCGATGCACGTCTGGAGGGTACCGACGTCGGTGGTAATATCGGTGCTGGTACCAATAATGAAAGGTCAGTCTGGAGTGTATCCACCAGTCCCGAAGGCACCGAGGATGCCAGAAGACCATCCCTGGTGAGGAGTATTTCATCCAACACCAGTGCCAATGTCGGGGTATCGGTACCGCTCGAAGCGGATGCCACCACCGGACATGGCTCAGGTATGTTCTGTGAGGGGTGAACCCCAGGAACAACCTGAAAACCCTGAGGCTTTGAGACCGAAGACTCCCGCCTGGGTTTTGAAGCCAGTAGGCCCTCGAGGGCAAGGCCGGAGCCGTCTACATGCTGTGCATGAGACCTACCACTCGAGGGCTGGCTAGTCTTAACAGACTGTTTGTGGGTTACCTGATCCTGTGTAGAAGGAGAAGGGGACAGTGCCCCGAAGCTGGAGGGAAACCGTGTATCGAGGGAACCTCGATATTGAAGACTTCTTCTCACCAAACAGTTGTCAGGACCCAAGCCGGTTAGACACTGACGTCGAGGGTCTAAAAATAAAGTTGTACCGCCATAGTTTGAACATTTCTTGGAGAAAGTGGCTGACGGTTCCATGAAGGAAAAAGAAGAGGCCTAAAAGGCCTAAGATACCGTGAGATACTATGAAGAAAAAATATTCCCTAAAAAAGGAAAATCTTTACAAGAAAAGAAAAGAAAACACCGGCGGTACCGGTGGCGTCGGTAAGACAGCCGCGACCACAAGAAAACTAAGAAATAAAAGAAGAATTTTCTGCGGTGACAGGAGGACGTCCTGCCGGCTCCGCGGAAAAATGAAAACTGAGGAGAAGCAGTTGGGAAAGGCGGGAAGGCAGCACGCAGGCGTGGTGGGATGCTTCCAAAAGCTCTTTGATTGGACGCTGGGAAGCGTTCCCGCGCAGACTCCGTCGGTACCGATGTACCCATATGTGAAGACTCATTCCTGCTTGTTCCTGGAGATAGTGGGAAAAGACAAAGGCAGGTCAGGTACGACAGTACTGGTGCTGTGTAAAGGGTTGAAGGAATAAGGTAAAGGGTGAGGCAGAAGAAAAAGAGATATAGCAATAAGGGACAAGGAGAGAGGAGGGCGGGATTAGGAATTTAGAGAGAGGGGGATTGCTCAGCATAGACTAAGAGGGAAAGAGCATGATTGCTGGGCTGAGGGGAGATTGAATGATGGAGATCATTGGGGTGAAGAAAGGGCCAGAGGAGGTGAGATAGCAGAAGACTGTGAAGCAAAAAGGAACTGTCCAGGATGAGGATGATAAATAGAGGCTTCAGGGGAAAGAGAGACAGAGAATGTACAGAGTAGGAAGACTGTGTGAGACAGACTGCTGAGACGGGGGCTCTTAATGAGAATGTGGGAGATGAGGGATTATTTAGAAAGTGAGAGACTACAGTGGATAGGGGATTGAAGGAGTGAGAGAGAGACTGCTAGGGTTGTGGACAATAGAGGACATGTCTAGCTGGATATGTTTGACTAAGGGAAGAAGTTCACAGCTCATTGGTAGTGTTAGGAAGGACAAGGATGAACCAAGAGGGGAGATGACTTGCAGTACCAACAGAATTAATATTTGGCACATTTATTGAATCCCATATCATGAATGTGACTGCACGCTACTGCATAACTCACAAACAATTGCCCAACATACCGTCTTTTTGCCACCAACATTCCTTTTCTCAAATACCCCATACAGTCATGGTAATACGCATTTCCAGGACTCTTGCAATAGCTGAAAAAGCCTAATGAGATGGGTTAGAGCAAACAGTGCCACGGCTGCAAAAAACGCTCATTATCTGTTGGGAGCATGCACAGCATTCCCCCATCAGATAACATTACAAAAATGCAGAAAACATGGTGTATAGCACAGTGGATGCATTGACCTTCAAACTTACTAAACATGATATTTTTCTCTAATGATCTCTCTCTTCATTTGATATGTCCAAAGCATAAAAGTCAAAGTCTTGTCATTGGAGCTTCTAAAGAAAGTTTAGGTTTGATCTCCTCTAGTACTGACTGATTTCTTTTTTGGGCAGTCCATGGTATACATCGTATTCTTCGCCAGCACCATAATTTCAAAGCATCAATTTCCTTTCTTTCTTTCTTCCTCACTGTCAAACATTTGCATCCATATGATGTTACTGAAAATACCATGGTATGGACAAGTCATATCTTTGTATGGAGAGAGACTTCTCTGCTCTTGAGAATCTTGTCTAGGTCTTTCATAGCCATTCTGCCAAGAGCAATGAGTCCTAGGATGTCTTGACTGTTTGTTTTTTCTTTATTGATTATTGATCCAAACAGGTTAAAGTTTTCTACTATTTCTATTTTTTCTCCATCAAGGATGAAATTATTTATTTTGCTAGTTGTCAGGATCTTTGTCTTCTTCAGGTTAAGGCGCAGGCTCATTTTAAAACTATGTTCCTTGATCTTGATAAGCCAATTTTTCAGATCATCTTCACTTTCAGCCTTTAATGTGGTATCATCAGCATAGCAAATGCTGTTGATAAGTCTTCCACCAATCTTCACACCTCAGTTGTCCTCATGCAGTCCTGCTTCTTGGATGATTTGCTCTGCAAATAAATTAAACAGGCATGGGGAAATATGTAGCCTTGTCTTACACCTTTGCTGATTTTAAAACATTGTTTTTTTTCTTTTCAAATTGTTGCTGCTTGATCAATGCAAATGCTGTGCATGAGAACTATCAAATGTTCTGGTATACCCATGCTTCTTAATGTGTCCCAGAGTTTTTCATGATTTATATCAGGCATGTCCAACTTCAAACAGGTCGTGATCTACTTTTTCCGGCCAAAAGTTAAGCAAAAACAAAAACAGAGAGATGAAGATCTAATAAGAACTGCGAGGGGAAATGGAAAGTACATTTTTTCTTAAAATTTTATTGAGTAATAACTTTCTTTAACTGTCTTAATAACTTTCTTTAACTTTTATTGAGTAATTTATGTTAAATTTAGGTCGCGTATTGATCCAGGCTGATCTTGCACAATCTTTAATATTTCGCTCTTGCTCATTAGTGAGATGTCTGAGCCTGCATTTCATTCACCAGCTTTTTGAAGTTGGGTGAATATTGCGTGAGGGCCAGTCTCAGGGAATCCTGGAAATGTTCATCTGTCATGTTGGAATGTTGTGCACTCTTTGACATTTTCAGATGGGAAAACGCAGATTCACACAAATAAGTTGAATCGAAACAGGGGTGTACAACTTCACTGCATCTTCTCAAGTTGGGAAATTTGTCTCTAGGCACTAGCTTCCAAAACGATTCTTGGTCAGCATGGGTCTTGAGAAAAATATCATTTTTAAGGGTTAATATTTCATTTTCAAGAGATGGCTTGCTCGATGAGTAATTTTTACTGATTGCAGCTGCAGTTTCTTTAATGTCCACATCTACTTTGAATGGGTATGACAAGTACTCCACAACTGTTCCCATTTTTTGGAAGTCACAGAATCTATTTTCGAATTCCTGGATAACAGAACAGATTTCTGTCACATACTTCATGTTCTGAAAAACTAAATGTGGATATTGTCCCAGATGGTCCTGCATATTAGGAAAATTATCAAAAGTGTTGTTTGCAAGGTCAGTCATCATTAGCTCAAATTTGCTCTTGTAGGATGAAACTGTACTCATCATCTCGCCAATGCATTTGTTTTTACCTTGTAGTTCAAGGTTCATATCACTTAGTTTGCCTGTAAAGTCAGCGAGAAATGCCAGATCACATAACCTCATCTTCCAACTCTACTTGGTCATCTCCCCTCTCCTTCAAAAAACTTCTTATTTCATTCAGCAAATCACAAAATCTTTGCAGAAATGTGTGCCTACTTAGCCACCTTATATCTGTGTGCAAAATGATTTCCGCTGCCTCTTCATCAAGAGTAAGATTGAAAAGCCGTCTTTGAAGTGACCTTCCACGAACTGAATTTACAATTTTGAAAGTGATGTCCATGACAGTCTTTGTATTGAGTCTCTTGCTTGCCAAAACTTGCTGGTGAATGATGCAGTGGTAAGAAAGGAAATCTGGGAAGTCATCATGCTGTCTACAGAGGGCTATGAAACCGTTAACCTCACCTGTCATTGCTCTTGCTTCATCCGGATAAAGACTAGTAACTGGGCTATGTCTCTTATGTCTGTAGATTCATCCAGTTGAAGTGGGAAAGCAACACAATTTGAAACATCCTCCAATTGTTCAGTTGTGTCTCCACGCATCTTTTCTATTTGCCGCACAACGGTGTTTCTTGACAATTGTACATCTTGAATAGCAGCTATGATCTCTTTCTTATTTTTTAAATCCTTCAAAAAGATTGTCAGCTGCTTCAAGAAAACAATCTTTTACAAATTCCCCTTCAGTGAAAGGTTTGCATTTCTTTGTGATCAGGTTGCTGACCTTGAAGGATGCTATGGTTGCATTGACCAAATGTGACCTTGGCTTCGTCATCAACTGTTGCTGAGTAGCCAATTTTGATTTAAGTTCTTTGAGCTTCAGTTTACGAATTTCACTTTTGGGTGGAGAATCAGCATCAAACTTATTGCTATGCAGTCTCTTATAATGATGTTCCAGATTACCCTTTTTAGGCAAGGATACTGGGGCATTACAAATTAGACAACACTTATCTTTCACCATGATGATGAAGTAGTCCTTATCCCATTCATCATGAAAGTGATAGGTTTTGCTCGTCTTTGGAACACTCATCTTCGTTATACTGGGGTGGCTGGATGTAAGAAGGCCAAATATGCTAAGTTAGTATAAACACTGGCTGAATCTGGTCCAAAACTGTCACTGTCTCAAAGTATTAAAGATCAACAGGAACTGAAGACCTCTGGATGATGTGCAATACAAGGACTGGTGATGCCAAAAACACACATGCAGTTCTAAAAGTAAAAATAAGAATTCATCATGTTGTTGTTGTTAAGTGCCGTCGAGTCGGAGTCGACTCATGGCGACCCTCTGGATAGCTATCCTAAATTGTGTTCGGTCTTCAGTCAGGCAGCTCATTGTTGACAGACTGGTACCCGTAGCTGCTGTTATTGTAGCGATCCATCTCATTGCTGGCCTTCCTCTTTTGCGTTGACTTTCTATCTTGCCAAGCATGATGTCTTTCTCTAATGATCTCTCTCTTCGCATGATGTGTCCAAAGTATGAAAGTCGAAGTCTTGTCATCTGAGCTTCTAAAGAAAGCTTAGGTTTGATCTCCTCTAGTACCGACTGGTTTGTTCTTCGGGCAGTCCATGGTATACACAGTATTCGCCGCCAGCACCATAATTCAAAGGCATCAATTTTCTTCCTGTCTGTCTTTTTCACTGTCCAGCTTTCACATCCATATGATGTTATTGAAAATACCATGGCTTGAACAAGTCGAATCTTTGTATGGAGAGAGACATCTCTGCTCTTGAGAATCTTATCTAGGTCTTTCATAGCCATTCTGCCAAGAGCAATGCGTCGTCTGATTTCCTGACTGCTTGTTGCTTCTTTATTGATAGTTGATCCAAGTAGGTTAAAGTTGTTCACGATTTCAATTTCTTCTCCTTCAACGATGAACCTGTTGATTATGCCAGTTGTCATGATCTTTGTCTTCTTTACATTAAGGTGCAGGCCCATTTTGAGACTATGGGGCATGTTTACTAAAAACCGCTAATTTGCGCACCACAAAATAGCGAACTAAAGCGGTACTTAAGAGTGCTTAAATGCCCCGCAATCGTGCGTGTCACCCCCACACAGGTGCGCAGCACAATAACGGGCCCCGCACAAGTACGGGCCCGCAAATGTCCGATAGAGGCGTGGAACGGCTAACGGAGGGCGGAGGATGGTTCCTGAGGGGCGGAGAGACGGGTTTAATGGGCGGGAAAGGGGAGGGGAGAGGCTCCCCGCACATTATCGGGGCCGAATCCCAAAGCAAAACTACCGCGAGTGAAACACTCGCGGTAGAGGGCATTTAAAGGGAAGAGAAACCATTTCCGTCAGCAATGTACAGCAAAATCGGGGAAGCCTGCAAAACGTGAGCAGTGTGATACATGTGCACAGCACAAAAGTGAAAATAAAAATAGAAAGTGACCACAACAAAAATATCACAAATAGTAATGCAGCTGGGGAACAGTTATAGTAATGGGCAAATATAGAAAACACACCCAGGAAAGCTCCAGAAAGAAGAAATGAATATTGGAAGGGTCTACGGAGCGGAGACTCATCCAAAACAAATGTCCTTTTTGGAGCTTTCCTGGGAGTGTTTGCTATGGTTGCCCATTAATATCACTTGTGCCCACAGTAAAATTGCATAGAGCAGGGTTTGTGACTCCATCCTGCCAGGTATACTACCTCCAGGGGCTGCATTGTCTCTGTGGCCATAGTGTGGTGCAGCGGACAGAGCCAGTACCTCAAGGGTCAGAGTTTCAAATCCCAGCTGGGGCACATGCCAGCCCAGCCCCTATATTTTACCCACCACTAAACAAAGATAGCGCAGACACCCCTGTATTGCAGGGAACATAAGCATGGGGAAAATACCCACATTTTACACAACACTGCAAAAACACAACAACAATGGGCATTACCTACAACCAAATCCCCCAAATGCAGTCCCGTACTGCCACATTGCAATCTGGTCATCTGCTGTTTCTGAGAGAAGCTCATGCCAGCATGTTGGCGGACGAGTACATGTGGTGAAAGGGGCAGTGGCTGCTAGCCACAGAAGACAGAGGCCTAGCCATGTGCAGGCTGGCACAGTCCACTGAAACAGACAGGCCCTGCCGGATCCACAGTCATGGACGTTCCAGGGAAACCAGCCAATCTGTGGCTACACGGTGGTGCAGTGCACACAAACAGTGCATGCAAGAACAGAAAGTCACAGGTTCAAAGCCCAGCTGGGGCTACCACCAATCCTAGTCACATATTTTTCCCACACCTACACAGTGATAGTAAAGACACACCTTTCGTGTCGAGGACATATGCAATGGTAATACGTCTATCTTTTACCCCACTGAGCACAGACACCATGAACAGGGGCAGTACCTAGAGCAGACTCTCCCAAATGCATTCCTGGTGTGCCACACACCAGTCAGGTTCCATGCTGCCACTCATACAAATGCCTGTGCTGTATATCTATGCACCACCCCATGGCATATAGATGTAGCTCATGCATATTCATGAGGGACAGCAGGAAAACACGAACAGTGTGATGCAGACCTGGACTGGGGTTGGGAATCTCTGCCGTAAAGCAGCAGGCAACAGGGGCAGACACACCCACACCCACACCCACAGGCCCCATTGGCCAATGTCTCCTGGAGAGGCAGAACAGTGGACCCTGCGTGCATCTCCCAATACTAGCACCTGCATACTCTAGCAATGTCACCCTACACCTGAGGTATACGGTACACAGCTCTGAGACGTTTGCTAGGAGTACTGGCAGATAGATATCCATACGTTACGCACATACTGCTAGTTGACCCCATCAGAACAATCTGTTAGGTGTTTGCGGGGCGTGCTCCAGGACTGGCCTCTAACGGTGTTTACCACCCTGGGGAGTGACCCCCAGCAGTACTGCGTACCATATCCATGCCTTGCCGTGCCTAGGACAGGTTTAGTGGCCAAGGCTAATTATCTCCTCAATAGTAGCACCATGCTGGCATAGGTGTGGAAGTGTGTGTCTGTCTATACCAGTGTTTCCCAACCCAGTCCTACGGGGCACACCAGCCAGTCAGGTTTTCGGGATATCCCTAATGACTATGCATGAGATATATATGCATTAGAGATATCCTGCCAACCTGACTGGTTTGTGGCCCTCCAGGGCTGGATTTGGAGACCCCTGCCTTACACCTCTGTCATTTAAGATTGTGAGTGGGCAAGGTGCAGATGTCCTAGACATCGAAAGGGTATATAGAATGTGACACATTCCTCCTCGATTCTCACCACCACCAAAATATTGTCTATTAGACAACTTTTTGGTGGTGGTGAGAATTGAGGAGGAATGTGTCACATTCTATATACCCTTTCGATGTCTAGGACATCTGCACCTTGCCCACTCACAATCTTAAATGACAGAGGTGTAAGGCAGGGGTCTCCAAATCCAGCCCTGGAGGGCCACAAACCAGTCAGGTTGGCAGGATATCTCTAATGCATATATATCTCATGCATAGTCATTAGGGATATCCCGAAAACCTGACTGGCCGGTGTGCCCCGTAGGACTGGGTTGGGAAACACTGGTCTATACAGTGGGTGCTGGCTGCAAGCCCCTTCCACAGCCCACACTGCCAGCACTGTTGCCAGTATTGGCCTGCTAATGTGCATAATGAATAGCAAGGGACCATGGGTATATCTCAGACAGGGTGGGCTGACCAGGATGCAGCTGCACAGGGCATAGGGCACTGGCAGGGACATGGTAGTGCCCGGCCACCACCTACACAGACAGGGGGACCTCTGTATGTGCTGCTGGGGGATCACTCTCATCCTGAGTGTGCAGTGATGGCAGCATGGCTAGGCACACCCATAGTGCTGTATTGTGTTTCTCTCATGTGATATATATAGGTTTCCTGTTGGGGCCTTTTCACTGACTTATCTGCTTGTGTGTGCTGCCACCCCAGTTGTGGGTGCATGCATTTCCATCAGGACCAACCAGCAGACTGAGCACAAATGGTATGTGTCTTGATTGGAGTGCCTTGCAGGGTGCAGTGGCTGATGGCTTGCTGCAGGAGAATATCAGAGAGTGGTGGGGTGCATCTATGAATATCCAGGCCTAATGTCTGTCTGATATTGTGTTATGGGGGGGTGTGTGTGTGTGTGTGTGGAGCTGCTTGGGCTGCCCGGGGGGGGGGGGGGGTTGGTCTGCTTCCCCAGCAGGACTGGGGTTGATGGTTGACTCTACTGCCATGGGAGGAGGAAGATAGTATGGGGATCTGTTGGTGGGAGACCCTGTTTTGTCCACCGGGGGGGGGGGGGTTCCACTAACTGTGGCAGACAGCCATCTCCAAGATGTTTATGCGGCACCTACCTATTTCACAGGTTATTGCTGCTTTGGAGCTCTGGCATGGCCGCATTCAGCCATGCAAGGTGTTGTGCACCTGGTCCTGGGTGCATCATCACGCACTCAGGGTGGGCATAGTAACCGCACAATGTGATGGTGTTTAGCTACTCTTTGCCGTTTGTCCACCCACTCAGGACACCCTACCAGGCCGAGGTGCTGTGTGGGTGCACAAGGACACCTCCCCCTACCAGGCCGGGTAGCTTTAGGGGTGCAGTTCCCATCTTGTGTGCATCTGTGGACAGCTGATTTGCATGTGCAGTGCATCATGGGTACGGGTGGCCTAACCCTATCCTGTTTACACCAGCAGACTGTCTGTGATGTGACGTGCAGGCTATCTGCAGCCAGGCAGGAGCTTGTTTACAGCTATAGAAGTGTAGCCCAATGGTTACACCACTGCCTGTGCAGCCAGAGGTCATGGGTTCATACCCACAGTGGAGTTCTGTGATAGGGTTTTCCAAAGCATTTTTTACATTTACTGTACATATGTTGATGCCTGCAATAACACCCTCAGCGTACTGTACCCATAAGGTGCCTCTGAGGGTGCTTTATTGGGCGCCCTATATGGCACTTTATGGTTGGCATCCATATAGGGTGCACTATACATTATCCTGTGTCGGAACATACATGCTGCCCTATAGGGGACATTCTAGGGTGCCTTGGCGGACGGTGCACTGTAACATGTGCCTTATGGTCCGCCTTATGTTAACATGCTGTGAGAGTGCGTTTGCTAGTAGTTATCACAAAATAGAATTAAAAAGCCTCCTAAAGCACTCCACAACATAAAATATATTGCCTCAGCTAGCCTTTTTCAATGGGCATTGTGAGGGATTGAACCCCTGGTCCCTGCACCATTGGTCAGTGTCTTAACCATTGTGCTGTGGCTGTGTTCCTTTGCTTTAGCATCAGCGCGCCGCCTTGTGGCCATCAGCGCGCCGCATCCTGATGCCCACAATTAACAGTGCGCCGCATCCTGCTGCCCACAATGAACAGTGTGCCGCCTTACAATGAACAGTGCGCCGCCTTATGCCGCCCCACAATGAACAGTGTGCCGCCTTATGCGGCCCCAAAATTATTTTGCCTCCTGACACACATTTCCACATTCAAGGTGGTGCCTCAGCCAGCCTTTTTGGACTGCACACACTGGGGGACTGAACCCTTGGCACCTGCATCATTGGTTATTGTCTTCACCGTTGTGCTACGGCTCTGTTCCTGTATATGCCCAGCTGCGCCCCACTTAGCCTTCCCACGCGCTAATGTGGGCCCCGCACATTAACGCGACGCGCACACATACGGTCTTTTTTTTTCCTTTTTCGGCCTGAACCGCCCACTCCTTATATGGCACAGGCACACTACCGCGGCCCCGCACGTTAGGAATGTTTAGTAAACATGCCCCTATGTTTTTTGATTGTGAGAAGCAAATGTTTCAGATCATCTTCACTTTCAGCCAGTAATGTGGTATCATCAGCATAGCGAAGGTTGTTGATGAGTCTTCTACCAATCTTCACACCTCTGTTGTCTTCATACAGTCCTGCTTCTCTGATGATTTGTTCTGCGTATAAATTAAACAGGTAGGGGGAAAGTATGCAGCCTTGTCGTACACCTTTGCTTATTTTAAACCATTCTGTTTCTCCTTGTTCTGTTCGAACTGTTGCTTCTTGATCAATGTACAGATTGTGCAAGAGAACGATCAGGTGTTCTGGTATACCCATGCTTCTTAATGTGGCCCAGAGTTTCTCATGGTTTACACAGTCAAAAGCCTTGCTATAGTCGATAAAGCACAAAAAGATATCCTTTTGGTATTCTTTAGTCTTTTCAAGGATCCATCTCACATCCGCAATGATGTCTCTCGTTCCTCGCCCTTTTCTGAACCCTGCTTGCACTTCAGGTAGTTCTTGTTCTAGGTATGGCTGTAGTCTCTTTTGAATAATCTTCAGTAGAATCTTGCTGGCATGTGGAATCAGAGCGATTGTTCGATAATTTCCACAGTCAGTTGGATCACCTTTCTTTAGTATTGGTATAAACACAGATCTTTTCCAGTCAGTTGGCCATGACGTTGTCTTCCATATTTCTTGGCAGAGCCTTGTAAGTACGGTAACAGCTGCATCAGATTGCTGCAATACTTCTATGGGAATGCTATCAATGCCTGGTGCTTTGTTCTTTGATAAGGCTTTCAATGCGGCTTCAACTTCTTCTTTCATCACCAATGGTTCCTGATCATAAGGTATAGGTTGAAACGGCTGTTGGTCCACTTGATCTTTATCATATAAAAACTCTGTATATTCCTTCCTTGAGCATCTTGTAACATTCCAATTCGAGGCTGGAACTTTTTCTTTAACTCTCGTAGCTTTAGGAAAGCTGATTTTGTTCTTCCTCTAATAGTTTCTGCTTCTATTTCCTTGCAAGTGTCATTGTAGTACTTTTCCTTGTCCTGTCTTGCTGAACGTTGGAAATCTCTGTTGAGTTCTGCGATTGTCTTTCTTTCTCCTTTGGCTTTAGCTTCTCTGCGTTTCTGGGCAATTTTCAGAGTTTCTTCAGTCATCCATTTTGGCCATCATACTGACTCCAATAATCAAATACCACCAAACAATCATCAAAAAAAACTGAAACACCTGTCCAGCAAACCAGACAAAATCAAATACCGCCAAAGAAGTGCAAATACCACCACACGTGATTTTAAAAATTCTGCACACAGTGTAGAATCAACGCAAATGCAAGGCAAAATAAAATTGCAGTGTAGAGTCAATGCAAAGGCTAGGCAAAATAAAATTGCAGAGGCAAGCAAATGTCACAGTGGTTTGAACCAATTCGAAGGCAAGGCATAGGTAAGTTAGAACAAAATTGGAAAAGCCCGCCAAAATCACCAAATTCTTGACACTTTGGGGTATGTTTACTAAAACCCCGGTAAAGTGCGGGCCGCGGTAGTGTGTGGGTGCCATATAAGGAGTGGGCGTTCCGTCCTGAAAAAGAAAAGCTGGAATTTACATATGCGCTAAGGTGCGCGGTGCCCATGTGTGCCCCGCACCTTAGCGCATGAGATAGCTGCGCGGGATGCATAAGTGGTGTGCTGAAGTGCAAGAAAAAGAGCAGAGCAACAGCACAATGGTTAAGACACTGACCAGCGGTAAAGGGATCAGGGGTTCAATCCCCCACAGTGCCCAATGAAGATGGCTGGCTGAGGAGTTAATTTATGAGGTGCAGAAATACTGGGCAGCATAAGGCAGCGCACTGATGTTTATGGAGGCATTATAATACTGGGCAGTATAAGTGGCACACTGATGTGCAGGAAGAAGAGCAGAGCCACAGCACAATGGTTAAGACACTGACCAATGGTACAGGGATCAGGGGTTCAATCCCCACAGTGCTCAATGAAGACAGCTGGCTGAGGCATTATTTTAGGAGGCATTTGAATGATGGGCTGCATAAGGCGGCACGCTAATGTTTTAGGAGGGTGTTTAATATGGGGCAGCATAAGTGGTGCGCTGATGTGCAATAACAGGAACAGAACCACAGCACAATGGTTAAGACACTGACCAATGGTGCAGGGATCAGGGGTTCAATCCCCCACAGTGCCCAATGAACAAGGCTGGCTGAGGCATAACATATTATGGGGAAGATTGCTTTAGGAGGCACTTTATGCATATTTTAATTATCACTACTAGCAAACGCACTCTCAAAGCGTGTTAACATAAGGCGCCCTATAAGGCACATATTAAAGTGCACTGTCATCCAAGGCACCCTAGAATGTTGCTTATAGGGCGCTTTAGAGGATGCTGTATGAGGTACCGCAAAGTCAGTGTACTGTTTTTTATGGCAGCACTGTGCAGTTTAAGGAATGAAAAGCATAAGTAGGTGCGCTGACAGGCAAGGAGGAGCAGCAGTGGAGCACAATGGCACTGACTGCTGATACAGGGGTCATGAGTTTGCTCCCCAGTGTGCCTAATACGTAAGGCTGGCTGTGGCATCAGCTTTGCATTGTACATATTTTGTCCTGCAGCACTTTATTTTTGTTATTAATTGCTGCCAGCAAACACGCCCTCATGTGCCGTAATTGAAGGTGCCATATAAGGCACCCTATAAGGCACTCCATAGGGCACATAATAAATTGCACTGTCCGCCACAGCACCCTAAAATGTCCCCTATAGGGCACCCTATAGGTTGCGTCACAGGATAATGTATAGTGCACCTTATATGGACGGGAACCATAAGGTGCCCTATAGGTCGCCCTATAAAGCACCCTCAGAGGCACCTTATGGGTACAGTACTCTGAGGGTGTTTTTGCTGGCATCAAAATATGTACATTAAAAAAAGATAACGCATTGGACAACCATATCAAATAACCCCACTGTGGGTTTGAACCCAAGACCTCTGGCTTCAAAGGCAGTGAAATAACCATTGGGCTATAGCTGCTAGCAAGCCCCTGGCTGGCTGCAGAGAGGCTGCACGTCACCACACAGACAGTCTGCTGTGGCCACCAGGATAGGGTAGCCCAGTGTTTCCCAACCCAGTCCTACGGGGCACACCGGCCAGTCAGGTTTTCGGGATATCCCTAATGACTATGCATGAGATATATATGCATTAGAGATATCCTGCCAACCTGACTGGTTTGTGGCCCTCCAGGGCTGGATTTGGAGACCCCTGCCTTACACCTCTGTCATTTAAGATTGTGAGTGGGCAAGGTGCAGATGTCCTAGACATCGAAAGGGTATATAGAATGTGACACATTCCTCCTCAATTCTCACCACCACCAAAAAGTTGTCTAATAGACAATATTTTGGTGGTGGTGAGAATCGAGGAGGAATGTGTCACATTCTATATACCCTTTCGATGTCTAGGACATCTGCACCTTGCCCACTCACAATCTTAAATGACAGAGGTGTAAGGCAGGGGTCTCCAAATCCAGCCCTGGAGGGCCACAAACCAGTCAGGTTGGCAGGATATCTCTAATGCATATATATCTCATGCATAGTCATTAGGGATATCCCGAAAACCTGACTGGCTGGTGTGCCCCGTAGGACTGGGTTGGGAAACACTGGGGTAGCCCACCCATACCCATGATGCACTGCACATGCAAATCAGCTGTCCACAGATTAACACAAGATGGACAATGCACCCCCACAGCACCTCGGCCTGGTAGAGGGAAGTGACCATGTGCACCCCCACAGCACCTCGGCCTGGTAGGGGGTACTGACCGTGTGTTTTACTGGCACAGAGTAGCTACACACCGTCACATTTTGCGGGTACTGTGCTCACCCTGAGGGTGCAATGAGGCGCCCAGGACCAGGTCCACAACACCGGCCATGGCTGAAAGAGGCCATGCTGGAGTTCCAAAGCAGTGTTAATGTGTGAGATAGATAGTTTCTGTCCATTTCAGTCTGGTGTAGCCCCCAGGTGGGCCATGCACCACCCCCCCCACCCAGGCCAAGGGGCAGCAAACAGGGCCCCCCATCAATAGATACACATTCTACCTCCCTGCAAAGGTGGCAGTAGAGGGGTCCATCAACCCCAGTCTTGCTGAGGAACAGACACCCCACAGGGCAGTCAATGCAGCTCTATACACATCCATAACACAATAGCAGACAGACATTAGGCCTGGATATGGTGAGCTGCACCCCACCACCATCTGATACCCTCCTGCAGCAAGTCATCATCCACTGCACCCTGCAAGCTGCTCCATCAAGACACATACAGCTACAAACAGTGTGCTAGTTAGTCCACAGTGCATGTTCCCAGTGGAGATGCATGCACCCAGAACTGGGATATCAGCATACACAGCAAGCAGATAAATCAGTGACTGGGCCCCAAAAGGAAACTTACATCTATCACATGAGAAAAATACTATATGGCACTATGGGGGTGCCTAGCCATGCTGTGGTCACTGAACAGTCAGGGTGAGAGTGATCTCTCAGCAGGACATACAGAGGTCACCCTGTCCGTGTAGGTGGTGGCCGGGCACTAAACTGTCCCAGTCAGTGCCCTATGCCCTGTGCAGATGCACCCTGGCCAGGCCACCCTGTCCGGCCTATACCCATGGTACCTTGCTCCTCATTATACACATTGGCAGCCCAATACTGGCAACATTTCTGGCAGTGTGGGCTGTGGAAGGTATTTGCAGCCACCACACACTGGATAGACAGACAGCCACCCCCACACCTATGCCAGCATTGTGCTACTATAGAGGGGTTCAGCAGCCATACCCACCACACCAGTCCTGGGCACAGTACAGGCATGGATATGGTACGCAATACTGTTGGGGGTCACTCCCCAGGGTGGTAAACACTGTCAGAGACCAGACCTGCAGCACACACCGCAGACATCAGAATGATTGTTATGGTGGAGCCCAAGGAGCAAAATGTGCTTAACGTAGGAATTGATATCTGCCAGTTATCATGGGAAACATTTGATAGCTGTGTACCATATACCCAGGTTTAGGGTGGCATTGCTAAGGTATGCAACTGCTAGTATTGGGAGATACAGGCAGGGCCCAATGTCCTGCCTCTTCAGGAGGCATTGGCCAATGGGGCCTGTGGGTGTGTGTGGGGATGTGTCTGGCCCTGTTGGCTGCTGCTTTACGGCAGAGTTTCCCAACTCCAGTCCTGGTGTTCCAAACACTGTTCGGGTTTTCATGCTGTCCCTCATAAATATGCTTGAGCTACATCTGCATACCATTGGGGTGGTGCATAGATATGCAGCACAGGCATCTTTATTAAAGGCAGCATGGAACCTGAATGGTGTGGGGCCCTCCAGGACTGAATTTGGGAGACTCTGCTCTAGGTAATGCACCTGTTTATGGTGTCTGTGTTTGGTGTGGTAAAATATAGGCGTATTAACCATGCGTATGTTCTCAGCAATAAAGGAGTGTCTTTACTATCACTGTTTAGTGGTGGGTAAAACTATGGAGACTGGGTTGGCAGGAGCCCCAGTTGGGGTTTGAACCTGTGATCCTCTGGTCTTACAGGCACTGGCTGTGTCCGTTACACCACACTGTGGCCACTGAGACAGGGTGGTCCCTGGAGATAGGAAACCTGGCATGACGAGTCAGAAACCCTGCTCTGCACAATTTTACTGTGGGCTCATTTACATTGTACGGAGACAAAAGTGCAAATAAGCCTCAAAAATGACCTTGGAAAAAGGGCCAAAAAACCATGACCAAGCTGGTCAACCATAAAAAACACTCCCAGGAAAGCTCCAATAAAATGCTATGAATTTTGAAAGGGTCTACGGAGCGTAGACCCTTCCAAAAATAATTTCCTTTTTTTGGAGCTTTCCTGGGAGTGTTTTTTATGGTTTCCCATTAATATCAATGTTGTCCAGCTGGATTATAATTTATTTGGAATTTGTTGTGGTCATTTTCAATTTATATTTGCTATTTTGTTCTGTGCGCATGTATCACACTGCTCACGTTTTTCAGGTTTCCCCGGTTTTGCTGTACATTGCTGACGGAAATGGTTTCTCTTCCCTTTAAATCGGCTCTAACGCGAGGGTTTCACTCGCGGTATTTTTTTGCCAAAATTCAGCCCCACTCCTGTGCGGGGAGCCTCTCCCCTCCCACTCTCCACCCATTGACCCCATCCCCCCGCCCCTTGGGAGCCTTCCTCCGCCCTCGAAATGCCTTTCCACGCCTCTATCGCACATCAGCGCGCCCCGCTCTTGTGCAGGCAGAGCGCACTTGTGCGGGTGGTGTGCACATGTGTGGGGCACCAAAAACACACTATTAGCATGCACTAAGGTACCTTAGCGCACACTCAAGTGCGCCCCGCACATTTGCGCGGTTTAGTAAACATACCCGTTTGTGTCTGCCCGAAAACATTTAATGAAAGTGAACTATAAAGCGACCAGCGACCAGCACACGACACAACTAATACGGTAAGTATATTCAGGTAAAGCCCGGGTGAATGGATATCGCCCGGTATATAACACACTTCTAAGGGGTGTTGGGGCGGAGGCAGGAATGGGTGATTCTGAGAGGCAGGAGACCAGGTATGATGCCGGGCCTGTGGCATCTCATCATGGGGTGCGGGCAGCGGCCCCCTGGGGTACCCACAAACTATTGGCACGAAAACGACAAGCGCCCCCAATACAGCCGCAGGCAACATTCCCGCAGGCAGGGAAAAAAGACAGGCAAAGGGTCAGCAACGGCGGCAAGCCCTCGGCAGACAACCTGCCGGCACGAGCTCTCTCCTAGCGACGGGGCGAGCTGCTGGAGAGTGTGGCTGGCGATCTACCTCTGACCCCTCCGCGATCTACAGGTAGATTGCGATCTACCTGTTGGACATGCCTGATTTATACAATCAAAGGTCTTGCTGTGTGAACAAAACACATATAGATATACTTTTGGTATTCTTTTGTCTTTTCAAGGATCCATCTCACATACGCGGTGATGTCTCTCATTCCTTGCCTTTTCCTGAATCCTTCTTGCACTTCAGGTAGTTATCGTTCCAGGTATGGTTGTAGTCTCTGCTGAATAATCTTCAGTGGAATATTGCTGGCATTTGGGATCAGAGCGATTGAACAATAATTTCCACAGTCAGTTGGATTTCTTTAGTATTGGTATAAACACAGATCTTTTCTACTCAGTTGGCCATGATGTTGTCTTCCAAATTTCCTGGCAGAGCCTTGTAAGTATGGTAACAGCTGCATCCGATTGCTGTAATACTTCAGTGGGAATGCCATCAATGCCCAGTGCTTTGTTCTTTGAAAAAGTTTTCAAAGCTGCTTCGACTTCTTCTTTCATCACCAACAGTTCCTGATCATACAGTACAGGCTGAAATGGCTGTTCATCCACTTGATCTTTATAGTATAACAACTCGGCGTATTCTTTCCACATTTTCTTGATCTTCTCAGCACCATTCAACATGGATCCTTGAGCATCTTTTACCATTTCAATTTGAGGCTTGACTTTTCTGTTTAGCTCTCTTAGCTTTAGGAAAGTTGATCTTGTTCTTCCTCTGATAGCTTCTGATTCTGTTTCCTTGCATGCTTCATTTTAATACTTCTTGTGGTCTCACCTTGCTGCACATGGGAAATCTCTGTTAAGTTCCATGATTACCTGGATTTCTCCTCTGGCTTTAGCTTCTCTGCAATTCTGAGCAATTTTCATAGTTTGTTTAGTTATCCATTTTGGCCATTTTTGTTTTTTCACCTTGTGTTTTCTTTGAGCACATCTTTCTTGATGTCATCCCACATTTCTTCTGATGCGCTGTCATTTGTTTTCAAAGTGGCAAATTGATTTTGCAGGCAGTCTTTAAATTCCGGTGGTATATTTTTAAGATCATATTTTGTTCAAGCCATGGTATTTTCAATAACATCATATGGATGTGAAAGCTGCACAGTGAAAAAGATAGGAAGAAAATTGATGCCTTTGAATTATGGTGCTGGCAGCAAATACTGTGTATACCATGGACTGCCCGAAGAACAAACCAGTCGGTACTAGAGGAGATCAAACCTAAGCTTTCTTTAGAAGCTCAGATGACAAGACTTCGACTTTCATACTTTGGACACATCATGCGAAGAGAGAGATCATTAGAGAAAGACATCATGCTTGGCAAGATAGAAGGTCAATGCAAAAGAGGAAGGCCAGCAATGAGATGGATTGATACAATAAGAGCAGCTACTGGTACCAGTCTGTCAACAATGAGCCGCCTGACTGAAGACCGAACACAATTTAGGATAGCTATCCAGAGAGTCGCCATGAGTCGACTCCAACTCGACGGGCACTTAACAACAACAACATTTTGCTACTTTCCTGAGTGGCTTGCTCTTTTTTCAGCTTTAGCTTGAGTTTGCATACTAGTAGCTGGTGATCTGTACCACAGTCAGCTCCAGGTTTTGTCTTTGTTAATGTTATTGAGCTTGTCAATTGATGCAGCTTTTCCACAAATGTAGCCAATTTGATTTTTGTACAACCCATTGGGCAAAGTCCATGTGCACAATCACTACTTACGTTGCTGGAAGAATGTGTTAGAGATAAATAGAATGCTGGATTTGCAGAATTCTATCAGTCTTACTCCAGCTTTGTTTCTGTTGGCAAGCCCATATTTTTCAACATTTTATCTTCTTTGTTCCTAACTTTTGTGTTCCAGTCACCCACAACTATCAGTAGATGTTTGCATGTTCTGCAGATTTCAGCTTGTACTTGTTCACAGAATTGATCCACTTCTTCCTCTTTTGCATCTGTTGTCAGTGCCTATACCTGAATAAAAGAAATGTATTTTAGACAAATAGAAATTAAGCGCTCACTACATTGCATTATATTTCATTACAGTTCATGTAAGTTTCTTCTTAATTATAAATGTAATACCATTTTTTCTTTGTCTTTCATTTTCAGCATAAGTATACCATGAGATCATCAGTTTCAACGTGCCAGATACCATTCTACTTCATTTTGCAGATAACCAACAGATCGAATTGTACATGGTCACCTTCAGCTTAGGGCCCTTTTTACCAAAGCCCACAAAGGATTTGTAATTAGCACACCAAACAAATGCACATTCATTGTAAAACGTCCATGTTAGCTGTCCAGGACATGACCAGTATGTTCCTGGCAGCTAATGTGTGATGGGCCACTTGAACGTGTGCTCTGCTAGGGTGGGTTCACTTAACAACCCCCATAGATAAGTTGTTGTGTGAACCCACGTTAAGAGCAACATTGCTACTGAGCACACAGCAATTGCCCTGACACTAGCGGTAATATGCCCTCCGTGCTCACTTTCCACCCATTCCCTTCCCCATCTTGAGATAGCTGATTTACATGCAGTTTAACGTGTAGTGGCAGACACGCTTGCATGTTAGTGTTCCCGACTACCAGCTGTAGTATGTTAAAATGCACATTAATCAGCTAGCAAAAGGGGACTCTATTGTACTACATCTGTTGGAAAATGTAGTGGAAGAGCTGTAGAATGAAAGCCATGCAAATGCAATGTGCGCCTTTGAGTCAATGCGGACTCCTGGCCACCCAGCACCTCCTGGGTTTTCTTGGCAGTGTGACTGGAGGTAGATTGCCAGGCCTTTCTTCCAAGGCAATGGAGGATTAAGTGACTTGCCCAAGGCCACAAGGAATGCTTTTAGGAAATGAATGCTGGTCTCTTGGCCACCAAGCCAGTGCTCTAACCACTAGGCTACTCCTCCACTCCTTAGGCCATGAAATGGTCCCAAACCTGCTAGCACCTGTCAGCCAGTTATGAGAAAATCTCTGTTCCCTTGACAAAGTTAATCTTTAAACAAACACTATCTCTGAACTGTGCTTCTCCACTGCAACAGCTACAATGCTGAATCCCTGATGGAATAAGTAGAATCCATTTATGGAATGGAACTTAAACATCAATAGCAATGCTGATATAGGATGAAGGTGAAAATCCCAGAGGGTTGCCAGGGTTCTGATCATTTGACTTAGCTGATTGAATTAAACAATGCTGTAGAACTCTCATTAGATCACGGATCAGTTATTGTTACAGTATAGAAGCAGACAGCAGCATCCTCTCAGAAGATTAGAGTTTTTACCTCTTATTGCATTTGAATTGATCAAGGCTTAGTGATGTTTTGCAGTTTATTCTTCATACTATGAATCTGCAGTGTTTCTAAATTATATTGAGCTTATCCTGCCGCTGTTGGAATTGGACTGTATTTTGCTCTGCTGTTTAAACATTAGTCACCTCAAAATAAAGCAAACATTTAAGAACCAGCAAATTTGTATGCAAATTACATTAATTAAATTTTTAAAAACTGAACTATTGCTGACACTGAAGGATATGAAGAGTGAAGATAGAAAATGTATGTAAACCTTGTCGCCTTTGTACCCAGCCTGACAGCAGCAGAGATACATATACATCCACAAAGTCACTTTCCTGTGGCTCCTCCCCCTTTCTCCAAAAGCATGTATAATCCAGGTTTAGGGCCTACAAAATGTTATCAGTTGTGGTGATTGGGTTCTGCTTCCAATCCCATCCCATTTTATTTCTGTAAACCTCTTTGGCAGTAATTGAAAAGCAGTATGTCAAGCAATCAAATACATAAATACATTCTTGTAATGTGGTCAGGCAGTTGGTATTGAAGCAGTAGCACAGAATTGAATGACATCCAAGAAGAGAGCAACAAAATCATGGAATGTGCTCAGCATATTTACATCTTGTTTGGTAGATTCACTACTGAGGTCGCCACAAAAGAGTACCGTATAACTAGAAACTAAAAGAAGCAGAAGCTGGTAGTTTGGGATTACTAGGACCATGAAACACATTCTATACCAAAAGAGTGACTGCACCACCCAGAACAGGACAGGATGCAGCAGGCCAGGCTGAACTGACTGAACAGAGCGGAGGAAAGACACTGTGGCATCTTAGCCCCAATAGCTACTTTCACCTTTCAGAATAGTTGGAATCTTCTAAGGCAGCAGGTTGGTAGCTTCCTATCCCAAAACAAAATCCAATACCCAGAGTCGTTCACATCTTTAAACTCAGAATATTCTCCTTGAGCATCTTGGAGCATGTGTCAAATTCTCCTGATCAGGAACAACCTTAGAAAAGAATATGTCAAATGAACAATGGCATGAAAATGCTGCAAGCAAAGATGTCTACCTGTCATGAGGGTAAACAGGGTTAGTGCTAGTATCAGGCGAACTAAGCGGTCACTAGAGCGCTGCCCCTGCAGGGGCACCCATTGCCACTGCTATTGCCCCACTCTGTGACCTATAGTGGCAGCAATGGCCTGAAACAGCCCCACAGTGCTTACCTCAAAACCTCAGTGCCACGGGACTGTTTGCTTCCACCCCCACTGATTCCAACTTCCTGGTTGCAGGGGGGGGGGGGGCACAAGTGGCTTCCTCTCCCATACAAAAGGAAGTCAGCATCAGGTATAGGCAGGGGCGGAAATAAACAGCCCTGTGGCACAGTGATTTTGAAGTAAGAACAGTGGGGCTGTTTTAGGCCATTGCTGCCACTGTAGGTCCTGGAGAGGAGTGGCAGCGGGGGCAAAGGGGCTCGAGGAGTGGTACACAAGGGATGACGTTTGACTAGGTGCAGAGAGTCCAAAAACAACAAAACTAAACCCACCTATTTAAATAGGGGTTTCACTTTGTGGGTTTAGTTTTGTTGTTTTTGGATTCCAATTTCACTAACCTAAGGACTTAGTTTATATTGATAGGTGCAGAGAGTAGCATAAATCAGACACAAATGGGTCATGGCACCCAATGGCAGCAAGACACAGTAGCTATCTCAGATTTAGGTTTGAAAGCTTCTGATCCTGCATGCTCATTTCCATGTGCCGCCGCTCCTATGCTGGTGAACTTGGAGAGGTGGCAGGATTGTGCGTCTGATCTATGCTGGTGTGTACAGAGAACCCCATTATAGGTAAGCAACATTGTTTCCTCATTTTCCAAGCATGATGAATCAAACACAAACACGTGGTGTCTCCACTTTAGGATTGCTATTACCTGAGAACATTTTTCAGTTTGGGAGCTGTTTTACAGCAGATGCCTTGAATATGTGATCCATATTTGTTAACAGTGATAGGCATCTGTGTTTGTTTGTGTTTAAGTATTTATGCAAAGAGGTTTGCTTAATACTGCTTGAACAAAGCATTTTTTCTCCTGGATGTGTGGTGTAGACTGTAGTAGCATGCAAATATATGTCAGGAAGACCATATCACTGCTCTGCAGATTTCTTCTAGGGATGTTCATTTTAGATGAGATATTTTTATTACAACTGAAGTTATTTTGCAATGCAATGCGTGCCTTTGAGTCAGTCCTAGGTTGAAGAGCCCTAACCTTTTTAGCCTCTCTTCATAGGGGTATCCTTCCACCCCCTTTACCATTTTGGTGACTCTTCTCTGTACCTTTTCTAATAACACTATATCCTTTTTAAGATATGGCCAACAGAATTGCACAGAATATTCAATGTGCAGTTGCACCATGGAACAATACAGAGGCATTATAATATCCTTTGCTTTATTCTCCATTCCTTTCCTTATGATACCTATCATTCTATTTGCTCTCTTGGCCGCTGTTGCACACTGGGCTGAGGGTTTCAACATATTATTCACGATGACGCCTAAATCTTTTTCCTGGGCAGTGGTTCCTAATGTGGAACCTTGCATTGTGTAACCATAGTTTGGGTTGTTCTTTATTATTTTATTTATTTTATTTATTTAACATCTCTTATATACCGCACTATTATCATCAGCGCGGTTTACATGGAACCAAACATATACATACAGAAAAACTGTAGTGCATTTTACAATTAACAGGAATTTGAACTTGGTAATAAAGGGAAACTATGTACATTATGTAACTATATACAGTAGTCTATACACATTAGTCACAGTTGAAGTTGTCTTGACCTGAGTATGGATGTAGTATTTCTCTTGTGCAAAACTAAATTGGGAAATAGCTTAAGAAGAGGTGGTGTTTGAGACTTTTTCTGAATTGTGTTAGGCTGGTTATGGCTCTCAGTTCTGGTGGGAGTGCATTCCAAGCTATTGGGGCATGGATGCTGAAGGCTCTTTTAGATGTTTCCTTAGTGTATCTGACTGTTTGTCTTGGGATTGTTAATGAGTTTATAGCAGTTGATCTTCTGGATCTATTGGGAGTCTGTGTGTGTAAAAGGTTGGTGATCGTTGATGGTGCTTGATTGTTTAGGGCTTTGAAAGTAATGATTAGTATCTTGTAGTGGATTCTTGCTTTGGTTGGTAACCAGTGGAGTCTTTTTAGAATTGGGGTTATGTGGTCTGTCTTTGATATATAAGGTATATATATATTAGGTATATAAAGCTTTGCACCTGTCCACATTCAATTTCATGTGCCATTTGGATGCCCAGTCTTCCAATTTATCAAGGTCCTCATGCAATTTTTCACAGTACTCATGGGTTTTAACAACTTTGAATAATTTTGTGTCATCTGCAAATTTGATTACCTCACTCGTTCCCATTTCCAGGTCATTTATGAATATTTTAAAAAGCAGCGGACCAAGCACAGATTCCTGGGGTACTCCACTATTCACCTTTCTCCATTGGGAATATTGGCCATTTAGCTCTATCCTCTGCTTTCTATCTTTTAACCAGTTCCTGATCCATAATAGTACACTGCCTCCTATCCCATGACTTTTTAATTTCACCAAAAGTCTCTCATGAGGGACCTTGTCAAAGGTTTTCTGAAAATCCAGATATACTATATCAACCAACTCACCATTATCTATCTGTTTATTCACACCTTCAAAAAAACATATCAGATTAGTAAGACAACACCTTTCTTGGCTAAAGCCATGTTGGCTGACTCCCATTAAGCCATGACTATCTATATGTTCAATAATTGTGTTCTTTATAATGGTTTCTACCATTTTCCCAGTACTGATGTCTGTAATTTCCCGGATCACCCTTGGAACCCTTTTTAAAAATTGTCGTTACATTGGCCATGCTCCAATCCTCAGGTATTACCGATGATTTTAACGATAGTTCACAGATTGCTAATAGTAGGTCTGCAATCTCATATTTCAGTTCTTTCAACACTCTTGGATGTATACCATCTGGTCCAGAAGATTTGTTACTGTTCGGTTTATCAAATAGCTGTAATACATCTTCCCATTGTATCGATATTACTTTCAATTCTTCTGCGGCATCACCTTAAAATACTATTTCAATCATGGGTAAAATCCCTATTTCTTCCTCAGTAAAGACCGAAGCAAAGAATTCATTCAGTCTCTCCGCTATGGCCTAGTCCCCTCTTAGTGCCCCTTTCCCCCCTCTGTAAACGAATGGTCAAACTGACTCTCTCACAGGGTTTTTGCTACAAATGTACTTGAAGATGTCTTTATTACGCGTTTTTGCTTCCACAGCAAGCTTCTTCTCAAAATCTCTCTTTTCCTGCCATATCAATCTAAAAGTTGACGGGATTTTTATTAATAGAAATGTCTTTTCTCTGTAAATAGGAAACCACACCCAAGCCACTCCCCCCATGCCTCCTAGAAATCTTTGGGTCCCCATGGGCAAAATGCAGCTTTCTAAAATCACATTTACTGTACATGTGTATTTTAAACTACATGTGTAAATGCCACTATTTACATGTGGAGATGCTTCTAAAATAATCACCTGAAACACTGCCTATGTATTCTCCAATAAAAGTATTAATTGAATGTCATCAACAGATCTATGCAGGGTGGCCCAAAAAAAGTGAGAACATCTCATAGCATATAAGTTATTTAGAAATTCAAAAAGACAGATGTAAACAATTGACAATTAAAAAAAAAAAAGATGGCGACCAGAAATTGTCAAAATAACGACGTTATATAGCTAAAAATGGTAAATAAGTAAACTATTTAAGCTTTTAATTTACGAGATGTTCTCACTTTTTTTGGGCCATCCTGTATATTGGAGGGTGGCCAATGTAATGCCAATTTTTAAAAAGGGTTCAAGGGGTTATCCGGGAAACTATAGACTGGTGAGCCTGACATCAGTGCCAGACAAAGTGGTTGAAACTAAACTAAAACTCAGAATTATACTACTCTCTTTGCAGGTAAATTTATAACATTTTTTCTTGGGTAAACTCTTTTATAAAAAGGGTTACACATCTATAAAGTAGATCTAAAGAACATTCATGTCTGCTTGTAAGTGTCCCAAGAATAGGCGTGTTCAGGGAGAAGAGTTTGGGTGGAAAGCAGATAGAATCATGATGTAAATGTACATGGGAGCATTTATCCAAAATTGTTGCTGGTTTTAAAAAGACACATAGGTGCCTATGTTAACCTTATAAAGTGGCCCCCAATTAAGCATCTAATTAGATTTCCTCCCTAGGTGACCTGTTATAAAACTGTCCTCTATGAGGGTAATTTTATAAGGGGAAAACTAGTTAAAGCCCTTTGTAAGGTGTCTACATTAAGTCTATTTTATAAAGATAAGTAGATGCCTGCTTGTCTTCATAACATAATAGTGAAAGTTGCAGACATCATGCCTTAATGTGCAGACATTGGCACCTGCTCTATAACACATAAACTTCACTGTGCATGCACAAATTATTCTATTCTTTTATAATCAACAGTCTCTTCTAGCCCAACTATGGGGCATGTTCATTAAGATGTGTGAACTTGTAGCGTGAGGTTTGATGTACACTAAGGGTGCCACACTAATAGTGTGAGGCCCCATTCTAAAAATCCCATGTGAACTGGTTGCTGTGCATTGGTAGGGAACTAGGTAGGTTAGGGGTGTAACATGGGCATTGGTGGCACTATGGTTGTGTGGCATGCGGTGGGAAGTGGTTTTCTGTTCAAACACCAAACAAACAGCAGTTCAAGGAAAACAAAACATTTTTTTTCAGGCCCAATTTGTTACACCTTCACAAAGCTAGTCTCCTGACCCTTCCTCCAGTCCAGTTAAAGTTCCTTCCATGCCCAGCTAAAGTTACTACCTTTCTACAACTTACTTTGAAAGGGCTCCTGGCTCAATGGGCCTCTATCCCTGCTGCAGCCTGCTGGATTTTTAACTTTTCCTTGTGAGCCATGCCCTCCCAGTCTTGAACTCTGGGCTGCATGTTCCCTAAGGAACCTGTTGATAATCCCTCTGTATAATACAGTCATTGGACACTTTATGCTGAGCCAGCCACTTGAGGGATTGGTGGTCCATTATCAGTGTAAACGGACAGCTGATCAGGTAGTAGTTAAACGTTTTGAGCACCTACTTAACAGAGAGGGTCCCCTTCTTGATCACTGCATAATGCATCTCCAGAGGAAGCAGTTTCCTGCTGATGAATGCTATGGAATGTTATTCATCCCTGACTTCTTGAGCCAGAACGGTTCCTAGGCCCACCTCCGAGGCATTGGTTTGCGCAATAAACAGTATAGAGAAATTAGGGCTAATCAGGATGGGTTTAGTGCACCTGGTCTTCTTGAGACACTGAAAGGTTAAGTCCAGGTACAATGACCACTGGATCTGCTTGGGAAATCTCTTCCGGAGGAAACTGGTTAACGGGCTCTCCCACTTCTGCAAAATTAGGGATGAACCTGCGGTAATAGCCAATCAGTCCAAGGAAGGCACAAACCTTTTTCTTTGATTTTGGGGTGAGGATCTGGGCAATGACATCTACCTTCCACAGTTGAGGCTGGGGTTTCTAGTCCCACAGGTGCTCCTTGTGGCCTTGGGCAAGTCACTTAACCCTCCATTGCCTCAAGTACAAAAAGCAGATTGTGAGCCCTTTGGAGACAAGCGAAAAATATATATGCAATACCTGAATGTACACCGCTTTTACTGGTAGAAAAGCGGTATATAAGCCTAGTTAAATAAATAAACAAATAAATAAACAAATATCTGTCCATTCCCGATTAAATAACCCAGATATTGAACGTCCTTACTTCCCTGAAAACATTTATTTGGGTTGGTCATCGGCCTGGCCTTCTGCAGGCTGGTCAACATGGCTTATACCTGGATTAGATGGGTTTTCCAGTTTCTGCTGTAGATGACGATGTCGTCAAGGTAGGCAGCCACATACTCCTTTTGAGGTCTCAGTAGATGATCGACTAGGCCTTGAAACATGGTGGGAGCACCTTGTAATACTAAGGGCAGTACTGTAAACTGGAACAGACCTTGCTCTGTGGAAAAATCAGTTTTCTCCCTGGCAGCTGGAGTCAAGGGTATCTGCCAGTATCCCTTGGTCAGATTCAAAGTTGATACAAAGGGGTATGTTTACTAAACTGCGTTAGTGCAAATCGCGTTAGGAGCCGCGTTAGTGAAAGGAAAGCTAAAAAAGGACATGGGCGGGACATCGTAACGACTAACGCGCGTTCCAAAAACTAACGAGCGTTACGGGGCGCCGTGGCACGTTACTGCGCGTTAATCATATGAAGGCATACAGACACAAATCATTGAAACAGAGCTGTAGCACAATGGTTAGTGTACTCACCGCTGTTACAGGCAGCATGGGTTCGAGTCCCCAGTGTGCCTAACGCAGAATGCTGTCCCAGGCAGTACCCTGTACATTACATAAGGAATGAGGAGGCATGTTTTTCTTTACGTTCAGTAGTTGTTAGTGAAACACTCTCACAGTGCGCATAGCCATGTACGTTGGTACGTGCGTGGCTGCGTGCGTTGTTACGGGCATAGCCCTGTGCGTACAATCGTGCATGGGTACGTGTGTTTTTACCAGCATGGGCACCTTATAGTACAGACACTTTAGGGTGTCTTGCACCTATGCACTATGCTAACAGATGTACGTGTGATGGCCTATGGTTTATCAGAGCCTGAGAGCAGGCGCTGGATCTTCCCAGGGTTGGATTGTGCCAGTCACACCCATGATGCACTGCACATGCAAATCAGCTGTCCACAGATACACACCATGGGGAATGCACCCCCACAGCACCTCGGCCTGGTAGGGGGAAGTGACCATGTGCACCCCCACAGCACCTCGGCCTGGTAGGGGGTACTGACCGTGTGTTGTACTGGCACAGAGTAGCTACACACTGTCACATTGTGCGGGTACTGTGCTCACCCTGAGGGTGCAGTGAGGCGTCCAGCACCAGGTCCACAGCACCGTCCAAAGCAGTGTTAATGTGTGAGATAGGTAGTTTCTGCACAAACACCTTGCAGTCAGGTGTAGCCCCCAGGTGGCCCATGTACCACCCCCCCTAAGTGCCAAGGGTGGCAAACAGGGTCTCTTAACAATAGATCCACCTTCTACCTCCCTGCAAAGGTGGCAGTAGAGAGGAACATCAACCCCAGTTCTGGTGAGGAGCAGGCACCGCAGCTCTGTACGCAGACAGACATCAGGCCTGGATATGATAAGCTGCACCCCACCACCATCTGATATACTCCTGCAGCAAGCCATCAGCCACTACACCCTGTAAGCCACTCCATCAAGACACATACCAGCTGCAAACAGTCTGCTACTTAGTCCATAATGCATGTGCCCAGTGGAGATGCATGCACCCAGAACTGGGATGTCAGCATACACAGCAAGCAGATAAATCAGTGACTGGGCCCCAAAAGGAAACCCATATCTATCACATGAGAAAAATACTATATAGCACTATGGGGGTGCCTAGCCATGCTGTGGTCACTGCACAGTCAGGGTGAGAGTGATCTCTCAGCAGGACATACTGAGGTCACCCTGTCTGTGTAGGTGGTGGCCGGGCACTAAAATGTGCCTGTCACTGCCCTATGCCCTGTGCACATGCACCCTGGCCAGGCCACCCTGTCCGGCCTATACCCATGGTACCTTGCTCCTCATTATGCACATTGGCAGCTCAATACTGGCAACATTGTTGGCAGTGTGGGCTGTGGAAGGTGTTTGCAGCCACCACACACTGGATAGACAGACAGACACCCCCACACCTATGCCAGCATTGTGCAACTATAGAGATGTTCAGCAGCCATACCCACCACACCAGTCCTGGGCACAGTTCAGGCATGGATATTGTACGCAAGACTGTTGGGGGTCACTCCCCATGGTGGTACGCACTGTCAGAGACCAGACCTGCAGCACACACCACAGACAGCAGAATGATTGTTATGGTGGAGCTCACTGAGCAAACTGTGCTTAATGTAGGAATTGATATCTGCCAGTTATCACAGGAAACGTTTGATAGCTGTGTACCATATACCCAGGTGTAGGGTGGCATTGCTAAGGTATGCAACTGCTAGTATTGGGAGATACAGGCAGGGCCCAATGTCCTGCTTCTCCAGGAGGCATTGGCCAATGGGGCCTGTGGGTGTGTCTGGCCCTGTTGGCTGCTGCTTTACGGCAGAGTTCCCCAACTCCAGTCCTGGTGTTCCAAACCTGTTCGGGTTTTCATGCTGTCCCTCATAAATATGCATGAGCTACATCTGCATACCATGGGGATGGTGCATAGAAATGCAGCACAGGCATCTTTATTAGAGGCAGCATGGAACCTGAATGGTGTGGGACCCTCCAGGACTGCAATTGTGAGACTCTGCTCTGGGTAATGCGCCTGTTTCTGGTGTCTGTGTTTGGTGTGGTATAATATAGGTGTATTAACCATGCGTATGTTCTCTGCAATAAAGGGGTGTCTTTACTATCACTGTTTAATGGTGGGTAAAACTATGGGAACTGGGTTGGCAGGAGCCCCAGCTGGGATTTGAACCTGTGACCCTCTGGTCTTACAGGCACTGGCTGTGTCTGTTGCACCACACTGTGGCCACAGAGATAGTGCAGTCCCTGGAGTTAGTTAAAGCGGCCTGACGAGTCAGAAACCCTGCTCTGCACAGGTGTACTGTGGGCTCATTTACCTTGTATGGAGACAAAGGTGCACATAAACCTCAAAACAGACCTAAAAAAAAGGTGCAAACACCCATAACCAAGCTGGGCCACAATGATATCATTGGGCAACATTACACACCACTCCCAGGAAAGCTCCATCACAATGAAATGATCTTTGAAAGGGTCTACGGAGCGTAGACCCTTCCAAACATCATTTCTTTCTTTGGTGCTTTCCAGGGAGTGTTGTTCATTGTTGCCCATTGCTATCACTGTTGCCCAGCTGAATTTTGCTTTTTACAATGTTTCTTGTGGTCATTCTTAAGGTTTTATGTGAACTTTTGGTCTTTGCACATGTATCACACTGCTCACGTTTTTTTAGGTTTCCCCGGTTTTGCTGTACATTGCTGACGGAAATGGTTTCTCTTCCCTTTAATATGCCTTTAACGGCAGGTTTTCATTCGCGTTGGGATTCTGCTCAGATAATCAGCGCGTTGGTGTTGGGGGAGCCTCTCCCCGCCCACTCTCCGCCCATTGACCCCTTCTCTCCGCCCACTCTCCACCTTCTGCGCTGTTTTAACGCGCCGCGGAGCTTTACGATCGTTAACTACGGTTAACGCGCGTAGTATGACGTTAACGGCCGTTGGCGCATGATTACGCGCGTTATACTACACTTACGGTCGTTAACATCATACAACACGCGTTATTCACGTTTACCGCACTTTAGTAAACATCCCCCAAAGTGTGCTCTACCAAATCGCTTGATTAGCTCATCTACTCTGGGCATGGGATACACTTCCAGTTTAGAAGCTGTATTGACCCTTTGGAAGTCAATGCAGAGTCTAATGCTTCCATCACGGTTAGGAATCAAGACGATGGGTGACGACCAGTCACTCATGGACTCTTCTATAACTTCCAGGTTGAGCATCTCTTCCAGTTCCTTGACAACAGCCTGTCTCCAGGCCTCCAGAATCTGATTGGGTCATTGCCAGATAACCTCCCCAGGGTCAGTTATGATATCGTAATAAATGAGGTGGGTTCAGTCCAGGTGGGTAAAAAGACCTGGATTGGGTGGATCAACCTTTCTAGATCTCTTCTCTGAGTAGCAGAGAACTGGTCTCCAATTGGGACTTGATCTGGATCCAACAGGGCTGAAATTTCCAGTCCAAAATCATCTCCATATAACATCATAGCTGGCGACGGACTCCACTTTTTCAGTTGGTTAATATGGTAAAGCTTTGCTTTCTTCCATTTATCTGGCTGGGCAACTTTGTAGTTAACAGGCCCTATTTTCTCTTTGACCTCATAGGGCCCCTGCCATTTACAGAGTATTGTAACTTGCTTTCGGATGAGGGCAGCAAGACCAAAACTCTGTCTCACGGGTGGAAGGTGCAGTGCATGGCTGCCCGATTGTAGTCCCTAGCCTGCTCGACTTGCACTTTTTCCAGCCTCGATACACTCATATAAACCCTCTTCTCAAGTCTCTTCACTGGCTCCCTATCCATTTCCGTATACAGTTCAAACTTCTCCTACTGACCTATAGGTGCACTCATTCTGCTGCTCATCACTACCTTTCATCTCTTCTCTCTCTCTACACCCCTCCTTGGGAACTCTGCTCCTCTGGCAGATCCCTTCTATCTGTGCCCTTGTCTACTTCTGCCAACTCCAAACTTCAATCCTTCCACCTTGCTGCTCCTTGTGCATGCAACAAACTACCTGAGTCTCAGCATCAGACTTCATCTCTCACCCTTTTCAAATCCATACTGAAAACTCACCTCTTTGAGGCTGCTTTTAAATGCTGATCTGTTTAGTCTCATATTTGTTTCCTTATCATTCCCATTTCTTACCACTCACTCTTTACTTCTAACTAGGTTTTGTGAGTTGGGGATACAAGGTAAGGTACTTTCTTGATTTACATCATTTTTGCAGGATAGATTAATTTAAGTTCAATCATCAGGACAAGTGTCATTTTGGAAATGTATTGAGGCATCTCAATTAAAAATGTTTTTAAGAGTTTGGATGTTAAATTTCGAGTGTATGCTGATGACATACAGTTTGTCTTTCCAATTTCTACTTCGTTAGATGATTCTTTAAAGCATGTGGTATTTTGCCTTAATTAATTTGCTTTGTGGATGTTTCAGAATAGATTGAAATTGAACATGAAGAAAACAGAAATCTTGTATTTATCTTTAGATTTTCCAAATCCTTCAAGTTTGACTTCTGTGATGGATTCTTTTCCTTTTGTGTTTAGCTATATCTTGAGAGATCTTGGGGTATGATTAACAATTAAACCTGCATGATTATAAACAAAGATTGGTTAAGGCTGCTTATTATATATTGCATCTTCTCTGGAGACTAAAGACATATCTATCGAGTAGTAATTTAAGTTCTGTGTTACAGACTTTAGTCCTTTCATCTTTGGACTATTGTAATAGTCTTTTCCTAGAACTTTCAAAAGCTATTATGTACCCGATTTTGAGTCATGGATTGCAAAGCTGCATATCCTGGCAGGATGTGCAGTCCCGCAAGCCGTCCAGAACCTATTCCCCCTTCTGTTCTCCGCACATGACTAGAGCCGCAGGATGGGGATAGCCGGCAGTGAGCGGGAGTGGGTGGGATCTGTGCAGAGTGGAGGCAGGCAGAGACAGCTGGCCAATTCAGGTCACAACCCTGTACGTCCTGCCAGGTCAGAGGGTACATGCTGATTATTCCACCTCGAAGATGGGGAGATCAGGTCCATGTCTCCTTTACAATGAGTCCAAAATGCTGCTTCTCATCTTTTAACTGGATGCAAATGTTCTGATGATATTATGCAACAGTTATTTGGTTTGCACTGGCTTCCTATCAGATTTTGGGTTTTGTATAAAATGATTGTGATTACTTTCAAATGTTTGCATAAGATGATCACTGTTAGTTTATCATCATTGCTTAGACCTTACTGTCCTTCTTGTGTTTTACGGCCTCAGGATGCGCAATGTTTTGTTGTTCCTTCCTTTAAAAAGATTCATTTTTAGTCATTACATAAGAGTGCTCCATCCATTTTGAATTCTCTCCCCAATGTGTTATGTGCTGAAGCAGAGTTGGTCTTTCAGCGGAAGGCAAAATATTATTTATTCCAGCAGGCCTTTTCTAGATTTGTTTGATAGGCAGGTGAAATATTTGGGGCAATCATGTTTGTGGAGTAATAACAATCCAGTTTATGCTCTCAAATGGTAGTTTTTTAGTCCGTTTTTTATTTTGTTTAGATTAGACTGATTTATGTTATTTTATACTTATTTGTATTTAAGTTATTTTTGTATGAGTTTATTGGTATGTCATGATGAATTGTGTATGTTTTTTGTTACCCACCTTGGTCATTGTGCGGGATATAAATACCTTTAAATAAATAAATATATCCTTGTCCTCAACTGCTGCGCTGTCTGTCTTGTAAGCTCCGATAAGCAGCAGAGACTGTCTTTTACAGGTGTCTGTATAACTCTGTGTATCACTTGTACCACTATACAAATGATAATTAGTAGAGTTTGGCCACCTTTCTGGCTTTCCTCAGCTTGTATTGCATTTGTATAATGTACTCCACCAAATTATGGCCAGCATGGGGTTCTTCTTCCCAGATTTCCCTCACCACCTCTAATATGCTTCTTGGCAGTCTTCCAAAGAGCAATTCAAAAGGTGAAAACTCCGTAGAATTCTGAGGTACCTCACGGATAGCAAACATCAAATAGGGTAGGAGAACGTCCCAATTCTTCCCATCCTCCTGCACAAACTTTTTAAACATCTGTTTCACAGTTTTGTTGAATCCTTCAACAAGGCCATCCGTCTGTGGGTGACATACTGATGTTCACAACATCTGGACCTTCACCAAGGCCCACACTTGCATCATCACTTTGGATACAAAGGGTGTTCCTTGATCTGTGAGGATTTCATTGGGTATTCCCACCCGTGAAAATACTTCCCAGATGGCATTTGTGATTGTAGTAGTCTTCATATTCCTTATAGCCAGAGCCTCCGAGTAGCGGATAGCGTAGTTTAGTATGACTAAAATATACTTGTTGACTCGGGCGGTACACCTCAAAGGACCTACCAGGTCAATGGCCATACTCTTAAATGGGATTTCAATAATAGGCATACAGGCCTATTCTAATTTGGACATCCCGGCCCACTTTGCATCCGGTCGGAACCGGTCGCACAGAGGTAGATGGGATTCTGATCTTGTGGGGCACGTCTAATCTCAGCAGGATCAGAATCTAGTCTAAGCCTGTACATGCTGGCCCGGACCCAATTCTGGTCGGCCTGCACATACAGGCACCTGCTCGGCTAACTCAGTCAAGGCTCCTGAATGGAGCTGCGGCACCATGGCATCCCGTTACCATGGCTCCACAGCTCCATTCAGGAGTCACGATCCCTGGCCTCCAATGACATCATTCATTCCCTGCAGCTTGACCCCCGAAGTGGCCTCCCAAGGCCAGGGTCGGGCTACGGGGAATCTCCTGTACCCCCTCCACCTTTTGATGTGCCCTGGGCCTGCCATCCCCCGCCGATAGGGGAACTTATTCCACCTCAGAGGTGGAGTCATTTTCTTGTCTACTCTGCTGGCCCCGGGCATACATGGCCAACATCGGAATGGGCCCTGTATGTCCAGGGCCACAGACCACTCACTGCCCATCCTAACCCCACCTCCGTTCCGCCCCCTTACTGCCCCCATCTAGCTTCCCTGTACAAACTCCCCATTCATACGAGGAGCTTAGTCGGGTTCAGGAAATGGGGATGGAGTGTTACAGAATAGACCCTATAGGCACTAAAAAGACAGGTGTGACTCTGGCGGGATTATGAAGTTGGCAGGTGGGGCATGACTTGTAAAGAACTACACCTGTTTATGGACCCTGGGCCAAAACATGCTGTAGTATTTTTTCCACCACAAGGTGTCCTCCTAATAAATGGCTACGAGCCAACGATAACACTTGCTGCTGTTGTTCTCCCTCTTCTCCCTCTAGAGTCCCCTTGGCTACTCAGTATAATAAATCTCCCTTAGCACAGAATAAGGGAAGATTCATGCAGGGGATTCTCTGTTACCTACTGAACCCCATCCACCTCCAAAACCCGCTCTCGTGTATGTTTAAGGGACTCATCCTCTTGCTCGACCCTCCTGAAGCTTCCTGGGCCTTCACCAAGCTCCCACTCTGGGAAAAGGGGACAATTATATTTGGGTTACTATTGCTTAACTTTGAGCTATCCCCAGGGGTTTCTTCCATAGTAGCTCCCTCCCCAGATCCCTTCCCCATAGCCTCCCCCAGATTCTAACTGTAGTGTAGCTTTTCCTGGCAATGCTGGCTCAAGGACTTTGCAGGCTTGGGAGTTTTGACATATAGATCCAGGTCTTCCAGGGGAAAGATGTCTGGGAAATCTTCTTGGTCCGACTTAGCAGAGCCGTCAGTCAGCCGGGGCCATATTGTTCTGAAGTTTGGTTAGTCTTGGCCGATCACCACTGGATATGATAGCCAGGGCAGCACCACAACCTCGACTGTGACTTGCCCTGCTGGAGTTTTAAGTGAGACCTGTGCCATTAGATACTGCCTTTTGTCTCCTTGCACAGAGTCCAATATTACCGTCTTTGCATAGTCAATTTGAAACCAGGTTACAGTTTCCCAGAGAATAAGGGTCTGCACACTTCCGAAGTCTATCAAGGCCTGGAGGTGGGTCCCCTCGAGCTCCACAGGAATCACAAAGTTCTGTGTCCCTTGACAAAAACTGTCCATAAAAATGCAGGTGTGAGGGGTGATTAGGTTGACCTCCATAGACTCTTCCGCACCCAGGGGACAGTCCCGAGCAAAGTGTCCATGGACTCCACAGCTAAAACAGGTGAGGGTGTTGAGGTTGGGGCCATGCCCTCGCTTAGGAGGTGATTTTGGGTGGTTGTGGTTTGTTCATTTATCTCTTCCTTCTGGAGAGAGTGGGGTTGGAGGGGTATGGCAAAGTGTCATGGTGTGGGTGATACTTGTGTGTTCTTATCCATTTCCCTGAATCAGCCTAAGGAGTAAGAAGAAGCATAAGCAGCCATTATTGCCTTGGCCCTTAGGCCAATCAGTACCAGTGCCTTTGGCTGTGTGGGGCATGGTTAGAGCTAGAGAGGGAAATGGCATGGTCTAGTATTAGCACAGGCTATGGGTAACCTGCACAGAGCAGCAGTTACAACCCAAAGTAAAAATCATAGCGTGGGTGTAATCTGAATGGAGCAGCAATTACTGTAAAACCCTAAGGACCTTGTTGGGCTAACTAAATGGGCTATTCTCTGCCATCATTTACTATGTTGCTATATCCTCATGGAAATTTCCACAGGGTAGATGGTATCTTATTTTGGCTAGTTTATTACTGACTAGTCAGATGGTTGAGTAGAGTTATGGAGTTTGTTAAGGTCTAGGGATTTGAGATCCTTGTAGACCATGTGCCTGATAGGGACGTTGCTGGAAATGGGAAGGCAGAGGATGGAGATGGGCTAGGTGGGTATTCCATCTATGGTTCATTTGAAGTGTTAATTGAAGTGTTGAATAAACCTGAGGGTTTTTTTGCTGTCAGTTTCAAATTGTAATTTGTCATTTATTGAAGCCCGTACAGAGAGTGTGAATGTCTATGTTAAAAGTTCAGAAATGGTCTTGAAATTATAGTGCAGGATTTTTATCAGGATTGCCAATATAACTCAGTTTTGTTTAGTTCATTAATTAAAAAAGATATGCTAGATAAGTATTTTTGGGGCGCTTAAGGAATGAGCCTATTAATTTAAGAAGATTTAGTAATGATTCTTTCTCTAATTATTGAATTCAATTAAATCCTACATATAAATAAAGGAAATTGATATTAAAATCTTTTCTTTAATTCTTCTGCTTTTGATCTAATGAATAAATTGGTTGAATGCTTTATGACTTGTTCCTGGCAAATTCCAATGGCCTTTACTCTGCCCTCATCCTTCTTGACCTCTCTGCAGTTTTTGACACTGTTGACCACAACCTTCTCCTTGATACCTTGTCCTCGCTTGGTTTTAAGGGCTCTGTACTATCCTGATTCTCCTCTTATCTCTCCCATCGCTCATTCAACGTTTATTCTGGTGGATCCTCCTCTGCTGCTATCCCGCTCTCAGTTGGTGTACCCCAAGGATCTGTCTTGGATCCACTCCTTTTCTCTCTATATACCCAGTCCCCTGGTGCGCTCATCTCTTCCCATGGCCTTCAGTACCATCTTTATGCTGATGACTCCCAGATCTACATCTCTGCACCTGAAATCTCTCTAGTAGTCCAGACCCATATCTCTGCCTGCCTTTCTGACATTGCTGCCTGGATGTCTCACCGCCGCTTGAAATTGAACATGGCCAAAATTGAGCTTCTTATTTTTTCCCCCTAAAACCTCCTCTCCTCTTCATCCTTTCTCAGTCTCTGTGGATAACTCTCTACTCTTCCCTATTTACTCAGCTCACAACCTTGGAGTTGTCTTTGACTCCTCTCTCTCCTTTTCCACACACATCCATCTGATAGCTAAGACCTGCCGTTTCTTTTTCTATAGCATTAACAAAATCCGCCCATTCCTTTCTGAACACACTACTAAGACACTTAATTATATCCACTTCTTAATCACCTCCCATCTTGACTACTGTAACCGACTCCTTTCTGGTCTCCATTTGAATCATCTGTTTCCCCTTCAATCTGTTCATTACTCTGCTGCGCGGCTAATCTTCCACCAGACTTGTCATGCTCATATTATCCCTCTTCTCAAGTCACTTTATTGGCTCCCTATCAGTTTCCACATCCAGTTCAAACATCTCCTGCTGACCTATATGTGCATTCACTCTGCAGCTCCTCACTACCTTTCCTTTCTTATCTCTCCCTACACACCCCTCGGGAACTCTGCTGTTCTGGCAAATTGCTTCTATCTGTGCCCTTCTCTTCTATTGCTAACTCCAGACTTTGCTCCTTTCACCTTGCTGCACCTTACACCTGGAACAAACTATCCGGGTCTGTATGTCAGGTGCCTTCTCTAATCCTTTTCAAAACCAGACTGAAAACTCATCTCTTCGCTGCCGCTTTCGGATCTTGACTCACCTGATCTTCTTGTGTTTTCCCTTCTGTTGTCTGTCTTGACTAGATTGTAAGCTCTGATGAGCAGGGACAGTCTCTTACATGTCTGTGCAGTGCTGTATATATCTTATAGTGCTATACAAATGCTCAGTAGTAGTAGTAGAGTAGTACATTCAGGAAATATAGTAAATAATTGAACAAAGCAGAGCACATTGCAAGTGAAACTAAGTGAAAAAATAGATGTAGACTAGAATGTCAAAGTTACTAAAATTAAGAACACAAGACATTTTTTTATAATAAAAGATGGCTTTCAAAAATGCTTTCATACTGAAAATAATAGTATATTAAACTCTTTCATATCTGAAGAAAAAGCCTGTGAGATCTAAAAAAGTATTCTTTTTGTTGATCTTTGAAAGTATCACAGTCTACAATTCCTTAAACTAATGCTTAGAAATGACACTATTGTGTGTTATGAGAAATTTGACTGCTGCAATGCCATTCAGAAGTAATGAGATCCTGGATTCTCTACAGGGAGAGCTATTCCAGTAACTGGTAACAGAACCCACATGTGAAGGGGCCATACTGGACTTGGTGCTTACCAATGGGGAAAGTGTTTTTGATGTCACAAAGGGAGACCAGCTCACATCTAGTAATCACCACATGGTGTGGTTCAGTATTAGGATTAGGGCTGATAAAGTCCATTCAAAAGTGATGGTCCTAGACTTTAGGAAAACTATCTTTGAGAAGATGGGACAATACCTCAAGGAATCGTTAGCGGGATGGGAACAGCTGGGGTATATAGAAAAACAGCAGGCAAAATTGAAAGGGAATATTTTTGTTAAGAGAATAAATGAATGTAAAAGAAAGTAAAAGAAAAAGGAGGTCATTATGGTTCTTAAACGAAGTAGAGGAAATGAAGAAAAAGAGGGTGGCCTTCATAAAATACAAGAGATCACAGAAAGAGGAAGACAAGCATCAATATTTGGAAAAACTCTACTCAAACAGGTGACTTTCTATTTTTGTAACTTTGTGTTTAACAACAGATCCCACAATCCCACTCTGAACATGACAATTTAAAGTCCCTGCAAATAGTCTGCCCATAAAGAATAAAAATTTGGACCATTAGCTTTATCCTTGCATCCCTGTGGCTATAAATGGACAGGTCTGGAGATGCTAAGGTTAAGCTATTGGTCCATTTGTGCTACTCTTTAAACAAAATTATATTTTAATGATAAAGATTGAATATTTTGATTTTCTTCCTTTGCATGTGCTGCATTAAAAAGAATACTTTATATGATTTCAAACTGCTGGTTATTAGTTTTATAGAATAGCCCTGTTTTAATGTCATTTGTAAGATGATATGGCTATTCCCTACTCAACCATTAAAGCCAACTCATGAAAATTTTTTATTTATTGTTTATGAAGTTTACTCAAGTAAACCTACAGGCAATTTAGACATATAACTAAAAAAATATTATAAGAAGAAAATAAATTAAGAAACTAGAGATTTAAATTATCATTAATATCACAGATAAAGATTATGGCAGTTATTCAGTTATTCAGAACCATGGCAGTTATTCAGAACCATAGATAAGGGGGATGTACGTCCAGCCTGGACGTACATCCCTGATATTCGTCCAAATGTGGCTGCCAGAAAAAGGCTCCCTGTACGTACATCTGAGTTGTACGGGAAGCCATAGAAGGGAACGGGAGAGGGTGGTGAAAGGGCGGAGCTAGGGAGGGTCATCTCCCCAGACAAACAGGGCCTCTTCTGTGTCCGGGGTCGGCCGGGTAGATGGGGAACTTATTCTACCTCAGAGGTGGAATAAGTCCCCCTGGACGAGGACTTTCGGTGGCAGACATCAGAGACATGTGGGGGGGGGGGGGGAGTAAGTTGCCCGCAGCTGGACCCTGGCCATGAGAGGCAAGATTGGGGGTCTAGCTGTGGGGAAAGGACAATTTCAGTGGCGGCCAGGGATCACGGCTCCTGAACGGAGATGCAGTGACATTGCAACGGGACATCATAGCACAACAGCTCCATTTAGGAGCCTGACTGAGTTAGCTGGGTAAGTGGCTGGAGTCTAGTCCCCACGGGAGCAGAATCAGCTACATCTCCTGGATTTCTGGATGTCTGTACGTCCTGACAGCCTGGAGACGTACAAAGCAGAATGTGCCTCCACGTAAACAATCAATTTGAAAGGAAACTTATGACAAGAGCAACCAGAGTCCACTCTCAAACATTTATCAGATCCTACATCTCCTCTCCACTCTAGCCATTCCTAAACACATTGGACCTGATATTCGAAAGGCATTTGCACGGTTTGTTGTTGTTGTTGTTAAGTGCCATCGAGTCGTGTCGTCTCATGACAATCCTCTGGATAGTTGTCCTAAATTGTGTTCAGTCTTCAGTCAGGCATTGTTGACAGACTGGCAGTCGTAGCTGCTGTTATTGTATTGATCCATTTCATTGCTGGCCTTTCTCTTTTGCACTGACCTTCTACCTTGCCAATCATGATGTGTTTCTCTGATGATCTCTCTCTTCGCATGATGTGTCCAAAGTATGAAAGTCAAAGTCTTGTCATCTGAGCTTCTAAAGAAAGCTTAGGTTTGATCTCCTCTAGTACTGACTGTTTTTTTCTTCAGGCAGTCCATGGTATATACAGTATTCATCGCCAGCACCATAATCCAAAGGCATCAGTTTTCTTCCTGTCTATCTTATTCACGGTCCAACCTTCGCATTGCATGGTTTATAGCCCTGTAAAACATGTAAATACCTCTAACTAGGATATTCAATGCTTAATATCACCAATCTTCTCTCCTACATGCCCTGATACTAACTGCTTAGCAGTGGGGTGTGTTGTGGACATTCCGGGGAGATGTGGAGGCAGTGACGGCCGCTAACCAGGCAATGGCAATATTTCATGCTGTCTAATCTTTAACAATACATTTGATATACCGCTCAGGCCGAAGCATCAGAGCGGTTTACAATACTACATTAGTGTTACAGAAAATATGAAAAGAACGCCATTTGTAAGATAGGACAGAATAAGAGATACAGTGATAGTCAAAGGAATAGGAAAGAAAGGAGGGAAGGAAATAGCAGGTTACCTCCACGAAATACTGGCATGACAATTAAGCTCACAGCATTTTGTTGTAAGAATTTGATCATTCGCCACAGACTCACGTCTAAGGGCCACGCCAAAGGGCCCTCAGGCGCGGGCCCGCAAGGCACAGGCGCGCCTCCGGAGTGGCGGTTTTAATGCCGTTGTGAAGGGCAGATGATTGGCAGGCAGTGAAAGTGAAGAGAAGCTCCCGCCCACACTCTCTGATCTTAGCTGCTGCTGCTGCTCTCCCCGCTCTCATATGAGCCTCCAGAGCGGCGGTTTTAATGCCGTTGTGAAGGGCAGATGATTGGCAGGCAGTGGAAGTGAGGAGAAGCTCCCTCCCACACTCTCTGATCTTAGCTGCTGCTCTCCCCATTCTCATATGTCTAGTTAGAGACATGCGGCTAAAAGATAGGCATAGGCAAGTTTTTGCTATCTTTTAGCCACAGGGGCTAACTGGACAGCATGCAATATCGCCATTGCCTGGTTAGCTACTGTGGCTGGGGGGCTGTGTGGCAAACCCGGATATTTAATGCCGGGACTGCATATGACCCCCGGCATTAAATATCGGGGGTTAAGGGTTGGCTTAGATGGCTATGCACCGCAGCGATGCATGGCCATCATAATTTAATATCGGGCCCATTATTGCTACCTAACATTAGAATTAGCTCCACTCAGAATTTTATAAACTTTTATCATAGCCCCTATGAATTGTCTCTTTTTGAAGCTGAAGAGCCTTAATCTATTTAGCCTTTTATCATAACAAAGGTGTCTCTCTCAATTATCATATTTGTGACCCTTCTCTGAATCTTTTTTAGTTCCACTACATCATCTTGGAGATGAGATAACCTGAAATCCTTGCAATACTAAAGGTTCGGTCGCACCATGGACATGTATAGAGGCAATTACTGTGTATTCTCAATTTTGTTTTCCCTCCCTTTTTAAATAATCTCAACATTTTATTTGATTTATTAGCAGCTATAGCACACTGGGATGAAAATTTTAACAAATTATCCACAAAGATGCCAAAAACGTTTTCAGGAGTCGCGCTTTCTAACTCAAAATCCACCATTTTGTAGGGATTATTTTTTTCTATGTGCATCACTTAGCACTAGTCCACAACAAATTTCATATGCCATTTAAATGCTTAAAGGCTCATTTTACAATGGGACATCTAAGTGCAATCTGGGACATCAAAGCCTGAACATCTGAAAAAAAAGCAGGCGCGTGCAAGTTCAAGCACTTTTTCAGAAACATGGACATGCCTGATATGGACGTTTATAGAGATATCAACATCGACATTCCCAGAAGAGCATTTCAGAATATAGATATCTGATAGTGTAATAGTTGAGGTAGTGGGTTGGGATCGGAGTGATTAGTGTTCAAATCCCCGTGTGAGTCTTAGGGGTATGTTTACTAAATTGCGGTAACGTAGCAGCGGCTACGTTAACGCAAGTTAGGTAACGTTAACGCATGCTATGTAACGTTAACGCATGTTAACGTTGCGTTAACATAACCTAACGCGCGTTAGCGTTCCTGGCCATGGTAAACACCGCAGAGGGTGGAGAAAGGGCCGAGAGAAGGGGTAAATGAGTGGGGAGTGGGCGGGGAGAGGCTCCCATGACACCAACGTGGGAAACTGAAAGGCTGGAAACCACCGTGAGTGAAAACCTGGCATTAGATGCACATTTACAGGAGAAGAAACTATTTAAGTGTCAGCAATGTGCAGCCTAGGCAGGGAGCCCTAGAAAGGTGATAGTAGTGCTCCATCTGCGGCAACAGTATAGTGGCCAAGTATGAAAGGCCACTATGGTGATGGTGCAAATGGGGCATAGGGGGCCTGCAGGTGGGACATGCAGTGGGGGCAACTGGGGCACAGGGTAAACTAGGCCGTTGCCCAGGTGGCACATAGGAACATAGAAACTGGAAATCAGCAGGACAACAGCTGACCAGGGCCAAACATTCCCAGTAGTCTGTGTTCCACAGTGTCCCATTCAGGGGACATTACCCAGCAAGTACCCCAAAAGTCACACAGGTACCACTATGCCTGTAATAGGGCAAGCAGTACACATCTGGGGACTATACTAATAAGGGTCCATAGACCACACCCAGGATGGGTCTCAAACAGTTCGTAGACCCAGCTAACTGAACACACTTTACGGCAGCCCCTAGTAATGCATTGCAGGGTGTGTCCATACATTGTCAGAAACATATATACACCCAGTAGGCCAAACTGGGTACACCGTACCTGAGGTGCATACCCTAGCCTGTCCAAAGTCGGAAGTAACAACACATTCCACCTACATCTACCCAGTCCACCCTAGCCAATAGTTGCTGGAGCACCAGCCTGATATCCCCTCAGCCATCACTCTCCCATGTGGAAGGGACATAACATTGGTAGGCAGTGATGGGGGTATGTGTGGATGTTTATGTATGCCTCGCCACCCCAGACCCCACACCCTAGGCACCCACCTACCTGCACAGTGGATGGCCTAGGACCATGCACGACCAGCACCAACAGCATATGGTCATGTCGGCATGGCAGGGGGTGTGTGTTTGTGCTGGAGGGAGCAGTGCCACCCATCTGCAGTGGACCTAGGCCATGCCCCGTACCAGTATGTGGTGTGCAGTGCAACAGAAAAGGTCTGCCTGCAGAAAGTAAGGGTAGCCCCAGGGACCACTACTCCTCTGTAGCAATAGTATGGGGCAGTACACACAGCCAGTGTGTCCAGAAGCAGAGGGCCAAAGGTTCAAGTCCCGGCTGTGGATCCTACAGATCATCTCCTCACATTTTACCCTACAATGCAGATGCAACATCAACATGTGCAAACCCAAAAGCCGGGTCAAACTGAGGTCTAAACACCCACTCACACAGGCTCCACTATCGAAAGCTTCATGGAGAGTCAGGTTGTTGGCCCCAGCATGGAGCTGCAGTTATCAGCAGAGCACTACTACTACCCCCTGCACAGTTTAGCAATGTCGGCACTGTGATCATGACCAGTGTGGCGAGCAGGATTACCAACCACCCCTATCATTGCACAATGCTGCAATAGGGGTGTATGTCTATCAATTGTTTTGTGGCTGTGTACACCGCTCTGGGCTGACAATGCCCCACTGTTACCAGCGTTAGTTTGCAAATGTGCATAATGAGGAACAAGGTATTGTGGGTATGGCCCAGACAGGGCGGATTGGCAGGATGCATCTGGACAGGGTTTAGGACAATGGCTGGGACACTGTAGTGCCCAACCACCACCTGCATGGACAGGGTGGCATACTGTGAGGTCACTATCACCATGACCGAGCAGTGATCATGGCATATCTATGCTCCTACATAGTGCTCAACACTATTTGTCTTCAGTTTTACCTATGTGTTCCCAATTTTGGGGCCCAATCATTGAGTTACCTGCTTGGTGTCTGTGCTGTACATCCTATCTCTGGGTGCACACGGATCCCTTGTGAGCATGCACTACGGACTGGCTAGTGGACTGTCTGCAGTTAGTCTGTGCATGGTTGGAACACCTTGTAGGGTGCTGCAGGTGCAGTCTGATTGTGCTGTCTGCTGGTGAATGACAGACCGTGGTGTGGGGCAGTTGAGGTTTCTCTGGCTTATCCCAAGCATTATTGCTGGTTTTCCACAGTCATAGGTATGATTCTGGCCCCCCCAGCCCTGGAGGGCTGTCCTCTGCCAGCAGGACTGTGGTTGCTTATCCTACAGCCAGGGGCTCAGGCACCTGTCCCTCCACTCTCTCACCTACAAAATGGGTGATTGTGGGACCTTTGGGGTATATAGTGTATACCACTTTGACCCATAGAGACAGTGCTGCATCCACCTCATGCGAGTCTAGACACCCCTCTGCCCTGATAACAGGTGCCCATAGCAGCCAGACCCTAACACTGGGTATGCACTAATCTGGGTGGTGTCTGGCCCCACAGGGCCACACGTGACTGCGGAACACAGACAGACACAAAAGTACTTTTGTTTGCAGTGCTAGGAACACCTGGCACACACTGGCAGTATGGGATGTGCAGCAGGTCCTATCTCTAGCACCACATGTACTGAGGACCTAGTGCTGGGTGCCCATCCTAACCCTCAAGGTGAACACAGAACCTGCACAATGGCATGGTCTGTAGCTACTCTGTGCCAGTATCACGCACTGTCAGTCCATCTTACCACGCTGCAGTACCGGAGAGGTGCAGACCCCATCTGGTGATCAGCTGTAGACCGCTGTTCTGCATGTGCATTGCATCATGGATGCTGGTGGGATTACCCTATCCTGGCACACAGAGCAGACGGTTTGTGCGGTGAACTGCAGTTCTTCTGTACCCAGCCATTGGTGTGCAACAAGCCATAGAGGTATAACCTACTGGTTAGTACAATGACATTCTAAACAGTGGTCATGGGTTTGATTCCTCATTATTCCCTCTTTTCATGCCTGTCCAACTCAGATATTTTGCATGCCTGTAAGAGACATATCTTTGCAGATCCGTGCTGCCAGCCCACATTACCCTCACCGCTGTTGCCAACAATCCTTCGGTCCATCTTTCTGCATCTGTCAGCTGTGTAAAAGCCTGTCTTCCTGTGCAGGCTGCCACCCCATGTCCTGCGCTGGTACCCTTTCCTGCATTGTGCCTCTTCATGCTTGCCTGGCCTGTGCCTGATCTGCATGGCACCACCACTCCTCTGACCACCCATCATTGCAACTATCCTGCCACCTCCGCTTCCACTGGGGGACACATATTCCCATCATCTGCCACCAACTGTCTTTCCAGTACTTTACATTGCCAACACCCTGTGCTGTGGTACAGTTGCCCCCACCATGTTTGTCAACAGTACTGGCAGCCACATGGGATGCCCGCAGATATGTTAGGTCCAGCAGCTCCCAGCTCTCCCTCCTTCACTCACCTGTTCATTGCTTTTCCTCAGTGCTCTATCTAGTGTTAGGGCTACATCTGTCTCTGTGCCTCACAGGTCATGCATGTCATCCTGAAGCACCTTGCAGTCCTTAGGGTACACTAACCTAGGGCACCGTAACCTTGTTAGGTCACCTTAACCTATGGTTCCATAGCCCAGGGTGCCTTCTACGGTGCCTTGTCCAGGGGTGCCTAATATGGTGCTTAGCCTAAGGAGCCCTACGAGGCACCTTACAAGGCACCTTATAAGGCATCTTATAAGGCACCTTATAGGGCACCTATCAAGGCACCTTACTTTGTTTCAGTTTGTTCAATGTAAACCGCCTTGATATCATGAATGGCGGTATATAAGAAATGTTAAATAAATAAATAATCAATAAATAAATACTTATAAGGCACCTTACAAGGCACCTTGTAATGTGTATTGTAAGGTGCCTTGTAGCGCGCGTTAGTCTAAGGCACCTTGTAATGTGCGTTAGCTGATACGGCTTGCTGTAATGATGCACAGCCCATGTCTTTATATGGGCATCTGTACCTTTACCGCGGAACCTAATGCGGGTGAAATTACCGCAGTTTAGTAAACATACCCCTTAGTAATCTTAGACTAGTCATTTAACTCTCCATCTTCTTGACACTCCGGATGTTTTAAGGCCAAAACAAGCACTTTCCTGATGGCTATTTGTGCCTGCAGCAGGTCTAAACATGAATGTGCCTGCAGACATCCCCATCCTTCCTGGAATGGGGACATCTAAGTCCATTGCATCTACCCAGACATGCCTCCACCACACTCCCTTGTCTACTTGGATGTCCCTGCACCAGAGATGTCTGTAAACATCATTTGTGGAATGGCTTTGGAGATGTCAATGTGCCTTTAAAAATGACCCTCTTAGTCTCCGTGTCATGTATAATTTTTCAGTGAAAACCACCGTATAGTCCCCTTGTTCAATTATACTTTTTGTTGGACATAAATTGTGAGGAGTAGACACATTGTACTTATCGGAACCCGTGCGCGACGTGCACGTTTCAGGGGAAACACCCCCTGTATCAAGCGCTCCCAAACCTTGACTGGAATGCAACCAAGGTTCAGATAAGTACAATTTTTGGAAGAATGAACTCTTTTCTCAATTAGCAATTTTGTTCTTAAAACATTGTTTCCAATTAAATAAAAGGGCCATGTATTGTGTTCTGGGGTTGACCTCCTGTGTCTTCTCCTCACAATTTATGTCCGACAAAAAGTATAATTGAACAAGGGGACTATACGGTGGTTTTCACATATTTCTTTCAATATTACTTACCGTGTTTGGGGCACTGCTTTTTTGGATGTATAATTTTTTGGCAAATTCCTAAAAAACTCTGCTGTTTTAACTAGAGGCATTGGAAAATGGTAAGCCACAGGGGCCTTGGCCCTATCAAAACCTCACTGCCGCGATCACCAACTTTCCCCCCTCCTGTCTGCCCATGGAGATCCAATCTCCTCTGGACAGACAGGAGGGAAATGCCGTGATCGTGAATGAGATCCCATCTCCCACAGGCAGAAGAACAGTCAAACATCCTTCCTGCCTGGCCATGGGAGATTGGATCCTTGTGGGCAGACAGGAGGGCAACACTACGATCGTGAGCGAGAAGGTAGTGGGCTGCCTGCAGGGATCCCATCTCCCTCAGGCAGAAGAACAGCCAAACACCCCTCCTTCCTGGCCATGGGAGATTGGATCCCTGTTGGCAGACAGGAGGGGAAGGCTGGCAATCACAGCCATGTTAAGTGTTGCTCCCCCAATGAAAACGCCATTCCTAGTTTTAACAATTTTGAATAATTTTGTAGTCATCTACAAATTTGATCTCCTCTCTCAATGCCTTTTTCTCATTTATGAATTTGTTATGTAGCACAGATCCTAGAACAGACCCTTCATGCATTCCACTACTGACCCTTTTCAATATGGATAACTGATCATTTAATCCTAGTCTGTTTACTGTCTTTTAGCCCATTTTCAGTCCATAATAAGTAACAGTCTCCTATCCAATGACTTTTTAATTTCCCTAGGAGTCCTGCATGCGAGACTTTGTCAAGTACCCTCTGAAAATACAAATACATATTGAGGGTAATGTTCTAAGGAGTTGCCTATTTTTAGATGCCAATAATGCATGCAAATGCTGGTTTTATGGCCATTTACTGTACACGCTTAAGTGGCCACATATGTACGTAAATGACCTCTTATAAAATAACCAACCTGCGTAAAAGAATGCACATTGTTTGCATGGCACATACCTTGCTGGTGGACATTCAAGAGCATGACCATCATGTTCCCAACAATTAATGGGTGGATGAGTACCCTAACGCATGGCGCTGTTACCGCTAGTGCACTCACCTCCACCTATTGCGGTGATGTGAGATAAAATTGCACTAATGGCAACATTGCAGCATGCAGTATGTACCCCCGTGCTAACTACAATGTTCCTACCATGCCCCAAAGCTGCTCATTTGGCACCCTACTATGGAACTGAAGTACAGAAATTGGTGTGTATTAACCGTCATGGCACCAAAGTAATTTCCTGCAGGTCCAAGTATGCAGCTATCCCATGCCAAATTGTGCATTAACTCTATGGTGTAGAGGGGAAAATACTCTATCATCCCCAGTACTCAGCATAATTTCAACTATAGCAGCAGGGAGATTTGAACCCTGTTCCTATTTAGCATTTGTTGTTGACTGCAAGGCAAGTTTTTTTTAAAGGTATCTCTCAGCCAGCCTTATTACTATGGCACACCTAACTTACTAGTGCTTATATTCATCCCTCATTGATAAAATCATTTATCACATAAAATTATGTGCATACTTATTTGGGCTTGCTTTCCATTTTCTGCAAGTTGCCCTTCTCTCCTTTTTTATTTATTTTCATTTCATTTCAGAATCATATGGATCCCTAATTAATGACACACAAAACAAAAAGCCAAGAGCAAAACAGAAAAATCTAACAAAAAGATACCTTGCTCCCAATAATATATAAAAAATTATTCCAAAAAGTTACAACAAATAATTCAACATCAACATCAATCTCAGGCTTTAATGACCTCAGATGGCACAACTCCACATTTGATGATAAATCACCATAGGTGTTGTTAGACGCTCACATCACCGGTCATAGCCTACCCTACCTTCCTAAACCTAAAAGATCCAAATCTTCCATTTATTAAATACACCCTAAATTACAACCACGGGAATAAGTCTCAGAAATATCTCTAAATTGAACAAAGATTAAATCGCTAAAATACATTTACATTCACAAACCTACAAATTCACAAACTTCATTCACACTCATTCACACAACAATCCCTTACATTAGAAACAGCGTCAATCCAATAAGCGTACAAACTGTAAGTTAAAGGCTGAACGCAGCCTGAAACAAATCCTGGAGCGATACCTGCAATTATAATAGGAAAGATGAAAAAATCAAAAAAATCAAAACAATTTTCAAAACCATGACGTCATTTTAAAGAAACAAACAGAAAACACCATTCTTTAATACAATAGCCAAACAGAGGCGCATAACATCGCACAGGGCAGAACAATGAACAAAAAATGATTAAAAAAATAATAAAAAAAATAATGTCCACTCAAGACGGTCATTCAGACCGTTAGGTTGCAAGGTCTGTAATTTAAAGATCCATCGCTGTTCTTTTTGCAGAAGCACTTTCTTACGATCACCTCTCCGAATATCGGGAGGTACAGATTCTAAAACGGTGCACCGAAGAGTCTCAAAAAGATGACCTGAATCAATGCAGTGCTGTACCAATGGAGTATCAATACGAGCTTTCTTAAGACTATATTTGTGTTCCGCTAATCGAGTCCGCAAGGGCCTGGTAGTCTTTCCTATATAAAGCATCTGGCACTCACACCAGATACCATAAATCACATATGAGGTGTTACAAGTCGTAGCTACTAACAGGCTTTTAACTTGAGAACTATACTTCACACAAATAGATGAACTCATAATACTGCAATAAGAACAGTGTTGACAAGCTGAATGGCCTTGTGTAGATGATGAAAAAACAGTTGTGGGTCTTAAAACTGCAGGGCATAAACGATCTTTAAAATTACGCCCTCTGCTATACGCCATCCTTAATTCACTTATTCATCGACATCCCCACCTTACCACCTGTGAATTAAGGATGGCGTATAGCAGATATTCGGAGAGGTGATCGTAAGAAAGTGCTTCTGCAAAAAGAACAGCGATGGATCTTTAAATTACAGACCTTGCAACCTAACGGTCTGAATGACCATCTTGAATGGACATTATTTTTTTGATTATTTTTTTAATCATTTTTTGTTCATTGTTCTGCCCTGTGCGATGTTATGCGCCTCTGTTTGGCTATGGTGTCACTGTGCAGCTTTTTGTATTAAAGAATTTGTATTAAAGAATGGTGTTTTCTGTTTGTTTCTTTAAAATGACGTCATGGTTTTGAAAATTGTTTTGATTGGTGCATGGTTGCGTTATTAGGCGCGTCACACGCCAAGTTGGGATGGCGGGAGATGGTGTGGAGCTATCTTTGAAGATATCATTGTGAATGACGTTGCTCCTGATGAAGTTTGTACGCTTATTGGATTGACGCTGTTTCTAATGTAAGGGATTGTTGTGTAAATGAGTATGAATGAAGTTTGTGAATTTGTAGGTTTGTGAATGTATTTTAGCGATTTAATCTTTGCTCAATTTAGAGATATTTCTGAGACTTATTCCCGTGGTTGTAATTTAGGGTGTATTTAATAAATGGAAGATTTGGATCTTTTAGGTTTAGGAAGGTAGGGTAGGCTATGACCGGTGATGTGGAGTTGTGCCATCTGAGGTCATTAAAGCCTGAGATTGATGTTGATGTTGAATTATTTGTTGTAACTTTTTGGAATAATTTTTTATATATTATTGGGAGCAAGGTATCTTTTTGTTAGATTCCCTAATTAATGACCCATGGGCTGATATTCAAAGCCAATTATTGGGGCTAGTTACAAAGGGGCATATTTACTAAAGAGCGCTGCCAGGATAGTGCAGAGTTAGTTCTCGGTATCGACATCACACTAAAAAGCAGCAGCAGTGCTCACAGCTGTAGACGTATATTCACTGTCACTCGCTATCTAGATAGGGATATTGAATAGATGTAACAAATTGAAGCACCTAATGCCTGTGTGCTCACTACACTATCCGTATGTTCAGCGCCATTCCCTATACAGAGAGCGGTGCTGAATATTGCACTGTTGTCATTTTGTCAAGTCTCCTATACAGATTATATAAGACAATAAAAACTGCTATAATGGGTCAAACCAAAGGTCCATCAAGCCAGTATCCTGTTTCCAACAATAGCCAAACCATGTCACAAATACCTGGCAGGTTAGCATGATTCCATGCTACTTACCCCTAGAGATAGTGGCTGGCTTTTACTAGGCTGTGCCTTAATAATGGCTTACAGACCTTTCCTCTAAGAACTTGTTCAAACCCAGTCATGTTAACAGAGCTTAATAACCGGGGTATCCGGATGCCCTACTCGGCATGGATCCCCCACCCCTACATCCCCCACCCCCACCCATTGACAAAGCAAGCAGACGTCAAGTGTTGGTGTCAAAGCATGGTCGCAGCTTTTATTAACAGTAAGAAAACACCGGCCCAACATGGGCCAACTCAGCAATTCAAAGCATAACAGAGAAGAGCCTCCTCCCCCCCCCCCACCCGTCATCCGGATGATGCCCGCCACCAGCCGTATAGCAAAGTGGAGCACCATCCAACCCCACCCCCCCCCCAGTTACCCCTTCCCGCCCGCCTCGCCATGTTAGCAAAGGCCGGCTGAAGGGGTTGCCTAATTCCGGGTAGAGACCCCAACCGGGACGTCTCTCCCAACCCACATAGCCGTGCCGCTCACATGGAAGCGGCCTCCAGCTGAAATGAGCCGCCGGGTCAACGAGCACCAGCTCGCCACCCCGCTCACGAGGCCCGAGAATGCCAACCTAGCACCCCCCCCCCACCAGCTGCGACAAGATCCCAACCCCCCCCCACCCCCAAACGGAAACGAGGGAGGGAGGGAGGGAAACCTTCTCGGTCGCAAGCAAGGAGGGAAAGGGGAATTCGCCAGCCGGCGTTCCCTCCTTGCTCGCACTGCCTCCGCCCCCCCGCTCCTCCACCGACCAATCGTCGAGCTCCCTGAAGGAGCACGTGGAGGGTTCCAGGCGCACGCAGTTGCGCCTCGACCCCCCCCCCCACCCCCCGACGAGAAGCGGCCTGCCTCGTGGCCGGGCCCCGGGAACCCGGTTACCAGGCCGCCGCGGGACCGGGGCCCGGCGGCTAAGCCGGTTAATTGTGCGTTAAGTGAAAAAATATTTTCTCCAATGCGTTTTGAAAGTGCTACTCAGTGACTTCATGGAGTGTCCCTTAGTAATATGCCTTGGGCAGTTTTGGTAAAGCGACATATAGAAACATAGAAATATGATGGCAGAAAAAGGCCACATGGCCTATCTAGTCTGCCGTTGAATATAAATGTGGAGGGTAATGTAAGAATCAGATGCATAAGTTGATATAATCAGTAAACGGGTATATAGCAGTAGTTTCCAAAATGTAAAATAAATGTATATTTTCTTTTTTAAAATTGTTACTTAGATATTTAGGCACATGTGCATATTTACACCTGCATGTAACCCTAAATACTGCCCAACTCCACCCCAAGGAACTCCCACTAAGAAAATGTTAAAATGTATGTGTAGGATCACTGCCGATGCATACTTTTATACATGCATTCAATGCCTTATTGTGGAAAAGACCCATTTTTATACATGGAAAGCCTTTCTAAAATTACCTTCATGGCAAATAATGAGCCTGTGCTAATTAGAGCTCTTATTAAGGCAATAGGCTTTGCGGCAGAGAGCATGTGATAAAACCATCATTGCATGAAACACATTAGTAAATAGGGGCCATAGTGTTCTTATTACTAATAATTAAAAATAATTTATAGTATAAGTCAATTAAAAATTTGGGACTTCATGTAGCAATTTATCCATACCTTATTAAGGAAGTATTCAAATGCTAGCCCAATCACTGGTAGCCCTAGAAATGCTGCATTGGAAGTTTTTTCTAAGGCTTCGATATAGCTGGTTAAGTCTTCACATAGCCATCTAGATCCCTTTGAGTACTGACCTTAAACCATATCTGTTTTCATGTTTTTACTGTGGGGTGATATCGTCAGCTGGTCCATGCTCAGTAGCTATCTTCTGTCACTTTTTCGGATGTCATAAGACGAGAGGCATATCCAAATGTGAAGGAGTGAATGATGAGGAAAGGCTACAGGGTAATGAGGAAAGAATGTGCTTTATACCTGAAAGCAATGTTAAGTGTAAATCCTAGTTAAATAAAATGGTTCAAACATATGGCACTCAAACTCTTTTTTTTTAATGTAGCTATGCCTTGTTACTTCTGTGTATATTTAACCACACCTCGGAATTCTACAGATTTGCTGAACTTTTCGTGATGTTATGCTTTAGTTTGTCAAAAATGTACTAGCTCTTTAAAAGACATACATGAGAAGTACGAGGTACTTCAGCTGATGTTTAGATTTGATTATATTTTATGTTATAGTTCAGGAAAAAAAATAAAGGTTACCTCCTATAGATTGAGATTTATTGGTCTGGTATAAAAAGTCCTTACAGTCTAGTATACTTACATTTATAAGGCATGTGTATACTATTAAAAGATGACAAGTCAACAGACCCAGATGATTTATAGCCTGGAGTTTTGAGGGTGATGCCGCAGGAAACAAGAATGCTTGTGGTAAAACTCATTAATAGCTCATTAAGGGCACATCAAGCACAAGAGGGCTTAAAAGTAGATGATGTTTTCTTTTATTAAATGGTATCTATCTTGGAGAATAAAGATGAATACAAATGATTCCAAAAATGGATCAGCATTAAGTACCCAACCTGACTGAATTATTCTGTTGTGCTATTACCATGTAGCTCACTAAAATGTGTTAAAGTCTGAATCAAATGCCTTTAAAAGTGTCACGTTGGGTCCCATTGCTTTCAGTAGAGCAGTCTCGGTGTATTCTATTGTTATAAGTATGTAAGAGAATATTCCTGATAACTACAGTACTAACTGCATTTGGCAGTTGCAATATACAAAATCAGTATGATTCCCTTCTGTTTTTTTATATTTCATAAAAACAAATGTGTGGAAAAGCAATAAATAAATAAATAGATGCAGGGCTAAATATCTGTCATGTAAAACAGTGCTAACATAATATAGCCCTTATAATTTACAAAAATAAGAGAGAATAAACGGAGAACTCATAACACAGTGGGGCATGTTTACTAGACATCATGCCAGTAAAGCATGTGTGGGCCATGTTTCCAGTGTGCTTCTCATCCCAGTGTGTACATCCTGCCCCTGCAGTTAGCATATGCAAGCCACATGAAATGCAGAAACTGGGCTGAGGGTTCAACTAACACCACCCACTGAGATAGCATTACATGCACTCTCATGAATGGCACCAAGCACAGTTAGTGTTGGTCAATAACACCTTTGCTAGCCATTCTAAATGTGGGGAATAACCATGTTCAACCCAGTCCCTGCCCCGATGTACACTACCAGGGTAGTGCAGGGTTTTTAGCATGGGGGCCCCAGGCTACTGTTTATCACAGAGCCCAAACTATGCCTGATCCCATGCTATCTGGTAGCGTGGCTTAGTAAATATGCCCCAGTATGTACCTTTCTAGTCATTGCTCACTTCAGAAGAAAACCTTATGTTTTCCTAATGTTAAAAGTATGATCGATAAGATGAACAAGACCACTGCCTGTATAAAGCATGGCTCAAGAAATCCCAGGTGCCAGGTCACCGCGGTGAGCAGAAATTAGCACCTGGCGCTTGGGATTCTCTTTGCCCCTCCTTTTTAAAAAAAATGCCATTGCGGGCAGAATATATCCACAATCGCGACAAAGACCCCTTCTGTCTGCCCGCATTTGTCCCATTCCCTATGGGCAGAGAAAGCTGGATCAAAGCCTGTAGAAAAAAAAGGACGGGAGAATGGAGGGCAGGGAGTGGTAAGAAGAAGGGGAGAGAATAGGAAGGGGTTGAAGAGGAGAGGGAACAGTGCAAGGATTGCTGGTTAAAGGGCTGAATGCATGGGGACATATAGGACACAATCTGTATATGCCAAAAGAAATACCCCCCCCTGAAACCACACACAAGACCCCGCCTACACATGCACACACACACACACAAACAGGCACTCCACCTCTGCATGACAGACAGAGAGACATACGCACCTCACCTCTGCACAACAGACACACAAGCACACTCACACACATAGGCACCTAACCTCCCAGCACACATACACAGGCACCCGACCTCTGCACTGCACACACTGAGGCTCCCCAGCTCTGCAGCACACACATGCATGCATTGCACCATACATACACATGTAACACTTGCTATCTATATATTTCATAGAAAGATAGAAACACGATGGCAGAAAAAGACTGAGGGCCCGATATTCGAAAGGCATTTACACGGTTAGTGCTGTTGAATCCCCCTCCTGTCTCCCCTACATGCCCTGATGCTATCTGGTTTCTGAGGTGGAACAGAAGCGGAGACTACCGCTATCCGGGTAGCAGTGATATTGCACCGCTATCCAGTTAGCGATATGCGGCTGAAACTAGGCCAGCTTTTGTCTGGCCTAGTTTTAGCCACAGATGCTAACTGGGTAGTGGTGCAATATCACTGCTATACGGTTAAGTTCTGTGGTGGTTTCCTCTGTGCGCCAAACCTGGATATTCAATGCTGTTTCTGCAGCATTAAATATCTGGGGCTTGCAGGCAGGACGGTGCCTTGCCTGCCAAGATGAATATCGGGCCCTATATTTTTTTTTAAATGCTGTCAAGTCAATACTGATTCCTGGCAACCCAGCTATTCTTGGGTTTTCTTGGCAAGCTATGACCAGAAGTAGATTGCTAGGCATTTTCTTCTGAGGCAACGGAGGGCAACGTGACTTGCCCAAGGTCACAAGGAGCACCAATGGGAATATGAACCCAGATCTCTCGGGTACTAGATGCTGGTCTAACCACTAGGCTGTTCCTCCATCAACTATCTAGCAACTACTACAATATAGTCCCTTTTCGTCCTTTAGAGATTTGTGTTTTTCTTAAATTCAGATACTACCCTCGTCTCTACTACCTCCACTGGGAGACTATTCCATGCATCTACCACTCTTTACATAAAGAAACATTTCCGAAGATTACTCCTGCATCTATCTCCTTTCACCCTCATCCTATGTCCCCTTGTTGCAAAGCTTACTTTCAATTGAAAGAGGCTCTCCTCTTGTGCATTTATGCTACGGAGGTATTTAAACGTCTCTATCATATCTCCTCTATCCCAACTTTCCTCTATTTATTTATTTATTTATTTATTTAACAATCATTTATATACCGCATCTTCCATAGATCAGTTGCGGTTCACAATTAACAACAATTAACAAAGCAGAGTTTGTTTTACATGTAACATCATATAACCAAAAGCAATAAAATAAATAAACAACAAATGTTAAAACTGAACAGCACGGAACAGTGCAAACTATATACATTATATACAGATACACATTATGTAGGGCTTAAGCATTGTGCAAAATACAGTATCAGCTATAAAGAATTGTATGTTTAGGTCATTGGGATATATGACAAAGAACTGGTTAGCCTTTATCTAAAACTATTGCGGGATGATCTGTATTGTTGTAATGCTTAGAAAATAGATGGGTTTTCACTTATTTGCGGAATTCAATGATCTCGGTTAACATTCTTAGATCATCTGGGAGGGAATTCCAGATTGTTGGAGCTGCATGTGAAAAAGCTCTGTTGTTTGTAAGTTTATTTGCTTTTATGAAGTCTTTGGGGGGTTTTAGTTTATTTACTTGTCCTTTTCTTTGAGTAGATTTTGAATGCTCTTTACTGATTAAGTTACTTAGGGTGACTGGGGCCATATAATTTAGAGTTTTAAATGCGGTTATTAATGTTTTGTATACTATCCTACTTTGTATTGGCAGCCAGTGAAGGGATGCTAGTATTGGTGTTATATGTTGATGTGAGTGAACTTTTGTTATTATCCGAGCTGCTGCATTCTGTGCAAGTTGAATTCTTTTAATATTTTGTATACATAAGTATACATATTAAGATCTTTAAGTCTGTCTCCATATGGGTTATAACAAAAACCACTGACCATTTAAGTAGGCACCCTCTGAACACTCTCCATTCTATTTATATCCTTTTGAAGGTGTGATCTCCAGAATTGCACACAATACTCCAAATGATGTTGCATCAGAGACTACAATAACAGTTCCTCCTTGGAAAAAGTACACTGAAAGAAAAATGAAATCACTGCATGTGGAGTTATCCCTGATAGACAGGTATCAAAAGAATTAAGATCATCTAAGATATCGAGGAAGATCCAAAACATCAAACTGACACATGCTACATTAATAAAATAAGACCTTAAATGTATATGCTCCAACAATAAATTGCAAGTAGCAGCAGAAGCTCAACAACTGTGAAGATATGAAGAAAGTAGAAAAGAAAGATATAAAAATAAACTATTTAGAGAGAACCCAAAACAGTTTTGTGAGGAATTGGGAAAGAGAATTAATGTGGTAAAAACACCACCAACCAAAACTGAAAGAGACACCTTCTAGAGAAAAGTATACAAGGACTCTGTGGATCACAATTGAAAAACAAAATGGTTACCTTGTATAAGAGAGTATTTAGAAAAGGCAAATAGCAAACCTATGGCATGGCCTGTAGTAACAACCAAAGAGCTGGAAAGTAGTTTTAAAAAGAGCCCCAAACTGGAAAACCCCTGGCTCAGATGGAGTGACCGACTTTTGGCTCTGTTAACATCACTCCACCAGAAGCTGGAAAAATGCAAATACCAATTGATCAAGCAGACTTAACACCGCAATGGCTTATAACAGGAAGAACATGTCTCCTTCCAAAATAAACCCAAGTAACATTTTTTCTGTCGGTTATGCTTTCAATCTTTGAGTCTTAAGTTGTGAGGATGTGCTTTGCAGTTTTCTATCTTCTCCTGTGGTTTATTTTTCCCGTCGTGGGATCACACTGCTTAGGGTCCTTCTTTGTGTGGTGTTTCTAATTTTTCAGTATCTTATATAAGAATGTGCACTATTGATAAGTTTGCCAAAAAATGTTTTTTGAGCAACTATATTGGCAATTAGAGCATGTTGCCGCGACTTGATCTTCCCATGTTTTCTTCTATTTTATTTTAAATTATATTTTTTAGTGGCTACAGCCGATTTTGGGCAGTTTAAAGTTGTTATCTATTTTGGATATGCCCCCCCCCCCCTTGTTTGTTTTAATTTCCAACACCAGTGATTAAACACAGTTCCTTAGCAGTCATTTATTCTTTTTAGGGTATGCCCGTCTTGCCTTTAACTCCAATGATAAGAAGTGTTTTAATGTATTCACACAACTTTTAATTAATTCATGTCCTTTGACATAGATTAGGATGCTTGCAGATGATAACTGTACTAAGGGGTATGTTTACTAAACTGCGGTAATGTCACTCGCGTTAGGTTCCGCGGTAAAGGTACAGATGCCCATATAAAGGCATAGGCGGGGCATCATTATGGCAAGCCGTGTCAGGTAACGTGCGTTATAAGGCGCGTTATATGGCACATTATAAGGCACGTTACAAGGCACCTTATTAGGCACAGTATAAGGCACGTGCCTTAACTTACCTTGTACTGTACCTAATAAGGTGCCTTGTAACGTGGCTAATTAGGAGCCTTATAACGCCTTATAAGGATTGTTGGCAACTGTGGTGAGGGTACTATGGGCTGGCAGCACGGATCTGCAAAGATATGACTTTCACAGGCAAGCAAAATATCTGCCTTGGACAGGAGGGAACAACGAGGAACAGAACCCATGACCTCCACCTAGAATATCAGTGTACTAACCAGTAGGCTATACCTCCATGGCTTGTTGCATAGCAATGGCTGGGTACAGAAGGACTGCAGGTCACCGCACAAACCGACTGCTCTGTGTGCCAGGATAGGGTAAACCCACCAGCACCCATGATGCATTGCACATACAGAACAGAGGCCTACAGCTGACCATCAAATGGGGTCTGCACCTCTCTGGTACTGCAGGGTGGTAAGACGGACTGATAGTGTGTGATACTGGCACAGAGTAGCTACAGACCATGCCATTGTGATGGAAGGAGAGACTAGATAGGCCATGTGGTCTTTTTCTGTCATCATATTTCTATGTTTCTATGTTTCCATGCTAGAGATAGGTCCTGCTGCACATCCCCATCACTATCAGTGTGTGATAGGTGTTTCCAGCAGTGCAACTGAAGGTACATCTCTTCCAGCTGTGTTCTGCAGTCACATGTGGCCCTTGGGGACCAGACACCACCCAGATTAGTGTGTACCCAGTGTTAAGGTCTGGCTGCCATGGGTACCTGTTATCAGTGCAGTGGGGTGTCTAGACTCGCATGAGGGTTATGTAGCACTGCCACTGTGGGTCTAAGTGGTATGCACTATATACCCTAAGGGGCCTCAATCACCCCTTTTGCAGATGAGGGTGTAGTGGGACAGGTGCCTGCACCCTGCAGCATGGCTTTAATACTAGCAACCACAGTCCTGCTGGCAGATGACAGCCCTCCAGGGCTGCTGGGCCAGTGCCATACCTGTGACCATTGCAGACCATCAGTGATGCTTGGGGTAGGCAGGGGAAAGCTCAACTGCCCCACACCACAGTCTGCCATTCATCAACAGACAGCACAGTCAGACTGCACCTTCAGCATTCTACAAGGTGCTCCCACCATGCACAGGCAAACTGCAGACAACCCACTAACCAGTCCATAATACATGCTCACAGGGGAACCCTGTGCACCCAGAGATGGGATGCACAGCACAGACACCAAGCAGGTATCCCTGTCATTGGGCCCCAGAACCAGGAACACACAGGTATCACTGGAAGCGAACAAGGTGTGGCAACTATGTGGGAACATAGACATGCCATGATCACTGCTCGGTCAGAGTAAGAGTGACCCCCCCCCCCCAGTTTAACATGCTGTGGCCACCCTGTCCATGCAGGTGGTGGTCGAGCACTACAGTGTCCCAGCCATTGCCCTCCACCCTGTGTGGATGCAGTTGAGGAGTGGCCTAGTGGTTGGGGCAAGGTACTTCAGGCCGGAAGGTCGGGGGTTCAAATCCCACTAGAGGACAGCAAACTTGGGCCGGAAGGACTGGGGTTTCTAGTCCCACAGGTGCTCCTTGTGGTCTTGGGCAAGCCACTTAACCCTCCATAGCCCATGTTCCCTGTAAAATAGTTATTTCCAAGTTATAATGCCCTGTTCAATGTAATTTCAGTTTGTTCAATGTAAACCGCACTGATGCAGAATAGCGTGGTATATAAGAGAATGTAAATAAATAAATAAATCCTGGCCAATCCACCCTGTCTGGGCCATACCCACAATACCTTGCTCCTCATTATGCACATTTGCAAGCTAACACTGGAAGCAGTATGAGCAATGTGGGCTCAGTGAGGTGTTGGCAGACAAAGCAATGGAGAGACATATGCACACTGCCACACCCATCTCAGCATTGTGCAGAGATGGAGGTGGTTGACAACCCTACCCGCCGCACTGGTCCTGATCACAGTGTCGACATTGCTAATCTGTGCAGCAGGTAGCAGTAGTGCTCTGGTGATAACTGCAGCTCTGTGCTAGGGCCAACAGCCTGACACTCCATGAAGCTGTGGATAGTGGAGCCCTTGTGAGTGGGTGTCCGTACCCCTGTGCACCACTGCGTTGGGGTTTACCCATGTTGGGGGCTGCATTGTGGGCTAAAACTATGGGGAGATGCTCTGCAGGATCCACAAATGAGACCTGAACCTCTGACCCTCTGCTCTTGGACATGCTGGCTGAATGTACTGCACCACACTGTTGCCACAGCAGCATAGTGGTTCCTGGGGCTACCCTTACTTTCCTCAGCCAGACCTCTTCTGTTGCACTGCACACCACGTACTAGTACAGGGCATGGCCTAGGTCCACTGCAGGCAGGTGCCACTGCTCCCTCCAGCACAATCACCCACCCCCTCTGCCATGCCACCATGACCATATGCTATCGGTGCCGGTGGTGCGCCATCCCAGGCCATCCAGGGGGCAGGTAAGTGGCTGCCTAAGGTGTTTGTTCTGGGGTAGGGATGCCTACATAGATGTCCATGCTTCCCCCGGCACCGCCTGTCAATGTTATATGCCCCATGGGGTACCTGCTGGGTAATATCTCCTGGATGGGACACTGTGGGCCACAGACTCATGGGCATGTCTGACCCTGGTCAGTTGCTGTCTTGCTGGTTTCCATTTTCTGTGTTCCTATGTGCCACCTTGGCAACCGCCTAGTCCACCGTGTGCCCCAGTAGCCCCCACTGCATGTCCCGCCTACAGCCCACATGCCCCATTTGCGCCATCACCATAGTGGCCTTTCATACCTGGGCACTATGCTGTTGCTGCAAATGGAGCACTACTATCAACTTTCTTGGGCTCCCTGCCTATGCTGTACATTGCTGACACTGAAATGGTTTCTCTCTCTTGCAAATGTGTGCTAATGCCAGGTTTTCAGTTGCATTAGGATTCAGCCCTTCATTTTCCCACGTTAGTGTCGAAGAGCCTCTCCCCATCCACTCCCCGCCCATTGACCCCTTCTCTCCGCCCTCTCTCCACCCTCTGCGGGACTTACTGCGCCTGGGAACATTAAGGCGCGTTATGTAACATTAAGGCACGTTAACATTATGTTATGTTACATTAACGCACATTAACGTTACATAACGAGCCTTAATGTAGCCGCTGCTACATTACCGCAGTTTAGTAAACATGCCCCTAAGTTTAAGAGACCATACATTTGTTCGGCGCTCTTGCTATCGTGTCTCTGCTTTGTCACTGAAGGTTATGCTCTGTTTGCAGATCCTATATGGCTATAGTTTTGTCTTTACTGTCCTTTACTGTTTTGCTTTCAGTTTTTGTGTCTTAAGTTGTGAGGACATGCTTTGCAGTTTTCTATATCCTCTCGTGGTTTGTTTTTCCCGCTGCAGGATCACACTGCTTAACCTCCTTTAGGTCTTTGTTCTCATTTTGGAAGTTTAAAAGTCACTTATGGTCTTTTTTGTATTTTTTAATCTGTTGGATAGATAAATATATATTTATGTTTATGCACATGGCTGTTCCTAAAAGTTATTATTTTCATTCCCTAGGCATTTACAGTATTTTTGGTGGACTGTGCTTACTGGTATGAGATTTTTTTTCTTTCTGTTAAGATGTTTGGTTTGCTTCTCAATACATGTGACTGAAGATGACATTTATTGGTATAGTACATGATATATAATTACAAATGTCCCTACTGCTGTTTAAACAAAAACAAAATTTATCCCAGAATGGATTACTGTGAACGAGTTTCTTTTGTGAGATCTAAGGACAGCATGTTTGTGTCTTTTTCTTTGCCTCACCCATATATTGTTTATTTATATATTTTATTAGATAGTTTAACATCTAATGGGTATTTCTCACCTACTTTTGTATTGTTTATATTCATTTTGTGTTATGGCTATATTTGATATGGGCATTTATGTTTCTTGACAGATTATGGTATGTTATGTATAAATCTTTTTATGGATCTTCTATATATTTTCATTTCATTTTCTAGACATCCTCCAGATTGTATCTTGGACTTTCTTCCTTTTGGAATTCTACCCCTCTGGTTGAAGTCTAACTGGTAGAGTTACTCCTGTTTTTGTACTCTTTCTGATTTATGTTTTAATATATATTTTGTATGACTTATTTATTTGTTTACCTTCCAGACCTCTGATCAGGCTGACTGCCGAAACTTGGCCAAGTCGGGTCTTGAACCATGAAGGTTTTTAATAAAGACATTTTTATATTCATATCTGTGGTGTGGCCATTTTCCGTCTCCCAATGACCTGAGGCTTTTTAGTTCCAGTGACCAACAATTAGCAGAACTCCGTGAAAAGCTTCTCGGATAATATCAGAATGATTTTTGGCCATGATAAAATTGCTGAGGCAGTCTTCCTTAGAGGAAAATTGAGCCAAATGGAAAACATCTCCCTGACTGAGGGCTGTAACATCAAGGAACTTGAACAGGAAGACATATATAAATATCTAGGAGCAGAGGAAGGAACAACAATCAAGCAGAAATTACTGAAAGAAATTATTAGTAAAGAATATTACAGGAGATAAAAATCATTATTAAAAATGCTTTAACATTACAGAATAAGATACTGGCAATCAGCTGGCAATTCCTGTACTCTCATACAGCTTTGGGATTGCAGATTGACCTCTTAAAGATCTTGAAAAATTGGATGTATGAACAAGAGAAATCCACCATGGCCATGAGGTAATTTACAAGAATCAGTATATGCCGAGACTGCACATCTCCAGAGCAGGAGGACTAGGCCTCATTGAAATCAATTATGCATACAGAGTTACTATCAAAGGCCTCCCAAACCTACCTAAAAGCATCATCAGATGCAAATACGGAAAAAGTGCTGAAATATGAAATGTCTAGAATGTCTAGAATCTGTTTCTATTATCAAAATTCAAAAATTGTTTTGATGATTAGAAGGAATGAGTAAGAATCCACCAACACACACAGGAAGGAAACAACATAATTTGGAAAACAAGAGAAAAACTCTTCAAAGAATTAAATCAGCAACCAAGAAAAAATGAGTAGCAAATACACAAATAAAGTGGAAAATACAAAGCATTTCTCCTGGAACTACTACTACTACTATTAATCATTTACAGTATATAGTGCTACAAAGTGTATGCAGGGGGGAAGAGTGGCCTAGTGGTTGGGGCAAGGTACTACAGGCCAGAAGGTTGGTGGTTCAAATCCCACTAGAGGACAGCAATCTTGGGCTGGAAGAACTGGGGTTTCTAGTCCCACAGGTGCTCCTTGTGGTCTTGGGCAAGCCACTTAGCCCTCCATTGCCCATGTTCCCTGTAAGTATTAGTGTATGTGTCTCATATACCCTCGTGTTAAATGTTTCCCTCAACTGCTTTGACCATATAAATGTAGCTAAATAAAATAAACATATAGGAAAAGGTCCCTGCTCGTCAGAGCTTACAATCTAATTAAGACAGACAGTAGAAAAACTGAGAACAAGGGTACAATAGGGAAAGGAAAGTAAAACAAGGGATTAAGATCCAAAAGCAGCCTCAAAGAGGTGAGCCTTTAGCATGGATTTGAAAAGGGGGAGAGAAGAAGCTTGACGTACAGAGGTAGTTTGTTCCAGGCATAAGAAGCAAGAATGGACACATGAATTGTGAAGGAGAGGAGAACGGAAACCAAAGGATGAGAGATTGATAGTTGCAGCCCAGGACAGCGAATTATGGACAAAATAGTTTATATTGAGCATTAAAAAAAACTGGCAAAATAGACATATGTAGATTCTGTAAGAAAGAACTGGACACAGTGACTCAACTCATAGCTGGCTGCAAAGTTCTGATTGCAGAAAATTTCTATACAGAAAGACACAATAAAATAGCATGTCTCATCCATTGGAGACTTTATAAACACTATAACATACCTATGCCAGAAAAACATTGGTATCATGACCCTAAGAGAATTACAGAGAATGAAGAGGTTATAATCATCTTGAGTATTCCCATTCTGACCAATAAATAGATAGATGCAAGGAAGCCAGACAGTGGAAAAAGAGAAGAACACCAGAATGTCCAAGCGACTATTCTGTGAATCATGTTGAGATGGTGAAGATCTTCAAGTACCAAGAAATACAGTCAGAGACCAAGAAAATGAGGCAGAAAAGTACTGAGTTATTTCCTATTGTGTTGTGTGCTACAGTCTAGGTTCTCTTTGGCACGATGCAAGTACTGTGCCGAACATTAACAATAAATTTGAGAGACTGAGATCATATTCCGCATACCCTGGCTTAGGAATGAGGTTCATGACTTCCATGGTATTTACAAAACTAACCCAGTTGAGAAATTGCCTTGAAGGAAAAAAACATTTAGGGAGGATAGATACTAAAGTGTGTTAGAGCAATAATGCAAGTTATCTGGCCCTTAAAACACATTAAAGCTTAATAATGCATGTTATAATGTCCTACTGCAATGTGCATTGAATACTAATGAGATGCAAAGCATGAAAATGAATACAAAACACCCTATTGTTGCTGTTGTTGTTAAGTGCCATCGAGTCGGTGTCGACTCATGGCGACCCTCTGGATAGTTGTCCTAAATTGTGTTCGGTCTTCAGTCAGGCAGCTCATTGTTGACAGACTGGTACCAGTAGCTGCTGTTATCGTATTGATCCATCTCATTGCTGACCTTCCTCTTTACCTTATATCTTGCCAAGCATGACGTCTTTCTCTAATGATCTCTCTCTTCACATGATGTGTCCAAAGTATGAAAGTCAAAGTCTTATCTGAGCTTCTAAAGAAAGCTTGGGTTTGATCTCCTCTAGTACTGATTGATGTGTTCTTCAGGCAGTCCATAATATACGCAGTATTCGACACCAGCACCATAATTCAAAGGCATCAGTTTTCTTCCTGTCTATCTTTTTCACTGTCCAGTTTTCACATCCATATAATGTTATTGAAAATACCATGGCTTTAACAAGTCAAATCTTCGTATGGAGAGAGACATCTCTACTCTTGAGAATCTTGTCTAGGTTTTTCATAGTCATTCTGCCAAGAGCAATGCATCGTCGGATTTCTTGACTGCTTGTTGCTTCTTTATTGATAGCTGATCCAAGTAGGTTAAAGTTGTCCATAATTTCAATTTCTTCTCCTTCAACGATGAACTTATTGATTTTGCCAGTTGTCATGATCTTTGTCTTCTTTAAATTAAGTTGTAGGCCCATTTAAAGACTATGTTCCTTGATCGTGAGAAGCAAATATTTCAGATCCTCTTCACTTTCAGACAGTAATGTGGTATCATCAGCATAGCAAAGATTGTTGATGAGTCTTCCACCAATCTTCACATCTCTGTTGTCTTCATACAATCCTTCTTCTCTGATGATTTGTTCTGCATATAAATTAAACAAGTAGGGTGAAAGTATGCAGCTTTGTCGTACACCTTTGCTTATTTTTTTAAACCATTCTGTTTCTCCTTGTTCCATTCGAACTGTTGCTTCTTGGTCAATGTACAGATTGTGCAAGAGAACTATCAGATGTTCAGGTATACTCATGCTTCTTAATGTGGCCCAGAGTTTCTCATGGTTTACACAGTCAAAAGCCTTGCTGTAGTCGATAAAGCACAAATAGATATCCTTTTGGTATTCTTTAGCCTTTTCAAGGATCCATCTCACATCCACGATGATGTCTCTCGTTCCTCACCGTTTCTTGAACCATGCTTGAACTTCAGGTAGTTCTTGTTCCAGGTATGGTTGTAGTCTCTGTTGAATAATCTTCAGTAGAATGTTGCTGGCATGTGCAATAATTTCCACAGTCAGTTGGATTACCTTTCTTTAGTATTGATATAAAAACAGATCTTTTCTAGTCAGTTGACCATGATGTTGTCTTCCAAATTTCTTGGCAGCGCCTTGTAAATATGGTAACAGCTGCATCAGATTGCTGTAATACTTCTAGACGAATGCTATCAATGCCTGGTGCTTTGTTCTTTCATAAGGCTTTCAATGCTGCTTTTCCTTCTTCTTTTATCACCAGGTTGAAACGGTCCACTTGATCTTTATCATATAAAAGCTCTGTATATTCTTTCTACCTTTTCTTGATCTTCTCAGCATCATTCAACATATAACCTTGAGCATCTTATAACATTCTAATTTGAGGCTGGAATTGTTTTTTAACTCTCATAGCTTTAGGAAAGCCAATCTTGTTCTTCCTCTAATAATTTCTGCTTCTATTTCCTTGCATGTGTCATTGCAGTACTTTTCCTTGTCCTGTCTTGCTGCACATTGGAAATCTCTGTTGAGTTCTGCTATTGTCTTTCTTTCTCTTCTGGCTTTAGCTTCTCTGCATTTCTGGGCAATTTTCAGAGTTTCTTCCATCATCCATTTTGGCCATTTTTGCTTTTTCACCTTTTATTGAGACTTCTCACTTTCTTCCAACAGAACTTTCTTGATGTCATTCCATAATTCTTCTTGATCTCTGTCATTTGTATCTAAAGCATCAAAGCGATTTTGCAGGCTATATTGTCAAGGTCATATTTTGCTACATTAATGAGTGGCTTGCTCTTTTTCAACTTTAGCTTGAGTTTGCATACTAGCAGTTGGTGATCTGTACCACAGTCAGCTCCAGGTTTATTTTGTTGATGTAATAGAGCTTTTCCATCATTGATTTCCACAGATGTAGTCAATTTGATTTTTGTAGAATCCATTGGGTGAAGTCCATGTGTACAGTCGCTGCTTGTGTTGCTGTAAGAAGGTAATTGAGATGAATAGACCGTTGGTCTTGCAGAATTCTTTGTCTTTCTCCAGCTTCATTTCTGTTGCCAAGTCCATATTTTCCAATCACTTTGCCTTCTTTTTTTTAGCCAACTTTTGTGTTCCAGTAACCCATTATTATCAGGATATCCTGCTTGCATGTTATGTCAGTTTCAGCTTGTACTTGTTCATAGGACTCATCAATTGCATCCTCTTCTGCAGCTTTTGTTGGGGCATATACTTGAATTATAGTTGTGTTGATATGCATTCCTCATAGATGAGTAGAGATTAAGCGTTCACTGACTGCATTGTATTTCATTACAGTTCTTGCAAGTTTCTTCTTTATTATAAATGCAACATCATTTTTGTCTTTCATTTCCAGCATAGTAGACCATGTGATCATCTGATGCAAAATGCCCGATGCCAGTCTATTTCAGTTCACTGACACTCAACAGATCAAGTTCTACATATTCCATTTCATTCTTGACCACCTCCAACTTCCCTTGGTTCATGCTTCATATGTTCCAAGTCCCAATATACAGTATAAGACATCTTTACAGCTTCTGAATCTCATTTCATGTGCAGCTACATCAGCAGTCAGACATCCTAAGGACTTTGATCCCACCACATCATAAATGCTGGCTTTACTCTGAAAAGTCTTCAGCTCCTCCTCAGTAGTTAGTTTAGTGCCTTCCGACCTGGGGGTCTAATCTTCCAGCACTATAGTGCAATTTGTTTTGTTGTGACTATCCATTGGTTTTCATGGCAAGATACAGAAATAGATTTCCAGGCCTTTCCTCCATGCAGTTTAAGTTTAGTGTTGTTGCCGTTGTCATAGAAATGTGATCCTCCGCTGCCAACACTGTCCCATTCTGCTGCTGCCCAGATGGGTAGTTTGTCTTGATCTGGCACCTTAGCTGAGACCTGTCCATCTTGGGATACCCTGCCAGTAGTTAAACTACTGATAGCTTAGCCCTCAGCATCACTGATGCACATAAGCCCTCACAGCATGACAAGCTGCAAACCAAGTGAGGGAAAAACACCTTATTAGTATTCAAATGAATACTACTGTTAGGGGATTGAGGGCTCCATTTTCAGCTCGGTACTATTCGTGACAGGAGCATGTGGAGGTCATTCCCATTTGGACCCCACTAATCCTCCAGATTTCCTATGAGATAGGCTCAGGGGGTCACAGCAACATGGGGGACTTGCTATCGGGCTGCAGGGAGAAGGGAGGTTTAAGGAGGAGCTTCCACTATGGCTTTGACAGTGGGAGGAGGGACTGGAGACTTACAAGGGGAAAGGAAGAGGAGGACCTGGATGCCCAAATTTCTTATTCAGTCAGCAGTCTCAGTCCCTTGGTACACTCTTATCCTCCCATCATTTTCAATACCATCTTTATGCTGATGACTTTCAGATCTACCTCCCTACACCTGAACTCTCTTTGGGAATCCAGGCTTGTATGTCTGCCTGCCTATCTGATATTGCTGTCTGGATGTCTCACTGCAGTTTGAATTTTTTTCTTTTTTCTAAGGGGTATGTTTACTAAACTGCAGTAATGTCATTCGAGTTAGGTTCTGCAGTAAAGATACAGATGCCCATATAAAGGCGTGGGCGTAGCATCGTTACAGCAAGCAGCAGCAGCTAACATGCGTTACAAGGTGCCTTAGACTAACGAGCGTTACAAGGCACCTTGTAAGGCACCTTGCAAGGCACCTTGTAAGGTGCCTTGTAAGGTGCCTGGTAAGGTACCCAGTAAGGTGCCCTGTAAGGTGCCTAATAAGGCGCCCTATAGGGCCTCCTAGGCTAAGCGCCATATTAGCCACCCTTGGACAAGGCACCGCAGAAGGCACTCTGGGCTATGGAACCATAGGTAAAGATGGCCTAACAAGGTTATGGTTTCCTAGGTTAGTGTGCCCAAGGGACTGCAAGGTGCCTCAGGATGACATGCATGACCTGTGCAGAACAGATGTAGCCCTAACACTAGATAGAGCACTCAGGAAAGGCAATGAACAGGTGAGTGAAGGAGGGAGAAGTGGGAGCCGCTGGACGTGCCATATCTGCGGGCATCCCATGTGCCTGACAGTACTGATGACAAACATGGTGGGGCAGCTGTACCACAGCACAGGGTGTTGGCAATGTAAAGTACCGGAAAAACAGTTGGTGGCAGACGATGGGAATACATGTCCCCCAGTGGAAGCGGAGGTGGCAGGATAGTTACAATGATGGGTGGGCAGAGGAGTGGTGGAGCCATGCAGATCAGGCACAGGTGAGGCAAGCATGAAGAAGCGCAATGCAGGAAAGGGTAGCAGTGCATGACATGGGGTGGCAGCCTGCACTGGCAGACAGGACTCTACACAGCTGACAGATGCAGATAGACGGACCGAGGGAATGTTGGCAATTGTGGCGAGGGTATTATGGACTGCAAGCACATATCTGCAAAAATATGACCTCTAGAGGCATGCACAGTATTTGAGTAGGACAGGCATGAGAAGAGGTAACAATAAGGAACGGAACCCATGAACACTGCCAAGAATGCATTGTATTAACCAGTAGGCTATACCTCCAAGGTGCATGTCATAGCAATGTCTGGGTACAGAAGGACTGCAGGTCACCGCACAAACTGTCTGCTCTGAGTGCCAGGATAGGGTAACCCCACCAGTACCCATGATGCAATGCACATGCTGACTAGCAGTCTTCAGCTGATCAGCAAATGGGGTCTGTACCTCTCCGGTACCTCAGCTTGGAAAGACGAATTGACAGTGCGTGATACTGGCACAAAGTAGCTACAGACCATGCCATTGTGCAGGTTCTGTGTTCACCCTGAGGGATAGGATGGGTGCCCAGCACTAGGTCCACATTACATGTGGTGCTAGAGATAAGTCCTGCTGTACATCCCTGTCACTACCAGTGTGTGAAGTGTTCCTTGCAGTGCAGCTGAAGGTAATTTGGTGTCCATCTGTATCCTGCAGTCACATGTGGCCCTGTGGGACCAGATACCAGCCAGATTGGTGTGTACCCTCTGTTAGAGTCTGGCTGACATGGGCAGCTGTTATCAGGGCAGAGGAGTTCCTAGAAATGCATGAGGTGTGTGTAGCAGTGCCTTTATAGGGCACAGTGGTATATACTACATACCCCAAAGGGCCTACATCACCCTTTTTGTAGGTAAAGAACAGGTAACCTCCATCCTGTTTGTATGAGAGAGCCCTCCAGGGTTGGTGGGTCAGAACCATACCTTTGACTGGAGCAGTGGCAGACCAGCAGTAATGCTGGGGTTAGGTCTGGAAAACCCCAACTGCCTCCCACCACTGTCTGCCAGTCACCAGCAGACAGCACAGTCAGACTGTACCTTCAGACAGTCCACTAACCAGGCCATAGTGCATGCTTATAGAGAATTGGGATCCCTGCACTGGAGAACACAAATATATCACTGGTGATAGATAGCGTAGAGTGCTATGTGGGAACCTAGACCTGCCATGGTCACTGCTCGGTCAGAGTGAGTGCCCTCCCAGCATGCCATGCTGTGGCCACCCTGTCCATGCAGGTGGTGGTCAGGCACTACAGTGTCCCAGCCATTGCCCCACACCCTGTGAAGATGCATCCTGGCCAATCTGTCCTGTCTGGGCCATACCCAAAATACCTTGCTCCTCATTATGCACCTATTCAGGCTAACGCTGGTAACAGTGGGACATTTTGGGCCCAGTGAAGGGTGGGCAGCCACAGAACAATGGATAGACATACACACACGCTCACTCCTATTGCAGCATTGTACAAAGATAGGGGTGGTTGGCAACCCTGCCTGCCACACTGGTCCTGATCACAGTGCCGACATTGCTAAACTGTGCAGAGGGTAGTAGTGGTGCTCTGGTGATAACTTCAGCTCAATGCTGGGGCCAACAGCTTGACTCTCCATGCATCTTTGGATTGTGGAGCCTGTGTGGGTGGGTGTTTGTACCCCTGTTCGCCGCTGCTTTGGGTTTTGCACATGTTGCTGTTGTATCTGCATTGTAGGGTAAAACATAGGGACATGCTCTGCCGTAACCACAGCTGGGGCTTGAACCTGTGACCCTCTGCTTCTGGACACAATGGCTGGGTGTACTGCACCACACTGTTGCCACAGATGCACAATAGTCCCTGGGGCTACCTGTACTTTTCCTCAGCCAGACTTTGTATGTTGCACTGCACAGCACGTACTGATGCAAGGCATGGCCTAGGTCCACTGCACTGCCCCCTCCAGCACGGGCACACACCCCCTGCCAAGCTGACATGGCCATTTGCTGTTGGTACTGGTAGTGCGCAGTCCCAGGCCATCCACTGTGTAGGTAGGCGCCCACCTAGGGAGCGGATCCTGGGGTGGAGGGGCATACATGGACATCCTCACATCCCCCCACCCATCACTGCCTACCAATATTATGTCCCTTCCACATGGGGGCGGGATGGATGGGGGGATGTCAGGTCAGTGCCCTAGCAACTATTGGCTAGGGTGAACCAGGTAGATATAGCTGGATTGTGTTTGGCCTTGTTCAGCTGCTCTCTTGCTGATTTCCGGTTTCTATGATCCTATGTGCCACCTAGCCACCTGCCTGGTCCACCCTGTGCCCCAGATGCCCATGCTACATGTCCCGCCTGCGGCCCCCTATGCCCCATTTGCACCATCGCCATAGTGGCCATTCATACTTTGGCACTATGGTGTTGCTGAAAATGGAGCAGTACTATCACATTCTTGGGCTCCCTGCCTAGGCTGTACATTGCTGACACTTAAATGGTTTCTCTCTCCTGCAAATGTGTATCTAACTGCAGGTTTTCATTCGCAGTAGGATTCAGCCCTTCAGTTCAGCGCATTAGTGTGAAAGGGGCATCTCCCTGCCCACTCTCCGCCCATTGACCCCTTCTCTCAGCCCTCTCTCCACCTTCTGCGGTGTTTACCGCGGCCGGGGACGTTAACAATTGTTAAGTAATGTTAACGCGCGTTAACGTTACATAGCACATGTTAACGTTACCTAACGATCATTAACGTTACATAACGCGCGGTATGTAACGTTACCGCAGTTTAGTAAACATACCCCTAAGTGTTGTCAACTCAATGTTGACTCCTGGCATCCCAGCAACCCCTGGGCTATCTTGGAAAGGTATGACCAGATGTAGATTGCCAGGCCTTTTCTTCCAAGGTAATGGGTAAAATGGTTTGCCCAAGTTCACAAGCAATGCCAGTGGGAATCAAACCCTGATGTCTTGGGTACTAGGCTATTGCTGTAACCATTGAACATGGCCAAAACTGAACTTCTTATTTTTCCCCCTAAACCTACCTCCGGCCTTTCTCCTTTCTCTTTTTCTACTCCTCCCTGTTTCCTCAGCTGCAACCTTGGAGTCATCTTTGACTGCTCCCTCTCCTTCTCCACACACATGGAACTGATTGTTAGATCCTGTCATTTCTTTCTCTAAAACATCAGCAAAGTTCACCCCTTCTTTTCTGAAAACACTACTAAGGGGCATGTTTACTAAACATTCCTAACGTGCGGGGCCGTGCTAGTGTGCCTGTGCCATATAAGGAGTGGGCGGTTCAGGCAGAAAATAGAAAAAAAACGGTAGTAAGCAACCGGACGTGTGTGCGTCGGCGCTAATGTGCGGGGGTCGACATTAGCGCGTGGAAAGGCAAAGTGGCGCGCTGCTGAGTATACAAAACAACAGAGCCGTGGTACAACAGTGAAGACACTGACCAATGGTGCAGGGGCCATGGGTTCAATCCCCCAGTGTGTGCAACGACAAAGGTCAGCTGAGGCAGTAACTGTAATGATTAACATTGTTTTAGGAGGCAAATTAATTTGGAACGGCATAAGGCGGCGCACAGTCATTTTTGGGCGGCATAAGGCGGCGCACAGTTATTTTTGGGCAGCAGAAGGCGGCGCACTGGTCCCCTTGGGCGGCACAAGGCGGCGCGCTGATGCACAAGCACAGGAACAGAGCCACAGCACAATGGTTAAAACACTGACCAATGGTGCAGGAATCAGGGGTTCAACTCCTCACAATGCCCAGTGAAAAATGCCTGCTGAGGCAGTATGTATTATGTTGTGGAGTGCTGTAGGAGGCTGTATAATTTTATTTTGTTATCACTACTAGCAAACGCACTCTCCCAGCATGTTAACATACGGCGGCCCATACGGCACATGTTACAGTGCACTGTTCGCCAAGGCACCCTTGAATGACCCCTATAGGGCAGCATGTATGTTGCGACACAGGATAATGTATAGTGCACCCTATAGGGATGGCAACCATAAGGTGGCCTACAGGGCGCCCTATGAAGCACCCTCAGAGGCACCTAATGGGTATAGTAAGCTGAGGGTGGTCTTGCCGGCATAGACATATGTACAGTAAATAAAAATAAAGCTGTGGACAGCCCTACCAAAGGGCCCCACTGTGGGTTTGAACCCATGACCCCTGGCTGCACAGGCAGTGATGTAACCATTGCACTACAGCTCCATAGCTGTAAGCAGGCCCCTGGCTGGCTGCAGATAGCCTACACGTCACCTCACAGACAGTCTGCTGGTGTCAACAGGATAGGGTTAGGCCACCCGTACCCATGATGCACTGCACATGCAAATTAGCTGTCCGCAGATGGACACAAGATGGGGAATGCACCCCCACAGCACCTCGGCCCTGTTGGGGGAAGTGACCGGGTGCACCCACACAGCACCTTGGCCTAGTAGGGGGCACTGACCGGGTGTTTTACTGGCACAGAGTAGCCACACACCGTTACATCGTGCGGGTACCGTGCTCACCCTGAGTGTGCAATGAGGTGGCCAGGACCAGGTCAACAACACCTGCCATGGCTGATGGAGGCCAAGTGGGTGTTCCAAAGCAGTGTTAATGTGTAAGATAGCTAGTTTCTGCACAAACACTCATGGATATCCCTGTCTGCCACCATCAGGCGCGCGCGCACCCCCCCCCCCCCCCCAGCAGCAAACATGGTCCCCATCAAGGGATCCACACTCTACCTCCCTGCAAAGGTGGCAGTAGAGGGCAACATCAACCCCAGTCCTGCTGAGGAACACCACCAGGCAGCTCCATACACAGCCATAACACAATAGCAGACAGACATAAGCCCAGGGTATGGTAAGCTGCACTCCACCACCAGATATTCCCCTGCAGCCATCCAACAGCCACTGCACCCTGCAAGCCATTATAGCAAGACATTTATCAGCTACAAACAGTCTGCTGGTTAGTCCATAGTGCATGTTCCCAATGGAGATGCATGCACCCAGAACTGGGCTGTCTGCATACACAGCAAGCAGATAGATCAGTGACTGGGCCCCAAAGAGAAACCCATATCTATCACATGAGAGAACTACTATACAGCACTATGGGGGGGCCTAGCCATGCTGTGGTCACTGCACAGTCAGGGTGAGCGTGATCCCCCAGAAGGACATGCTTTGGCCACCCTGTCTGTGTAGGTGGTGGCCGGACACTACAATATCCCAGCCAATGTCCCTGCCAGGGCCCTATGCCCAGTGCAGATGCATCCTGGCCACGCCACCCTGCCCTGGCTATACCCATGGTACCTTGCACCTCATTATGCACATTGACTGGCCAATACTGGCAACAGTGCTGGCAGTGCGGGCTGTTGAAGGGGCTTGCAGCCAACACCCACTGTATAGACAGACACACACTTCCACACCTCTGCCATCATGGTGCTACGATTGAGGGGGTAAGTAGCCTTGCCCACCAAACCGGTCCTGAGCACGGCAAGGCATGGATATGGTACGCATTACAGCTGGTGGTCACTCCCCAGGGTGGTAAGCACCGTCAGAGGCCAGGCCTGGAGCATGCCCCGCAAACACCTAACAGATTGTTTGGATGGGGTCAACTAGCAGTATGTACGTAACGTATGGATAACTGCCTGCCTGTGCTCCTAGCAAACGTCTCCGAGCTGTGTACCGTATACCTCAGGTGTAGGGTGACATTGGTAAGTTATGCAAGTGCTCGTTTTGGGTGCTGCATGCACGGTCCAATGTTCTGCCTTTCCAGGAGACATTGGCCAATGGGGCCTGTGGGTGTGGGTGTGTCTGCCCTTGATGGCTGCTGCTTTACGGCACAGATTCCCAACTCCAGTCCAGGTTTGCATCACACTGTTCGGGTTTTCCTGCTATCCCTCATGAATATGCATGGGCTACATCTACTTGCCATGGGGGTGGTGCATAGATATACAGCACAGGCATTTGTATGAGTGTCAGCATGGAACCTGACTGGTGTGTGGCCCACCAGGACTGCATTTGGGTGATTCTGCTCTAGGTACTGCCCCTGTTCATGGTGTCTGTGCTCAGTGGGGTAAAAGATAGATGTCTTACCATTGCATATGTCCCCGCCATGAAAGGTGTGTCCTTACTATCACTGTTTAGTTGTGGGAAAAATATGTGGGCAGGATTGGCAGTAGCCCCAGCTGGGCTTTGAACCTGTGACCTTCTGTTCTTGTATGCACTGTCTGTGTGCACTGCACCACTGTGTAGCCACAGATTGGTTGGATTCCCTGGACTGTCCATGACTGTGGATCCGGCAGGACCTGTCTGTTGCAGTGGACTGTGCCAGCCTGCACATGGCTAGGCCTCTGTCTTCTGTGGTTAGCAGCCACTGCCCCCTGCACCACATGTACTTGTCCGCCAACATGCTGGCATGAACTTCTCTCAGAAAAAGCAGTTGACCTGCTTGCAATGTGGCAGTATGGGACTGCATTTGGGGGACTTGGCTGTAGGTAATGCCCATTGTTGTGGTGTGTGCGGTGTTGGGTAAAATATGGGTGTTTTCCCCATGCATACAGGGGTGTCTGCGCTATCTTTATTTAGTGGTGGGTAAAATATAGGGACTGGGCTGGCAGGTGCCCCAGCTGGGTTTTGAACCTCTGCCCTCTGGTCTTAGAGGTAATGACTCTGTCTGCTGTACCACACTTTGGCCACAGAGACAGTGCAGCCCCTGGAGGCAGTAAGCCTGGCAGGATGGAGTCACAAACCCTGCTCTACGCAATTCTACTGTGGGCATATGCACCCTGTCTGGTGACAAACGTGCACATAAACCCCGGAAATGACCACGGGAAATGTGGGACAAAATATCACCACGCTGGGCAACAGTGATATTAATGGGCAACCATAGCAAACACTCCCAGGAAAGCTCCAAAACGTGGAAATGGTTTTTGGAAGAGTCTCCTCTCAGTAGACCCTTCCAAAATTCATTTCTTTTTTCTGGAGCTTTGCTGGGTGTGATTTCTGTAATTTCCCATCACTATAACTGTTCCCCAGCTGAATTACTATTGTTAATAGTTCTGTTGTGGTCCTTTTCTATTTTTATGTTCACTGGTGTGCTGTGCACATATATCACACTGCTCACGTTTTGCTGGTTTTCCCCGGGTGTCCTGTACATTGCTGACGGAAATGGTTGCTCGTCCCTTTAAGTGCTGCTTTCTACCGCGAGTGTTTCACTCGCGGTAGTTTTTACATGCAAATTCGGGCCCGATACTGTGCGGGGAGCCTCTCCCCTCCCACTCTCCACCCATTGACCCCGTCCCTCCGCCCCTCCGGAGCCTTCCTCCGCCCTCCTTTCGCCGTTCCACGCCTCTATCGGACATTTGCGGGCCCGCACTTGTACGGGGCCCGTTAGTGAGCCGCGTACCTGTGCGGGGGTGACACGCACGTGTGCGGGGCGTTTAAACGCGTTTCTGCGCGTTTCAGTGCCGCGTTGCCGTGCGCTATTTTGCGGCGCGCTATTTTGCGGATTTTAGTAAACATGCCCCTAAGACTCTTATCCACTCTTTAGTCACCTCCTATCTACAGCATTGCAACCTCCTCCTTGCTGGTCTCCCTCTGAATCATCTCTCTTCCCTTCAATGTGTTCAAAATTTAGATGTGTGTCTAATCTTCCGCCAGTTTCACTATGCTCATGTAATCCCTCTTCTCAAGCCACTTCATTGGCTCCCTATCCATTTCCATATTAATTTCAAACTTCTCCTACTGACCAATGTGCCTTCATTTGGCTGCTTCTCACTATCTTTCTTCTCTTATCTCTCCCTACACCTCTCCTCGAGAACTCCGCTCCTCTGGCAGATCCCTTCTATTTGTGCTCTTCTCATCTACTGTCGACTCCAGACTTTGATCTTTCCACCTTGCTGCTCCTTTTGCCTGGAACAAACTACCTGAGTCGGGATATCATGTTTCATCCCCTGCTCCTTTTCAAATTCAAGTTAAAAACTCACCTCTTCAAGGCTGCTTTTGGATCCTGTTTTGCATAGTCTCCTCTTCCCCAACTATGTGTTTCCTTACCATTCCCCCAGATATATCCTAGTCCCCAGCTGTTGTGGTGTTTATCTTGACTAGATTGTAAGCTCTGATGAGCAGGGGATGTCTCTAACTGTACAGGTCTCTGCATATGCCTTGTAGTGCTATACAAATGATCAGTAGTAGAGTAAAAGCAAACAACTGCTCCCCACCCATTTTAAAACCTAACTCTCATAATCTGATTGGGCATAATAATCAAAAACAAAAAAAAAATAAAATGAAGCTAATACCATTGTAATTCACAAAAATGTTGCACTTTACAATCTTATTGGGCAATAATAGGTGCCAATAAAATGAGACTATAAATGCAAAAACCCTAACAGTGTCACCACTATAATATATCCTTAAAGAAGGTACACATTAATTAATCATTAAAATTACCAACTATAAACTCCCGTGACATAACAGACAGAATCTCCCTATTCACTATATTTATATTATTTTTGTTATGGGGATGCAAAAACATACTCTTGCAACAGACCCTCCATTTTATTCAATTTAAAAGAGGCCAACCGGCCAAACTCACGTGAGGCTATATGGTCCTTTGAACCAGCCACCACAAACATGAATTTCCTTAGAACAACCTCGTTCAAATCACATTCATATCTCAGTTCTATCAGGACACAATTTCAAATGTCCAAAATGGTATCTGTGTCGTCCTACCTCAGATCCAGTGAATAGGGAGATTCTGTCCATTATGTCACGGGAGTTTATAGTTGGTAATTTTAGTGATTAATTAATAAAATGAGACTGGCAGTGTTGTTTTTCCACAGAAAGCACTGCCATTCTATTGCTCTATTCAATCCCATAGGAGCAATTGTCTGTCAATGAAAAGTATATTCCTGTTTTCTTTAGGCTAATTGTGAAGATATATCTCCATTGGGGAAACTGCCAAACTTCCAGGATCCAGTATCGTAAAGCCTTAAATTGATGTGAAGATTGCAGCCAATGTGAAGTCTAAAGAGCACCTTCCCTCCTATATCAGATCTTGATCAAATATTCTTCAATCCTGTTTTAAATTCTGAGTGTAGTATGTCCACTATACAGCAAACAACATGACCTGTACTGTATTTTAATCTGAAACCCTTTTAGTTATTGGTAAACTAGATTCCTGAAATGTATCACCCTCACTGACATGTTGACAGAAGATAAAGTGACCGCACTGCCTGTGGCCTTTAAGAATAGCATGCTGATCAGCTAAATCAGGGAGCAAATATGAAGAGACCAATATATATATAGATTTCTGCCATGACAAAATGCAAATAATGCACTTTGTTAAAACACTGAATGTACTAATTAAATATGCCACTACTTAAATCATCTCCCCCAGCAGACTGACTCTCTGAGAGTATGGAAAGACACAAACCAGGGACCATAACAGCAGAGTGGGCACATAGGAAAAGGCAACTGTACTGATGCTGTAAATGGGATACAGGAGGCTGCAGGCGGCACATGCTGTGGTCCAGCTGGGGCACAGTGCGGACTAGGCAGATGCCTAGGTGGCACACAGGAATGCCGAAACTGTAAATCAGCAAGACAGCAACTGACGAGGGTCCAACATGGGCACGAGTGTGTGTCCCACAGTATCATAGAGGATATTACCCAGCAGGTACCCCCAAGGGCACATAACATTGGCAGGCGGTGCCGGGGGAAAGCACGCATGTCCATGTAGGCACCCCTACCATTCCTGGGACCATTCCTGAGAGTATGGAAAGACACAAACCAGGGACCATTCCTAAACTTTAGTTTTAAAAGTTAATAAAAGATCACGATCGGTATCAAGAGTGTGTTTCATGGCTTACTGTAATATTCCTGCGAGGATATTCTCTTTGCAAACAATAATACCTCATGTCTGGTTCATGTATGCAAAACTGTTGCACTGTTGGGCATGCTTTCCTAAAATGAAAAAACTTGACCCAGTAGGATGCTATTCCAGGGACCCTGAGGATGGAAACTCACATATGATAACAAAGCATTGTGGTCCATTGCCTTTTCATAGATGGATGTACACAAATGTCCCTGATGTACAAATACTGTAAGATCTAGTAATGGTATACTGGATGCACTAATGTGGCTAGCAAAATGTACATTTGGATTGCAGTTATTATGCTGTACCAGAATGTATCCAATTCACTGCGTGAACCCTGCCAAATTAAAAAAACTGTCATTGATATAGTGATGCCACAAGCGTTATCAAGGACCAATATTTGAAGGGTATAACATTACTTTTCAAAATCTGCCATATATAAAAAAGCCAGTGAAGGGGCCACAGTAAATACCATGTCTGTACTCTCCACCTGACAAAATAAAAAATAGTTGCAGTACAAAACAGATTTCATCAATGCATCCAAAAGTTCATTGCAGCCCATTGAAAAATTGTACCCCAAAATATACAAATTAAAAACCTGGAAGGAGGAGTGGCCTAGTGGTTGGGGCAAGTTACCTCAGGCTGGAGGGCCAGGGATTCAAATCCCACTAGAGGGCAACAACCTTGGGATGGAATGACTGGGGTTTCTAGTCCCACAGATATTTTTTCTGGCCTTGGGCAAGCCACTTAACCCTCCATTGCATCAGGTATAAAAAAAAAAAAAGATTGCAAGCCCTTTGGGGACAAGGGGAGGATGGGGGGGGGAAAAAAAAAATATATATATATTGTCACAGTCCTTCCCTTTGGCAACGTGCCTGGAGGTCAGGGTGGACATTTATTTCTTTCTTGAAGTGAGAAACTTATTTTGCCCAGAGGGATTCTGGGACTAGTAGTTCACCTCTTTATAATGAATAGTTGTGAATGCCAATATAAGTGGTAAGGTAAAGGGTTTTATTCCCATACAGCACAAAAGTTTTCAAATGAAAGCAAACAGGTTTCACCTTATTCTGGATTATCACCAAACATTTACAAAGTCCAAACTGTTATAAGTGTTTCACAGTTCTTGTTACTTAGGCAGGTTGAAAGCAAACAAACAGGTCAAATTAATCAAAGTCAAAGCTTCTTCTTTTCAGCTTAAGCACACAGTGTTTTAGTATGTCCTAGCTACTATACTTCAGGTAGGGATTCCACACTCCCTGCAATACATAGCGTACAGTTCATAGGACATTCAGAATGGGCTAATTCAGGTTCCACAAAGTCCAATTGCATAGCCTCTGGCTCTGCTACGTTAATTGCTAAGCCTGGGTTTCCCTTCGGTATGTCTGGCAATATGTCAGTGGTTCTCTCCAGGACTTGCCAGCCCTGCTCTGCTTGTTCTGGCAAACAGGTAATGTGCTCTTTAGCTAGTACTTTCTGTACAGGTTTCCACACCTTCTTCCAACTAGGTTTGCTATAGCCACAGCTCCCTGACTTCCAGGCTTCTCTAAGACCTGGCTCAGATCTAGGAAAGGAATTGTATCTGTACCTCGGCTCTCTGAGCTGTGGATCTCTAGCGTATCATCTGCAAGGCACTCTCCTGTTTTCTTTGTCTCCTCTGAAGACCTCTCTCTGGGGCTCTCCAATATGAGACTGTCCTTCCTGGAACTTGTATTTTCCCTGTAAGGACTTCCAGTTCAGCTGCCTTTCCTTTTGTAATTGGAGCCTTCTGCTTTCTCTCTCCTCAGTATCAATAGGGGCTCTGCTCCTCTCTACAGCAGCAACGCTTTTTGCTCCTCTCCCTGGAATACTTCTCTTCTGAAGACTTTCCTTCTGAAGACTTCTTTCCTGAGGGCTTCCCTCCTGAGGGCTTCTTTCTCTCCTAATTGGGGACTGCTTATAAGAGCGTTCCTCAGCTAAAGTTCCCGGCATTCTAAACAGGTGTGTTTGATTACTCTTTGAATTAGGCTTTGCCTCCTCTACTCTAGGGCAGTGTTTCCCAACCCAGTCCTATGGGGTACACCAGCCAGTCAGGTTTTTGGGATATCCCTAATGACTATGCATGAGATATATATGCATTAGAGATATCCTGCCAACCTGACTGGTTTGTGGCCCTCCAGGGCTGGATTTGGAGACCCCTGCCTTACACCTCTGTCATTTAAGATTGTGAGTGGGCAAGGTGCAGATGTCCTAGACATCGAAAGGGTATATAGAATGTGACACATTCCTCCTCGATTCTCACCACCACCAAAATGTTGTCTAATAGACAATATTTTGGTGGTGGTGAGAAGTGAGGAGGAATGTGACACATTCTATATACCTTTTTGATGTCTTGGACATCTGCACCTTGCCCACTCACAATCTTAGATGACAGAGGTGTTAGGCAGGGGTCTCCAAATCCAGCCCTGGAGGGCCACAAACCAGTCAGGTTGGCAGGATATCTCTAATGCATATATATCTCATGCATAGTCATTAGGGATATCCCGAAAACCTGACTGGCCGGTGTGCCCCATAGGACTGGGTTGGGAAACACTGCTCTAGGGCATGTCAGCTTTCCTTTTGAGAGTCCTTGCTTGCTCCCTCTAGCTGCACTCCTATCTAACTGCACTCTACACATGTCTAATTCTTTAACAGAATCAGTGGTTTTTTCTGACTCCATAGGCTCAGTGGTGTCAGCTTCATCACAATATATATATATGTATAGTACCTGAATGTACACTGCTTTGACTGGTAAAAAAAACAGTATATAAGCCTAGTTAAATAAATAAACAAAAACCTTTATACTGGGCAGACTATTTGGACCATACTGGTCTTCATCTGCCATCATACACTGTGGGGTATGTTTACTAAACCGTCTTAATGTGCGCCTGGCGATAGTGTGCAGGCTGCCATAAAAGGAGTGGGCGTTTCAGTCTTAAAGTAGCAAAACGGGATTATCGCGTGATAACGCGCGCTGCTGCGCACATTAATGGGCTAAGTGCCGCTAAGCGCGTTAATGCGCGGTAATCTTAAGTAGGTGCCCAAACAAGCAAACACAGAAACAGAGGTATAGTATAATGGTTAATACACTGGCTGATGATACAGGGGTCATGAGTTTGATCCCCCAGTGTGCCTAATGCATAAGGCTAGCTAAAGCAACAGCTTTGACATGTATTGTTTCTTGAGGCATTTTATTTGTATTTTAATTATTGCTGCCAGCAAACACACCCTCACGTGCCATAACCTAAGGTGCCACATAAGGCACCCTATAAGGCACTCCATAGGGCACATTATAAATTGCACTGTCTGCCACGGCACCCTATAATGTCCCCTATAGGGCACCCTATAAGGCGCTCCATAGGACAACTTATAAGGCACCTTATATGGACTGCAACCATAAGGTGCCTCAGCAGGCGCTTTATAGGGCACCCTATAAAGAGTCTTCTGAGGCACCTTATGGTTACAGTACTCTGAGGGTGTTTTTGCTGGCAGCACTAATGTACATTAAAAATTGACAATGCTCTGGATAGGCCTATCAAATAACCCCACTGTGGGTTTGAACCCATGACCTTGAGCTCCACAGGCAGTGAAGTAACCAGTGGGCTACAGCTATTAACAAGCCCCTGGCTGGCTACAGAAGGACTGCATGTCACCACACAAACAGTCTGCTATGGTTACCAGGATAGGGTTAACCCACCCGTACCCATGATGCACTGCACATGCAAATCAGCAGTCTACAGATGATCACAAGATGGGATATGCACCCCCACAGCACCTCGGCCTGGTAGGGGGAACTGACCGTGTTTGTTACTGGCACAGAGTAGCTACAGACTGTCACATTGTGCGGGTACTGTGCTCACCCTGAGGGTGAGGTGGGGCACCCAGCACCAGGTTCACAGCACCTTTTATGGCTGAAATAGGCTATGCGGCAGGTCCCCATCAGTGCTAGTGTGTGTGATAGATAGTTCTTGCAGACACATCTGTATTTCTCAGCAATGTTTAGCTCTTATGGGCTATGATGCACCCAAAACAATGCATGTCCTGTGTTGGTACCATGATCACATGATATAGATGAAGAGGGGGTATTTTGACCCATAGGTGGATTAAGTACCACCACCCAACCCAATCTCTGTGGCTCAGGGTGGGAAACAGGATCTCCCATCAACAGAGCCACACTTTACCTCCCCGCAATGGTGGCAGTAGAGAGGACCATCAACCCCAGTCCTGCTGGGAAACAGACAATGCAGATCTGTACACATCCATAAGGCAACGCAGACAGAAGGCCTGGAAATGCTCAGCTGCCCCCCACCACTATCTGACATTCTCCAGCAGCAAGCCTCCAGCTGCTGCACCCTGCAAGATGTTCCATCCAGACACATACTAGCTGCAGACACTCTGATAGATAGTCCAGAGTTCATGTTTCTGGAGAAGATGCATGTAACCAGAACGGGGATGTCAGCATACACACCAAGCAGATAAGTCAGTGATTGGGCCACAAAAGGAAACCACAAACATCACATGAGAGAAACACAATATAGAACTATGGGGGAACCTAGCCATGCCGTGGTCACTGCTCAGTCAGGGTGAGAGTGACCTCCCAGCAGGACATGCTGTGGCCACCCTGTCCGTGCAGGTGGTTGTCAGGCACTACAATGTCCGAGCCATTGCCCTATGCCCTGTGCAGATGCATCCTGGCCAGGCCACCCTGTCCGGGCTATACCCATGGTACCTTGCTCCTCATTATGCACATTGGCAGGCTTACACTGGCAACAGTGTGGGCTGAGGAAGGTGTTGGCAGCCACCACACACTGGATAGACAAACACACGCTCCCAAACCTATGCCAGCATTGTGCAAATATAGAGGCTCTTGGCAGCCCTGGCCACCGCACCAGTCCTGGGCACAGTGCAGGCATGGCTATGGTACACAATACTGTTGGGGTCACTCCCCAGGGTGGTAAACACTGTCAGACATCAGACCTGAAGCACACTCCACAGACAGCAGAAAGGTTGCTATGATGCAGCTCAATCAGCAAATTGTGCTTAACTTAGGAATTGCTATTTGCCAGTAATCATAGCAACCGTTTGATAGGTGTGTACAATATTCCCAGGTTTAGGGTGGCATTGCTAAGGTATGCAAGTGCTAGTATTGGGAGATGCACACAGGGCCCAACATCCTGCCTCTCCAGGAGGCTTTGGATAATGGAGCCTGTGGGTGAGGGTGTGTCTGCCCCTGTTGGCCGCTGCTCTAGGGCAGAGGTTCCCAACTCCAGTCCTGGTGGGCCAAACACTGTTCGGGTTTTCATGCTGTCCCTAATGAATATGCATGAGATACAGCTGCATACCATGGGGGCGGTGCATTGACATGCAGCACAGCTGTGTTTATTAGAGGCAGCATGGAACCTGAATGGTGTTTGGCCCTCCAGGACTGCATTTGGGAGACTCAGCTCTAGGTAATGTGCATGTTTATGGTGTCTGTGCTCTGTAGGGTAAAATGTAGGTTCATTGGGCATGTTTCTGTTATCTGCAATAAAGGTTCTGTCTGTATTAGCATGTTTTAGTGGTGGGTAAAATATGGGGACTGGGTTGGCAGGAACCACAGCTAGGACTTGAACCTGTGACCTTCTGCTCCTGAACACACTGGCTGTGTTCACTGCACCACTGTGTTGCCACAGAGATAGTGCATTCCCTGGAGATACCATGACTGTTTTTCAGACAGAGCCTGTCTGTTGCAGTGCATGGCACCCACTAAACAGGGCTAGGCCATGGTCTGCTCTGGGCAGCTGCCACTGCCCCCTCCACCACCAGTACCCCTCTGCCACCATGCTGACATGCCCTTCTGCTGGTGGTGCTGGTGCTGCGCAGTCTCAGACCATCCTGTGTGCGGGTAGGCGGCTGCCTATGGTGCGGGTTCTGGGGTAGAGGTGCCTGCATAGCTGTCCACGCTTTCCCCCAGCACTGCCTGCCAATGTTCCATGCCATTGGGGGTACCTGCTGGGTACTATTCCCTGTGACACCGTGGGAAGCACACTCTTGCCCATGTAGGGCCCTCAGCAGTTGCTGTCTGGCTGCTCTACTGTTTCAGCATTACTATGGGCCAGCTAGGCATTACCCTAGTCTACACTGTGCCCCAGCTGCACCACAGCATGTGCCGCCTGCAGCCCTCTCTGTCCCCTTCTCCAGCATCTGTCCAGTTGCCCATCCCGACATGCCCGCCCTGTTGTTGTGGAACATGTTCACACCATAGGAAACCTGTCCAATGGAGAGGAAAACCCTGATCAGCGCAATTTCACTGTGGGCTCATTCACCTTGTATGGGGACAGAGCATAGACCCTTCCAAAATTCATATCTTTTTTTTGGAGCTTTCTTGGGGGAGTTTTTTGATGTTTCCCATTGATATCACTATTGCCCAGCTTGGTTATGGTTTTTTTACATTTTCTTCTGGTCATTTTCACTGTTTCTTTGCCCTTTTGTTCGGTGCACATGTATCACACATATCACTTTTTTGTAGGTTTCCCTAGTTTTGCTGTACATTGCTGACGAAAATGGTTTCTTTTCCCTTTAAATCAGCTCTAACGCCAGGGTTTCACTGGCATTAGTTTTCAGCCTCGGATTTCACAGCGTTAGTGTGCAGAGAGCCTCTCCCCTCCCACTCTCCGCCCATTGACCCTCTCTCTCCGCCCCTGGGGAGCCTTCCTCCGCCTTCAGCGCTCGTTTGCGCTTTAGCGCATGATAAGGCGCCATTATCGTGCGATAAGGTGCCTTATCGTGCGACAATGTGGGAGAGCGCACGTTAAGACGGTTTAGTAAACATACCCCTATGTTACTGCATCTTAAGGTATATTTGTATATAGTGCTGCAGTATCAAGGGGTATGTTGTCTTAACATCGCAGCAGTGGTATTATCACATGATAAGTGATGTTATCATGCATTAGTGTAACATGACTGTGCGATAACGTCACTTATGATGCAATAACGCGGTGGCGTTAAGGCACACTAACGCTGTGAAATCTGGGTCTGAAGGGTGGAATAAGGCTTCCCAGAGGGCAGAGAGAAGGGGTCAATGGGTGGGTAGAGGCTCCAGGCACACTAACGCTGTGAAATCCGGGTCTGAAAACTAATGCCAGTGAAACCCTTGCGTTAGGCACATTTGCAGGAAAGAGAAACCATTTCAGTCAGCAATGTGCAGCAAAGGCAGGGAAACCCAGAAAAAGTGATAGTTGTGATACATGTGCAGGAGCAAAAAAGGCAAATAAACATATAAAATGACCAGAACCACATTTAAAATCCCAATATCCAAGCTGACCAATAGTGATATTAATGATAAACATAAAGCAACACTACTGACAAAGTGTAAAATTTAAGATATCATGTTTGGAAGGGTCTATGCTCTGTCCCCCTACAAAGTGAATGATCCCACACTGAAATAGCGCTGATCAGGGTTTCTGTCATTTAGATTGGGCAAGTTTGTTATGGCATGCACATGTGCAGCAACAGCAGAGTGGGCACATAGGAAAAGGCAACTGTACTGATGCTGTAAATGGTATACAGGAGGCTGCAGGCGGCACATGCTGTGGTCCAGCTGGGGCACAGTGCGGACTAGGCAGATGCCTAGGTGGCACACAGGAATGCCGAAACTGTAAATCAGCAAGACAGCAACTGACGAGGGTCCAACATGGGCACGAGTGTGTGTCCCACAGTATCATAGAGGATATTACCCAGCAGGTACCCCCAAGGGCACATAACATTGGCAGGCGGTGCCGGGGGAAAGCACGCATGTCCATGTAGGCACCCCTACCCAAGAACCAACACCATAGGCAGCTGCCTACTGGCACACTGGATGGCATGGGACTGCGCACCACCAGCACCACTGGCATAATGGCATGGCAGCATGGTGGCGGAAGGGTGTAGGTGGAGGAGGACAGTGTGTGTGGTGACCTGCAGTCCTTTCTGTAGCCAGCCAGGGGTGTGTTAGCAGCTATAGAGTTGTAGCCCACTGGTTACTTCACTGACTGTGGAGGTAGAGGTCATGGGTTTGATCTCACAGGGGTGTTATTTGATAGGGCTGTCTGAGGCATTTCCCTTTTTAATTTAAATTAGTGCTGCCAGCAAAAACACCCTCACTGTGCTGTAACCTTAAGGTGCCTCATAAGGCGCTCTATAAAGTGCCTTATAAGGCACCCTATGGGGAACATTATAAGGTGCCTTGGCGGACAGTGCACGTTATAATGTGCCCTCTGGAGTGCCTTATATGGCGCCTTATGCGGCACCTTAGGTTACAGCACTGTGAGGGTGTGTTTACTGGCAGCACTAATTTAAATTAAAAAAGAAAATGCCTCAGACAGCACTGATTTAAAGTAAAGGGTAATGCCTCAGACAGCCTTACTCATTAAGCCCACTGGGGGATTGAATTCATAACCCTTGCTTCATCAGTCATTGTATCAACCAGCGTGCTACACCTCTATTGCTGTGATTGCAGGTCAGCACGCGAAGTTAAGGTTAACGCGTGGTAATGTGCGCGGCTCCCTCTATCACGTGATAATGGACATGGCGCACTTTATTGCACGATAACCCATGATTGCTTCCTTAAGACCAGAACGCCCACTCCTTATATGGCATCCTTCACATTATCGCTGCAACTAGCGCCGGGAACATTAAGACGGTTTAGTAAACATACCCCCATGTTTCTAAAATTGGGCTGAAATATAAACATCCCTGGGGTTTTCTCTGATGTTTTGCTCCTTGACATCCTAGACTGTTCTTGGACATCATTTTTAAAATGCCACTTATAGTTTTTAGGGATGTGCAGTCATTTGAAACAGCATAAGAAATGTCAACAACATGTCAAATGAAAATGGAAGAAAAAACCCTGAAATTTTCTCACTTCCTGTCTGTCATTAATAATGTGCACTGTCGCTCAATAGTTTGCACTATCAGCAAATAGTGAGTCTTATTGCTCAATAGTGCACACAACTATGTGATAGTTCACACCATTAATGATATTTCCCCTGGACTGAAATTTAAAACTAAACTAAACTAAAAATTGTGTAAATGGCATGGAAAACTAAACAAAGCAAAAATGTTTGTCCTGCACTCTCCTAGTAGTTTTCTTTGTGGAAATTCAGCTGGATTTCGAACATATATGTTTACGTCGATTTTCAAAATTATTCTAGGAGAACTTTGCACTTACATTTATATCTGCTTTTTGGGGAGCACACATTTTCTGGGTTAATTTTCCAAAGCATGAACATAAATTCAAACCCATCTCCAAACCCACCCTCAGGAATGTCTCCTTAAGCAGTGGGAAAACTAATTGGGTTGAAAACTCACCTCCAGGCTGAAAACTCACCTCTTCACTGCTGCTTTCGGATCTTGACGCACCTGATCTCCTTGTGTTTCCCTTGTGTTGTCTGTCTTGACTAGGCTGTAAGCTCTGATGAGCAGGGACTGTCTCTTATATGTCTGTGCAGCGCTATACAAATGCTCAATAGTAGTAGTAGTAATTGAAATATCTTTGAATTTTACCCTCAAAAGGTTTCCCTTTAAAAATAATGTATACAATCATGGACTTTATAAACACATTAGCATCCATGAATGTTACACCTGCTTTACCGAAGATACAAAATATATTCTGGAAAGTATACAGATCAAATCCCCAGGAAACATTTCCTTTCCTGAGCTGCAAATATTGTTGCTGAAAATGTCCTCAACATTCTCTATTCATATAATGCCGTGGTAGAGCATGGGTAGCGCAAGGGTGCTCTGCCTAACTATACGTGTGCCTGTGATATTTGACCACTATTCATATAGGTAAGATGTTTACATTAGGTCAGGAAAACAATCTGCCCTAAATCAAACTGCTTAATTATATGTATAGGGGCAGAATATCATCACTTTACAAATAGCCGGCAGCAGTCAGTGGTCTACATGTATATTCAGTGCCATTAACTATCCAGATAGTGGCATTGCTAACAGGGACTCCATTGCAAGCACAGTAATTCTGTGTGGCTTTTAAATACAAGCTCTCTGCCTGAAAGATATTAAAGGGGTTTTGGTTTTCATTTTTAAAAGCTAATTCTTTTTCTATACAACAAAAGGGTGGAGATTTTTTGTGGTGTTGGGCAAAGCTCTGTCAGTTAGAGTTCATTGTTTTTTGTTCCAGCTACCAAATCACAGCTAGTTCTTTGAAGCCACTGATCTCATCAGGTATTAGATCCCTCCCTACCCATGCCAGTTCCCACCCACCCTATGTGAACATTCTTGCTTTATAAGGCAACTCCACAATTAGAGAGGGGGGGTGGGGGGGAGGGAGAGAGGGGGGTGGGGGGGAGGGAGAGGGGGTGGGGGGAGGGAGAGAGGGGGGGAGGGAGGAGAGAAGGGGGGAGGGGGAGAGAGGGAGACAGGGGGGGAGGGGGAGGGAGGGAGAGAGGGGAGGTGGGGGAGGGAGGGAGAGAGGGGAGGGGGGAGGGAGGGAGATAGAGGGGACGGAGAGCTGTGTGGGCGGGAGGGGGTGGGGGGGAGAGAGGGGGGTGGGGAGGAGAGGGGGGGAGGGAGAGGGGGGGTGGGGGGAGGGAGGGAGTGAGGAGGGAGAGAGGGGAGGGGGGAGGGGGGAAGAGGGGGGGGGGGGGGAGGGAGGGAGAGGGTGGGGGGAGGGAGAGAGGGGGGAGGGGGGTGGGGGCAGAGAGAGAGAGGGGGGGGAGGGGAGGGAGAGGGGGGAGGTGTAGTGTAGTGTATGGACCCATAGGCAGATTATGTACCACCACACAACCCACCCTCTGGGGCTCAGGGGGAAACAGGATCACCCACCAATAGATCCACAGTCTACCTCCCTGCAATGGCAGAGGGGACCAGCAACAGCAGTCCTGCTGGGGAACAGACAGAGCGGCACATATCCATAACGTAATAGCGGACAGACGGTAGGCCTGGAAATGCTCAGCTGCCCCCCACCATTATCTGACATTCTCCAGCAGCAAGCCTCCAGCCACTGCACCCTGCAAGGTGTTCCAGCAAGACAGCATACTAGCTGCAGGCCGTCAGCTAGTCATGGTCCTGGAGAAGATGCATGTACCCGGAATGAGGATGTCAGCATACACACCAAGCAGATAGGTCAGTGATTGGGCCCCCAAAGGGAAACCCATATATATCACATGAGAGAAGTACTAAATAGCACTATGGGGAAACCTAGCCATGCCGTGGTCACTGCTCAGTCAGGGTGAGAGTGACCTCCCAGCAGGACATGATGTGGCTACTCTATCCATGCAGGTGGTACCAGGCACTACAATGTCCGAGCTATTTTCCTATGCCCTGCACAGATGCGGCAAGGCCAGGCCACCCTATCCAGGCTATTCCCACGGTACCTTGCTCCTCATTATGCACATTGGCAGGCCAATACTGGGAACAGTGCTAGCAGTGTGGGCTGTGGAGGGTGTTGGAAGCCACCACACACTGGATAGACAGACACGCACTCCCCACACCTATGCCAGCATTGTGCAACTCTAGAGGTGTTGGGCAGCCTAGGCCACCACCCCAGTCCTGGGCACAGTGCAGGCATGGTTATGGTACGCAATACTGTAGGAGTCACTCCCCAGGTTGGTAAACACTGTCAGACACAGGACCTGTAGCACACTCCACAGACATCAGAAAGGTTGCTATGATGCAGCTCACTCAGGGAATTGTACTTAACCTAGGAATTGCTATCTGCCAGTGATCATAGCAACCTTTAGATAGATGTGTACCATATTCCCAGGTTTAGGGTGGCATTACTATGGTATGCATGTGCTAGTATTGGGAGATGCACGCAGAGCCCAAAGTCCTGCCTCTCCAGGAGGCTGTGGATAATGGGACCTGTGGGTGCGGGTGTGTCTGCACCTGTTGGCTGCCGCTTTACGGCAGAGGTTCCCAAATCCATTCCTGCGGTGCCAAACACTGTTTGGGTTTTCATGCTGTCCCTCATGAATATGCATGAGATACATCTACATACCATGGGGATGGCGCATAGAAATGCAGCCCAGGCATCTTCATCAGAGGCAGCATGGAACCGGAATGGTGTTTGGCCCTCCAGGACTGCATTTGGGAGGCTCTGCTCTAGGTAATGTGCATGTTCATGGTGTCTGTGCTCTGTAGGGTAAAATGTGGGTGTTTTGGGCATGTTTACGTCATCTGCAAGAACGGTTCTGTCTGTATTAGCACGTTATAGTAGTGGGTAAAATATGAGGACTGGGTTGGCGGAAACCACAGCTGGGACTTGAATCTGTGACCTGCTTCTGAATACACTGGTTCTGTGCACTGCACCACCATGTTCTCACAGATATGGTGCATTCCCTGGTGCTACCATGACTGTTGGTCATACAGGGCCTGTCTGCTGCAGTGCACGGCACCCACCTACACAGGGCTAGGCCACGGTCTGCTGTGGGCAGCTGCCACTGCCCCCTCCACCACCAGTATCCCTCAGCCACCATGCTGACATGTCCTTCTGCTGGTGGAGCTGGTGGTACGCAGTCTCAGGCCATCCTGTGTGCGGGTATGCGGCTGCCTATGGTGTGGGTTCGGGGGTAGGGGTGCCTGCATATCTGTTCGCACGTCCCCCAATCACCGCCTGCCACTGTTCTGTGCCCTTGGAGGTACCTGCTGGGTACTATCCCCTGTGACACTGTGATAGACACGCTCATGCCCATGTTGGGCCCTCCTCAGTTGCTGTCTGGCTGCTGTACAGTTTCAGCATTCCTAGGTGCCACCTAGGCATCTGCCTAGTCCGCACTGTGCCCCAGCTGCACCACAGCATGTGCCGCCTGCAGCCCTCTGTATCCCCTTTTCCAGCATCTGCCCGGTTGCCCATTCCGACATGCCTGCCCTGATGTTGCGGGACATGTGCACACCATAGGAACCCTGTCCGATGGTGGGGAAATCCCTGAGCAGCGCTTTTTCACTGTGGGCCCATGCACCTTGTATGGGGACGGAGTATGGACCCTTCCACAAATTATGTCTGTTCTATGGAGCTTACTCAGGGGGGGGGGGTGGTTGATGTTTCTCATTGCTACCACTATTGGCCAGCTTGGTTGTTGTTTTTTTCCAGTTTGTTGGGGTCATTTTCGGTGTTTCTGTGCCCTTTTGTTCTGTGCACATGTATACACTTATCACCTTTTTTTGGTTTCCCTGCCTAGGCTGTACATTGCTGACACGTAAATGGTTTCTCTCCCCTTTAAAGTGCTTTTACCGGTAGGTTTTCATTCGCGTTGGAATTCAGCTCTGAAATTCAGCGCGTTGGTGTGAAGGGAGCCTCTCCCCGCCCACTCTCCGCCCTCTCTCCACCTTCTGTGGTGTTTTACCGCGCTGCAAAGCATTACGCTCGTTAGCGCGTGATAGCGCGTGCTATAGCATGTTTACGATCGTTAATGCGCTATAGCACGCTTACGATCGTTAGCATCGTACAACACACGTTATTCACGTTTACTGCAGTTTAGTAAACATACCCCTATGATTTTATCATTTTAATTTGGTGTTTTTTAACTGTTTTATTGTTTATTGTAGAGGTCGCTAATCCCTGAAGAAGGCCCCCTGGCCGAAACACATGTCGGGTTGATCTCTTAGGCCTTGAATAAAGTTCTTTTCCATGGTAGGTCTCCTGTCCTGTTTTCTCTGTGCCAGGGCAGACTAGATGAGCCATGTGGTCTTTTTGTGCCATCATGTTTTTATGTTTCTATATTTGTTCTTTTAAAACTAGGGCCAGCATTTAAGCAAACCCACAGATATCAAGTAGTTATAAATTTCTGTGTGCACATTCTTCCAGGTGATTTTCAAATGAGAAAACATTCCTTTTGATAACACAGGTCTGCGACTAAAAATCTTTTTGATTATTTTCATCTAATTTCCATGTATTTTGGTGTGCTGAAAACAAATAAAATATTGAAAAAACTCCTAGACGTCATGATTTGCCACAACATGCAAAATTGTCTTCAAATTTATCAAATTTTTTCAAATTACTATTAATTACTTCAAATTACTATTAATTAATTCACATAAGTGCATTTAAGATATAAAATGCCAAAAAAATCCTTAAAGGGGTTGTCTGAGTTATGTAAAAAAAAATATAGCACTGTAAATCTGATGGTCAGCAATATATGCATAAGCTAAGCAAGTTTTAAGTCCGTGCTTCTAATGGTAGAAGGGGTTAATCTTGCCTGAAGAATCCAGTGGGAGGGAGACACAGGGCAGATAGCAGCAGCTCCGGTCAGTGCAGGGGGCGTGGCCAGCACTGTGACTTCTCATGTACAGACACAGAGCTGCTCTCTCCTGCGTGCCACACTTGTGCACGAATCATCATCAGGTTCTTGGTTCTAGGCTGTTCACACTTTTTCATCGCAATTCGTGTTAGCTCGTCATTCTTCAACCGTTATGTTATGGCTCCGCGAAAGTGTATTAATTCGCCAGACAGTTTCTGTTTCATCTGTGGTGAATATACAGTGTTGAAGCAACAGCAGAATATTACAGACTTTGTGAAAAAAGTATACTTTGCATACTTTGGACTAAAAATTGAAGATCAAGATAAAGTCTGGGCGCCTCATAAAGTGTGCAAACGGTGTGTTGAGGACCTCCGAAACTGGTTCAAGGGTAAGAAAAAATCTTTCCGTTATGGGATTCCTATGGTATGGCGAGAGCAAAAGAACCATAGTGACGACTGTTACTTTTGTTCATGCGATGTGCAAGGGTTTAATTCCAAATGGAAGCATTCCATTTCATACCCCAATCTTCATTCAGCAGTTCGTCCCATCCCCCATGGCACAGATATACCAGTACCCAAGCCCCCTGCTACCTTGGAAGAGATACCTAGCTCCGATGAAGCTGAAGTCATACCTGAACCAGATGACGAATCAAGTTCTGACTTTGAAGATGATACAAGACCGAAATTGTTTTCTCAGGAGGAGATGAATGATTTGGTAAGCGACTTGAATCTTCCCAAAGATGCCGCTGAGATACTCGGATCAAGGCTGAAAAGCAGGAATTTATTGTTGCCAGGAGTGTCATCTTCATGGTTCTGACATCGTGAAAAGGAATTTGTTCCTTACTTCGCACAGGAAGACAAGTTGGTTTATTGCATCGATGTCGAAGGTCTGATGGGTCAATTTAAAATCCAATATGATTCAGAGCAATGGCATCTTTTTATAGATTCTTCAAAAAGAAGTCTCAAAGCAGTTTTACTCCACAACGGTTTTTACGCTTCCATACCTGTAGGTCATTCCGTACACTTGAAGGAAACCTACGAGAACTTGAAATTGGTTCTTCGTAAACTTAAATATGAAGACTATGGTTGGCAAGTGTGTGGGGACTTGAAAGTTTTGTGCATTCTGCTCGGGCAACAAGTTGGGTATACCAAATATCCTTGTTTTCTGTGTCTATGGGACAGTCGAGACTGACAAAATCACTGGACCAAGAAGAGTTGGCAGCCGAGGGTGCTAACAGTCGGTGAAAAAAATGTCCTCCGAGAAACTTTGGTACCTTCCCATAAAGTTCTTCTACCACCTCTCCACATAAAATTGGGATTGATGAAGCAATTCGTAAAATCACTTCCAAGAGATGGAGAATGCTTCAAATACTTGGTCACCAAGTTTCCAGGCCTGTCGGAGGCAAAATTGAAGGAAGGTGTGTTCGTCAGACCAGACATTAGAAGGCTTATAGTTGATCAAGAGTTTGTCAATACCATGACGGATCCTCAAAAAGAAGGGTGGATTGCATTTAAAGAAGTCGTACAGAAAGTTTTAGGCAATAACAAAGATCCTCACTACAAAAAGATCGTCGGACGAATGCTGAAAGCATTTCAAGCTTTAGGTTGTCTGATGAGTTTGAAAGTGTATTTCCTCCAGTCCCTCCTTGACTACTTTCCTGAAAATTTGGGAGCTGTGAGTGAGGAACAAGGTGAACGATTCCACTAAGGCATTAAAGAGATGGAAAGGAGATACCAGGGAAAATGGAGCATTACAATGATGGCAGACTACTGTTGGATGCTTCAGAGAGACATTCCAGATGCTACTCACAAGCGTAAATGCACCAAGAGGAGCCTCACAAGGAAGAAGATCCGAGTTTAGTGTGTGTAGGTGAGCTCATTTCAGTTCAAAAAAGGATTTTCATGAAAATATTGTAATAAAACTTTAATTTTATAAGTCTATTTCCATTTATTTTGAGGTATTGCCTTATTTAACATAGTTACCTAAATTGTCAGGAAACGTGATGTCCTATGACAAAATGGAGGTCAGTTTTGGATTCAGCACACCAAAAAACTAAAGGGGTATGTTTACTAAACTGCGGTAATTGGGAATAACGCGCGTAACGTAACGTTAACGATCATTCGCACGTCATAATGCGCGTTCTGACGTGCGAACGATCGTTACCGTTACGTTACGCGCGTTAACCATAGTTAACGATCGTAAACCCCCGCGGCACGTTAAAACAGCGCAGAAGGCGGAGAGTGGGCGGAGAGAAGCGGTCAATGGGCGGAGAGTGGGCGGGGAGAGGCTCCCCTCACACTAACGCGCTGAATTTCAGAGCTCAATTCCAACACGAATGAAAACCTGCCGTTAAAGGCATATTAAAGGGGAGAGAAACCATTTAGGTGTCAGCAATGTACAGCCCAGGCAGGAAAACCAAAAAAAAGTGATAAGTGTGATACATGTGCACAGAACAAAAGGGCACAGAAACACTGAAAATGACCCCAACAAACTGGATAAAAACAATAACCAAGCTGGTCAATAGTGGTATCAATGAGAAACATAACCCCCCCCCCCCCGAGTAAGCTCCATAGAACAGATATAAATCGTGGAAGGGTCTATACTCCGTCCCCATACAAGGTGAATGGGCCCACAGTGAAATAGCGCTGCTCAGGGTTTCCTCCACCACCAGACAGGGTGCCTATGGCGTGCACATGTCACGCAACAGAAGGGCAGGCATGTTGGAATGGCAACTGGACAGATGCTGGAGAAGGGGATACAGAGGGACGCAGGCGGCACATGTCAAGGTACCACCAGGGAATGCACCATCTCTGTGATAACATGGTGGTGCAGTGCACAAAACTACTGTATTCAGAAGATCACAGGTTCAAGTCCCAGCTGTGGTTTCCGCCAACCCAGTCCTCATATTTTACCCACCACTATAAAGTCCTTATACAGACAGAACCTTATTTGCAGATGACGTAAACATGACGAAAACACCTACATCCTACCCTACAGAGCACAGACACCATAAACATACCCATTACCTAGAGCAGAGCCCCCCAAATGCAGTCCTGGAGGGCCAAACACCCATTCCGTTTCCATGCTGCCTCTGATAAAGATGCCTGTGCTGCATTTCTATGCGCCATCCCCATGGTATGCAGATGTATCTCATGCATATCCATGAGGGACAGCATGAAAACCCAAACAGTGTTTGGCACACCAGGACTGGAGTTGGGAAACACTGCCGTAAAGCAGCAGCCAACAGGGGCAGACACACCCGCACCCACAGGCCCCATCATCCAAAGCCACCTGGAGAGGCAGGACTTTGGGCTCTGCGTGCATCTCCCAATACTAGCACCTGCATACCTTAGTAATGCCACCTTAAACCTGGGAATATGGTACACATCTATCAAAAGGTTGCCATGATTACTGGCAGATAGCAATTCCTAGCTTAAGTACAAGTTTTCTCTGAGTGAGCTGCAGCATAGCAACCTTTCTGATGTCTGTGGAGTGTGCTACAGGTCCTGTGTCTGACAGTGTTTACCAACCTGTGCAGTGACACCTACAGTTTTGGGTGCCATAGCCATTCCTGCACTGTGCCCCAGACCACTGTGGTGGGCAGGGCTGCCCAACACCTCCATAGCTGCACAATGCTGGCATAGGTGTGGGGAGTGCGTGTCTGTCTATCAAGTGTGCGGTGGCTGCCAACACCCCCCACAGCCCTCAGTGCTAGCACTGTTGCCAGTATTGGCCTGCCAATGTGCATAATGAGGAGCAAGGTACTGTGGGAATAGCCTGTATAGGGTGGCTTGACCTGGCTGCATCAGCACAAGGCATAGGGCAATGGCTCGGACATTGTAGTGCCCGGCCACCACCTGCACGAACAGGGTGGCCATAGCATGTCCTGCTGGGAGGTCACTCTCACCCTGACTGAGCAGTGACCATGGCATGGCTAGGTTCCCCCATAGTGTTATACAGTATTTTTTTAATGTGATACTTATGGGTTCCCTTTTGGGACCCAATCACTAACTTATCTGCTTGGTGTGTATGCTGATATCCCTGTTCTGGGTACATGCATTTTCTCCAGAACTATGGACTAGCTGGCAGACTGTCTGCAGCTAGTATGTGTCTTGCTGGAACATGGTGCAGCGGCTGGAGGCTTGCTGCTGGAGAATGTCAGATAATGGTGGGGGGGCAGCTGAGCATTTCCAGACCTGCTGTCTATCTGCTATTGCGTTATGGATGTGTACTGCTCTGCATTGCCTGCCCTGTAACGTGTTTGATCCCTAGCAGGACTGGGGTGATGGTCCCCTCTACTACCACCATTGCAGGGGGTTAGAAAGTGGATCTCTGGGTGGGAGATCCTGTCCCCCACCCTGAGCCCCAGAGGATGGGGTGGGTTGGGTGGTGGTATGTAGTCTCCCTGGTAACCACAGCAGTATGTGGGTGTGATGCCGTGCAGTCATCCTGTAGCCAGCCAGGTGTTTATTGGCAGCTCTAGCCCACTGGTTGCTTCACTGCCCATGGAGCCAGAGGTCATGGGTTCACAACCCACAGTGGGGTTCATCGATAGGGCTGTCTTAGGCATTATCTATTTTTATTATATATTAGTGCTGCCAGCAGAACCACCCTCAGGGTACTGTCACCTTAGGGTGGCTCATGAGGCACCTTATACAGCGCCCTATAAAGCGTCTTATAAGGTGCCTTATATGCTGTCCTATAGGGGACATTATAGGGTGCCTTGGCAGACAGCGCACTTTAGCATGTGCCCTATGGAGTGCCTTCTAGGGTGCCTTATGTGGCACCTTAGGTTACGCCACTGTGAGGGTGTGTTTGCTGGCAGCACTATTACAGTACAACTAAACTTCCTCACAGCCCAATACTTAACCCTTTCCAGGCCAAGCCCAAAACTTTCGGGATCCAAACTTCTGCCTAAATATTCCTATCAAATGGTATATAATACATGACCATGGCAGAGGGAACGTCACTATTGGGACATATTGAAGAAGACGGGTACAATTTTCCTGACATATGCAAACATTAACCCGGCGGCAGCCTGTGGATTAAAATATTATAGTAGGCTTTCAAAGGGTTACACATGATGCCTCAGCCAGCCTTATTCATTAGGCACACTGGGGAATCAAACCCATGACCCTTGTACCATTGGTCTGTGTTGTAACCATTGTGCTACAGCTCTGTTTCTGTATTTGGGTGTCTGTGCACCTTCTTATGCTTAACGCGCAGTAACGTGCCCTATAACGATCGTTGCTGTGCGGTGCGTTATAACGCGAATTATCACTTACGATGTACCGCCCATGTCCTTTTTTGGCATTTCTTCCACTAACATGGCTCCTAACGCGAATCACACTAACGCAGTTTAGTAAACATACCCCAAAGATTACGTGGAATAACCAAAACAGCTCTTGAAAAAACATTTTTTTGCAGACCTGTGATTGGTGTAAAGTCTGCTGTTAAAAACTTGTAAATACAGTTTGACAGTAGCCTCCATTAATTTGTATATGACACCTACTACCATTTTCATACTACTTGTCTTTTACATGATTTCTCAACCTTTCTATATCCTTCCCAAGTGATTCTAGAATTTATTTATTTAGCTGTATTTATATCCTACTTTTCACTGGGTCAAAGTGGTCAATTGGGGGATACATTTAACACGAGGGGATATGAGACACATACACTAATACTTACAGGGAACATAGGCAATGGAGGGTTAAGTGGCTTACCCAAGACCACAAGGAGTGCCTATAGGACTAGAAATCCCAGTCCCTCCAGCCTGAGATTGCTGTCCCCAGGTGGGACTTGAACCCACAGCCCTCTGGCCTGAAGTACCTTGTCCTAACCACTAGACCGCTCCTCCCTGCAGAACCTGTTAAAGTACCATCCTCCAACACCTCCATTCTATCTTGCTCTATGATTACTACATGACTAGAGACAGTGTCAGGTGAGGAGTTTGACTGTGGTGGTACATCTGTCAAAATGTAACACTATTTTCAAAATCTTGGCCCTCTATCATGTCTTATTACTAGTTTCTCTAATAATCTACATTAGATGTAGCTGAACCTTTCTTCAAAATATTTGGCATTCCCAAGATCTTTAATCCTGGAGGAGTGGTGAGATTGAATCTACACCGCTGCTAAGGAAATTGCAGTTGTGAGTATATTTACTTGCCAGGAAGCTGTGGTCCCAAACTTCAAATGTCATGGTGGTCAACTACAGCACTTAAATATCCACTGGATATTCAGCAGCAGTAACCAGAGAGGAGCTGCTGCTGAATATCAGCAATGTTATCTGAATACGTGCTGGCACTTATCCAGAGAGGGTGTTTTTTGACTAGCACTCATCAGGAAAGCAACTTAAGTCTGCTTTTCATGCGGCATAAGTTGTTTGGATAAGTGCCAGCTGAAAATTGTGCTGTCTGAATAAGTGCTGGCACTTATCCGGATACCACGGGTACAGCTCTCACTCTGCCCACAGGTGGCCCCTGAACTAACCGGATAGCTTTATAAATTAATGAATAGAGTGGAATAGGTAAATGCAGATCGGTTGTTTACACCATCAAAAAAGTGGAAAGATTAGGGGACACGCAATGAAGTTACTACGTAACCCATTTAAGACTAATAAGAGAAAATATTTTTCACTCAACGAGTAATCAAACTCTGGAATTTGTTACCAGAGGATGTAGTAAAAGCTGTTAGTGTAGCTGGGTTTAAAAAAGGGTTGGACAAGTTCTTGGAGGAAAGGTCCATAAACCAAAGAGGACTTGGGAAATCCACTGCTTGCCCCAGGACAAGCTTTGTGGAATCTGTGTGCCTTTTGGGAACCAGGTACTTGTGACCTGGACTGGCCACTGTTGGAAACAGGATACTGGGCTTGATGGACCTTGGTCTGACCCAGAATGGCATTTCTTATGTTCTTATGTTATGTTCTTACAGTGCTAGGGCAGTTTGTGGAGATATTCACTCAGCACCCTTATCTAGATAGCCTCCCGTTGGCCTTTCAGATAAGGGTTTTGAATATTAGTTCCTGTGTCTTAAAACTTAGGGAAAAGTGGGATAGTGTATTAAACTGATATTGTAAATCATATTTAAAAGTAAGTTTAGCAGTAGGCCAGGTCAAACCTTTTCATTGACCATTAAAAAGAAAGTAACACCATAGGCAAAAGCTTCCTGTTCATATTTGATTCCCCCTGCCCCATCCCCAATTCCCTTCCACCCAAACCTCAACTTTTGATTTAGAGGCTTTTAAGTTAATTAAGAAGCTAAGAAGAACATTTTTTACCACAGAGTTTAATTTAAGATTTTTATCAGCAAGTGATAAACCCTAGGTAATAGATTAATTCTAAGTCCCTTGTAGTTCATTGAGATGCAAACAAAATGTATGAATAATAAACTTAAGAGACTTCACATTGGCTTAAATTACCAACTTTAAATAACTAAACACGTCACCAATACTAAGGGGCATGTTTACTAAACTGCGGTAACGTTACAGACCATGCGTTATGTAACGTTAACGATCGTTAGGTAATGTTAACGTGCGGTATGTAAACGTTAACGCGCGTTAACATTACCTAACGATTGTTAACGTCCACGGCTGCGGTAAACAACGCAGAGGGTGGAGAGAGGGCGGGGGGGGGGGAAGTGGTCAATGGGCAGGGAGTGGGTGGGGAGAGGCTCCCTGCACACTAACGCGCTGAACTGAAGGGCTGAATCCTACCGCAAATGAAAACCTGCCATTAGATGCACATTTGCAGGAGAGAGAAACCATTTCAGTGTCAGCAATGTACAGCATAGACAGGGAGCCCAAGAAACGTGATAGTAGTGCTCCATTTCCAGCAACAGCATAGTGCCCAAGTATGAAAGGCCACTATGGCGATGGTGCAAGTGGGGCATAGGGGAATGAAGGTGGGACATGTAGCAGGGGCAGCTGGGGCACAGGGTGGACTAGGCGGGTGCCTAGGTGGCACATAGGAACATAGAAACCGGAAATCAGCATGACAGCAGCTGACAAAGGCCAAACACAATCCACCTACATCTACCTGGTCCATCCGAGTTAACAGTTGCCAGGGCACTGACCTGACACCCCCCCAGCCAACCCTCCCCCAAGTGGAAGGGATAGACTATTGGTAGGCGGTGATGGGGGGGGGATGCGAGGATGCTCCTATATGCCCCATGCCCCAGACCCTGCTCCCTAGGCGACCACCTACCCACACAGTGGATGGCCTGGGACTGCGCACTAGCAGCACAGACAGCATATGGTCATGTCAGCATGGCGGGGGGGGGGGGTGCCCGTGCTGGAGGAGGCAGTGGTACCTGCCTGCAGTGGACCTAGGCCATGCCCTGTACCAGTACTTGGTGTGCAGTGCAACATAAAAGGTCTGGCTGAGGAAATGTACAGGTAGCCCCAGGGACCACCATGCATCTATGGCAACAGTGTGGTGCAGTACACCCAGCCAGTGTGTCCAGAAGCAGAGGGTCACAGGTTCAAGCCCGAGCCGTGGTTCCTGCAAAGCATGTTCTTATATTTTACCCTACAATGCAGATACAACAGCAACATGTGCAAAGCCCAAAGTAGCGGCGAACAGGGGTACAAACACCCACTCACACAGGCTCCACAATCCAAAGATGCATGGAGAGTCAGGCTGTTGGCCCCAGCATTGAGCTGCAGTTATCACCAGAGCACTACTACTACCTCCTGCACAGTTTAGCAATGTCGGCACTGTGATCAGGAGCAGTGTGGCGGGCAGGATTGCCAACCACCCCTATCTTTGCACAATGCTGCAATAGGAGTGTGTGTGTGTGTATGTCTATCCATTGTTTGCTGGCTGCCCATACATCACCGGGCCCACAATGTCCCACTGTTACCAGCGTTAGCCTGAATATGTGCATAATGAGGAGCAAGGTGTTGTGGGTATGGCCCGGACAGGGCAGATTGGCCAGGATGCATCTCAACAGGGTGTGGGGCAATGGCTGGGACACTGTAGTGCCCGACCACCGCCTGTATGGACAGGGTGGCATGCTGTGAGGGCACTCACTCTGACCGAGCAATGACCATGGCATGTCTAGGTTCCCACATAGCACTCTCTGCCTCCAGTGATACTTTTGTGGTCTCTGTGCTGGGGTCCCAGTCACTGAGATGCCTGCTTGGTGTACATAGTTTCTCTGTGAGCATGCATTATGGACTGGCTAGTGGACTTTCTGCAGCTAGACTGTGTTTGATCAGAGCACCTATACAGTGCTGTCTGCTGGTGACTGATAGACAGGGGTGATGCAGTTGAGGTTTTCCAGAGCTAACCCCCTTATTGCTGTTGCTCTGCCACTGCTTCAGCCACAGGTAAGGCTCTGGCCCACCAACTCTGGAGGGCTGTTGTTTTACTGGGGCTCAAGCACCTCTCCCTTACCTACAAAAAGGTTGATGTGAGCCCCTTTGGGTATGTAGTGTATACCACTTTGACCTATAAAGGCACTGCTGCACCAACCTTATACAAGTCTGGAAACCCCTTTGCCCTGATAACAGATGCCCATGTCAGCCAGACCTTAACACAGGGTACATACTAATCTGGGTGGTGTCTGGTCTCAGAGGAACACATGTGACTGCAGGATAAAGATGGACACCAAATTACCTTCAGCTGCACTGCAAGGAACACCTATCACACAGCAGGGCCTATTTCTAGCACCACATGTACTGCAGACCTAGTGCTGGGCACCCATCCTATCCCTCAGGGAGAACACAGAAGCTGCACAATGGCATGGACTGTAGCTATTCTGTGCCAGTATCACGCACTGTCAGTTTGTCTTTCCAAGCTGAGGTACCGGAGAGGTGCAGACCCCATTTGCTGATCAGCTGTAGACAGCTATTCAGCATGTGCATTGCATAATGGGTACTGGTGGGGTTACCCTATCCTGGCACTCAGAGCAGACAGTTTGTGCGGTGACCTGCAGTCCTTCTGTACCCAGCCATTGCTGTGACATACATCACAGAGATATAGCCTACTGGTTAATACAATGCCATTCTTGGCAGTGTTCATGGGTTCAATTCCTCATTGTTCCCTCTTCTCATGCCTGTTCTACTGAAATTGTGTGCATGCCTGTAACAGTCATATTTTTGCAGATTTGTGCTGCCAGCCCATAATACCCTCGCCACAATTGCCAACATTCCCTCAATTTGTCTATCTGTGTCTGTCAGCTGTGTAGAGTCCTGTCTGCCTGTGCAGGCTGTCACCCCATGTCCTGCACTGCTACCCTTTTCCTGCATTGCGCCTCTTCGTGCTTGCCTCGCCTGTGCCTGATCTGCATGGCACCACTACTCCTCTGTCCACCCGTCATTGTAACTATTCTGCCACCTCCACCTCCACTGGGGGACACGTATTCCCATCATCTGCCACCAACTGTCTTTCCAGTACTTTACATTGCCAACACCCTGTGCTGTGGTACAGTTGCCCCCACCATGTTTGTCATCAGTACTGGCAGCCACATGGGATGCCCGCAGATATGGCAGGTCCAGCGGCTCCCAGCTCTCCCTCCTTCATTCACCTGTTCATTGCCTTTCCTGAGTGCTCTATCTAGTGTTAGGGCTACATCTGTCTCTATTCCTCACAGGTCATGCATGTCATCCTGAAGCACCTTGCAGCCCTTAGGCCACACTAACCTAGAGCACCATAACCTTGTTAGGCCACCTTAACCTGTGGTTCCGTAACCCAGGGTGCCCTCTAAGGTGCCTTGTCCAGGGGTGCCTAATACGGTGCTTAGCCTAAGGAGCCCTACTGTATAGGGCACCTTACAAAGCGCCTTATGAGGCACCTTACAAGGCACCTTAAAGGGCACCTAACAAGGCACCTTATAAGGCACCTTATAGGGCACCTAACAAGGCACCTTACTTATAAGGCAACTTACTAGGCACCTTACAAGGCGCCCTTCAAGGCACCTTACAAGGTGCCTTATAAGGCACCTAAAAGGCACCTTTAAGGCACCTTACTTATAAGGCACCTTACAAAGCACTTTATAAGGCATCTTACAAGGCGCCTTGTAATGTGCCTTGTAAGGCGCCTTGTAATGTGCTTTATAAGGTGCCTTGTAAGGTGCCTTATGAGGCACCTTGTAGAGTACATTAGTTTGTAACATGCGTTAGCTGATACGGCTTGCTGTAACGATGCACCGCCCACGCCTTTAGATGGGCATCTGTACCTTTACTGCGGAACCTAACGCGAATGACATTACTGCAGTTTAGTAAACATACCCCTAAGATGCAGGCAGCAGTCCAAGAGCAAGTTGGGTGCTATCTAGTCTTTTGCACTGAGTTCTATTATCTCCCAGATGGTGAGAGGTCATATGTATATACTCAGTGCAAGGAGCTCTGGCTCTCAGAGAACAAGTTCAGTCTCTGGAAGCTAGCATAGCAGACTTAGAAAGCAGCATAGAATTTACCTATGCTTTGAGATTCCTCTAGGTACTTGTCATCTGGATTGGATATATTTGGAAACAGTATACTAGACTCAATGGACCTTTGCTCTGACCCAGTAGGCAGTTCTTCTCTTATGCTTATGTTTCCCTACAGGTCACTCTTGTGATGACACCTTAAGTATTATGTGCAGTTTGGTTGCCTCATCTCAAAAAAGATGTACTGAAATAAGAAAAAAGTTCAGAGATGGGAAACCCAAATAACAGAGGGTTATAAAGAAAGGCTAAAACAGGTTAAGGCTCTTCACCTTGGAGAAATATCTGAGAGGGGTATGACAGGCATTTATAAAATCATGGGTGAGGTGGAATGGTTGTTTAACCTTTCAAATAACACAAAAAAAGGATATTCCATAAAAAGAATGATAGGCCAATTGAAAGCAAATTGTAGAAAGGGTATTTTTGTCATACAATATATAATTAAGCTGTGGAATCTACAACGAAAGGATGTGGTCAAGGTAACTAACATAGTGGGGTTCATGAACTTATCCAAACTTCTTTTGAACCCCACTATGTTAGTCCATAAAAAAATTATTAGGCAGTTAGACTCAGGAGAGCCATTGCTTGTCTCTGGAAGTAAACTATGAGAAATAGATCTACTTTCTGCATTCTGTCTGGTATTTGTGACCCAGGCAGGATGTAGGGGTCAATGGACCTTGATCTGACTCAGCATGGCTTTTCTTATGTTCCTACAGAATTCTGTACTCTACATAGGTTAACCCGTTCTATGAAGTGCAATCAAAAAGTATTGAGACTTGTACAATAACACAAGAAGTATATAACTGTGTTATTGTATGCAGTCTCCTTCAAATAGTTCCCATCCAATAAAACATACTTCCTTCAGCATTCCTGCCACTGCTGGAAACAATTTTGAAATGCCTCTTTCATTATGATGTGAAGCTGCTGTGTCGAATTTTGCTTAATGATCTCCAAGTTGTTGAATCTCCTTCCTTTCAGAGGTAATTTCAGTTTAGAAACATGAAAAACCCAGGGTGTGAGGTCAGATGAGGATGGAGGCTGTCAAACTTGCTCAATCTAGTGTTTGGCCAAGAATTGCTGGACAAGATGTGATGTGTGAGCTCGGGCGTTATCATGATGAAGCAACCATTCACCATTCCTGTGCAACTCTGGCCTCTTATGATGAACTACATCTCTCAAATGAGTCAAAACTTGGACGTAGTACTCCTTAGTGATAATTTGGCCTTTGGAGCATATTCATGATGAACAATACCATGGTATTCAAAGAAAACTATGAGCATGACCTTGACATTACTCCACATCAGACGGGCTTTCTTGGCTCTGGAATAGTTTGAAGCCTTCTATTGTGAGGACTGAACCTTAGTTTCCGGGTAATAACCATAAACTCATGATTCTATTTATTTATTTTATTTTATTTTAGCTGTATTTATATCCCGCTTTTCACTGGGTCAAAGCGGTCAATTGGGAGATACATTTTTTTTAAATTATTTATTTTGCTTTTTACAACCAACACAGCAAAACCATAACAACAAAACAAAACAAATACGTACAAAAAGTAACCCACCCCACCGACCCTCCCACCCCCCCCCCCCCAGCTCCTTGCAAGTGGGCTAAAAATAGAGCACTAAAAAAAAAAAAACACAATTATGGGCAATATCTCCTTAAGATCTGAAACAGGCTAGGTATTCGTCTAACGGCGCCCATTTCTCCACAGCAAGCAGTCTACCCCCATTATGATGCACCTTGCTATAGGTTTTCTCATAACTAGCATATAAACATAAAGAGTTCCACCACTCCTTCCAATCCAAGACATTGAGACTTTTCCAGTTTCTAAAAATGACTCGTAAAGCTATTGCTAACATAAAGTTGAGTAGAAAACGATTCTTCTTGGGAAGAGACAGGGAGGTCGCTTCCGCCCGCAGGCATATAATACTCCATGTCAACGGGGCAGAGAAATGCAGTATCGTCTGAATTCTATTCCACACCGAGATCCAGAACTGACGGATTCCAGGACAGTCCAGCACCATATGAGACAGAGTACCAGGCTTCTCATGACAGGTCCAGCACCGCCCCTTGGACTGTTTGTCCCATTTAGCCAGCTTGACAGGAGTAATATACGCCCGGTGCAGAAAGAAAAAAACAGATTGCGTAAGCGCTGCTGATCTAGAGACTCTGGTTATAGACCCCCATAATTTCATCCACATGGCTGCAGGAATCTCAGTCCCCAGGTCTTTCTCCCAAACTTTGACAAGGCCTAGCAATGACCTTGCAGAACAATCTCTAATAAAGGCATACAAAGTAGAGATTGCCTTGGGCTGATCTGCAACTTCACATACTTTTGTTAACAAGGAACAGGAATCTGGCATGGTAACAATGTCAGCAACTGAGGACAGGATGCAATGTTTCAATTGTTGCCATTGATAAAAGCAAACTTTCGGCAAAGAGAATTCTCTTCTCAACATGGCAAACCCTTTCCACCGCCCCTCGGAAATTAACTGACCCAGCACCCAAATACCACAGTCCTGCCAAACCCTCCAAGCAAAGGTACGCCTATTGATCTTAAACAATGGGTTCCTCCAGAGTGGCGAAGCCTTAGAAAGAGAACTGTCGTGTTGTGCCCAATTCGCCACCACCAGATATGCCTCCTGAGTGTTAACTACCACCCCCAATTCCCCAGTAGGATCCATAAGTTTTGCGCCAAGAAGCGCCTGTAGTGGATAAGGGGATGCCAAACGGGATTCCACCTCTAACCATGTAGGTGTATGTGCCAATTCCTCCGATTTGTTCCATAGCGCTCCTTGTCGCAAAATTGCTGCCATGTGATAGTGATAAAAATCCGGGAAAGACACCCCACCCTTGTCCTTGAAGAGTTTTAATTTATAAAGCGCAATTCTAGGGGGCTTCCCTCCCCACAAAAAATTTAACAAGACCCGCTCCAAAGATTTGTACATCATCGGAGACAGTAACAGTGGGAGCATGCCCAAGACATAATTGATCTTGGGCATAATTGTCATTTTTATTGTTTCAAGCCGCCCCCACCAGGAGAGGTGCAGGGGGGACCAACTCAAGATCAACTTTTTGACCTTATCGTATAACAACTTATAGTTAGCCTGAATAGACTGCTCAATAGAGGCACAATAATGAACACCCAGATATTTAATGGGGCCAGAATCCCATTGAAAAGGAAAGGCAGCCATGGAAGCTGCCGTAGTCAGACGGTTTAGAGGGAAGGCCACTGACTTACTCCAATTGATCTTATAACCAGAAACCCCTGAATAACGCTCAATCAAATTCAAGATTTCAACAACCGATGTAGGCTGAGTAAAGAGCAAAAGATCATCAGCATACGCTGAAAGTTTGACAGACATATCCCCGATATCCACGCCTTTAATGAAATGTGATTGTCTGATAGCCAAATTTAATGGTTCCAATGCCAAATTAAAGAGGAGAGGAGATAAGGGACAACCCTGTCGGGTACCCCTACGTAATGAAAATACTTGGGAAAGCAGACCGTTCGCAAAGATACGGGCAATCGGTTTAGTATACAAAACTCTCAACATGCAAATGAAAGACGGGCCGAATCCAAACCATTCTAGAACTTTAAACAAAAAGGACCACTCCAGTCTATCAAAAGCCTTTTCGGCATCAAGCGCTAGACCAACCAGCGGTAGCTCCAAAGAATTGGCCTTTAAGATCAGATTACAAAATAATCTAGCATTATCAGCTGTGGACCGTCCAGGGATGAAGCCACACTGATCAGGGTGGATCAGACTTTGGAGCACCCGTGATAAACGCCGTGCTAAGGCTGTTGCGTAAATTTTATAATCTACATTCAAGAGGGAAATGGGACGATAGTTACCAACTACAGTAGGGTCTCTGCCCGGCTTCTCAAGGACCACTATGGTTGCTTCTGACAAGCGACCCACATCCTCCTGAGCTTCTTGTAGGGAATGAAAATACTGTGACAACCTAGGAACTAGCTCCTGACTAAATGTTCTATAAAACTCATTAGGAATACCATCAGGGCCAGCGGCCTTTCCCATAGCCAAAGACCTAATAGCTGACAGTATCTCCTCTTCTTCCAAAGGAGCCTCAAGCTCCTCAATCTGGCTAACACTTAACACGGGGTGAATTATTTGATTCAGAAACCCAGCCATCTGATCTTGAGAGGCAGCCGTCTCTGAATCGTACAACACAGCGTAAAACTTAGAAAAAGCTGCCAAAATTTGTTCACTATTTGTTAAGCTGTGCTGTTTGTCGTCTACAATACGGGCTATATGGGTTTTGTGCCGCTTACCTTTCAACATTGAAGCTAATGTACGGCTAGCTTTATTTTGTTCAATATAATAGCGCGACTGCTGCTGACGCATAACATGCTCTACTTCCGAGCTCAATATCTCATTGTATTGACAACGCAGCTTCTGCAATCTCGTTAAGATAAATCCCTCCGGTTTTTTATACCAGAGCCGCTCCCCAGCCTTAATTTGCTCTTCCAAAGACCTGAGTTGCAATTTCTTCCGTTTAGCTTCCTTAATGGAGTAACTAGTGATCGTAGCCCTCATGGTTGCTTTAAAGGCCTCCCACCATGCCCATCCCGCCGTGTCCGATAGCACATTGGTCTGAAAATACTCCACAATTGATGTTCTTATGATATGACAAAAATCATCTTCTGCCAAGAGGGATCTTTTGAAAGACCATACCTCCGGGCCCTGTGCTCCATCCAAGGAGTGGAGAACTAGGGTAATAGCAGAGTGATCTGAGATGTGTCTGGCCTCTATAGACACTGAATCTACTTTCTCTACTAGAGTTTTGGAGACCAGAAAATAATCAATACGAGAAAGGGAATTATGGGGAGATGAAAAAAAGGTGAAATCTCTTTCGGTAGGGTGGAACATTCGCCAGACATCCACTAGGCCTACCGACTCCATACACGCTTTGAGTGTCATGCTGGCCCTAGAATGGCTTTCTCTTTTACTGGGGCTACGATCTAGAAAAGGATCTAGCGTCATATTAAAATCTCCTCCCACCACCAAAAAGGCCTGCGCTTCTTCTTGCACTTTGGCAGTGAGCATTTGAAAAAAACTGGGGTCATCTATATTGGGGGCGTAGATGTTAAATACTACCAGCTTCAGCCCGTTGGCTAATAGCCTCACCAGTGCCCATCTACCCTCTAAACCATTCTGTGTGCCCAGAATTTCCGCTCCAAGCGAACTGCGCACAAGAGTGGCAACACCATTTTTTTTCCCCACTGCCGGGGCATGCCCCGCCAACACGAAATACCCTCCACCCAATTTCCTGGATTCAAAAGTGTTTAAATGTGTTTCTTGCAGCAAAAGGATGTCCATGCGATGTTTTTTGCCATAACTTAGAATCTTTTTCCGCTTAATAGGGTTTTGAATGCCCTTAACATTCAGGGACATCATTTTCAACCCACGCAACCCAGACGCCATCAGAGCATATTCATTGTTACCGTATATCTGCCAGATTCCCTCTCAACATGATAGCAAGCCCACAATACCTCTGCCCAACTTGCAAAGAGCTGACCCCATCCCCGAAGAGGACCACTACCCACCCCTAGGTGAGACAGTATGGTACATATGGCCCCCACTAACCTGAACATAACACAGAATGTAAAGGCTACCAATCATACATGATACCAGAGTAAGAATAAAAAAGTGAAAAAGAAGAGAGCATGCTAGTACAAATGACAACTTCGGGAGATCCCAGGACAAGGCTCCCAGGCCCCAAGCATTTAGTAGCAGTCGCCAAGCGTCGACCGTCAAAATTAGTAAACCTGACAGTTACAGTCAACTCATCTGGAGTGCCTCTTGGTCCTCTATGAACGCTGCCAGGGACTTAGGATCCTCGAAGGTCTTCGTTGAGTTATGGATGATCACCTTGAAGCGTGCTGGGTAAAACAACCCGTATCGGGCTTGTAGCTTTTGCAGTCTGGGCCGCAGGGCAAGAAATTGTATCCTCTTCTCAACTGTGCTTTTACTGAAGTCCGGGTAGAAGGAGATCCGATGCCCTTCGAAGAGCAACGAAGCATGGGCTCTCGCTGCCGCCATTATTTGGGATACATGCTGGAATCTCAACACACAGAGAATCATGGGCCTCGGCTTACCCTCACGTACCTCCCTGTGAGAAGGGACTCTATGAGCTCTTTCAATCTCGAATGATCTTTGGAAGTCAATTTTAAGTAGCTTGGGTAGCCAGGATTCCAAAAAAGCCACAGGATCGCTCCCCTCCGCTCCTTCGGGGATACCGATTATCCGAATGTTATTTCGGCGGGCCCTGTTGTTCATATCCTCCATCACCCGCTCCAACTTCTCAACCCGTCTGACGGCCTGCTTTGCCTCCCCCACGCTTTTCTCCTGCGCAGCTACTGTAACTTCTATTTTTTCCATTCGGGAAGTTAGAGCCTCCAAAGAGCTTCGTACCTCCTTAAGATCCACCTGAACCATAGATAAGGTTTCCCCACTGCTTTCCACCAGTGCTCGCACAGACCTGATCTCCTTCAGAAGCTCTGAAAAGCCCTCTGGAGCCTCTTTCAGCGGCGCCATTTTAAGCGGGGAGAGAGGGTCCGATTTTGCTCTCTTAGACCCAGTATTTGGCGTTCCCGCGAAATCCAGACGTGTCTGTTTGGAATTGGCCATTCCAGGCACCTCTTAGCGACCGCCACACGAGCCGGGCTCAACTTTTATGTTGGTAGCAATGTTGATCTAAGACTGGCTAGTGGGAGAAGCGCTTTCACGCGGCCATCTTGTCCACAGCTGGCTCCGCCTCTGGGAGATACATTTAACACGAGGGGATATGACACACATACGCTAATACTTACAGGGAACATGGGCAATGGAGAGTTAAGTGGCTTGCCCAAGACCACAAGGAGTGCCTATAGGACTAGAAATCCCAGTCCCTCCAGCCTGAGATGATTCATCACCAGTAATAATCATTTTGATGAAATTTGAGTCATTTTCAATGCATATCAACAACCCCTGGATGCAGACAGTCGATCTTCTTTTTGGTCAGAGGACAGAGGTTTGGGCATGAATTTTGCAGACACACATCTCATCCTGAAATCAACAGTAAAAATTGATTGTACAGACCCAAAATTGATGTTCATGTCCTCAGCAAGCTCCCTGATAGTCAATTGATGATTTGAGCATATTGTGCACGCACTGCTTCAACTTTGTCTTCATTCCTGCTCGTGGATGTCCTTCCAGAATGTTTGTCACTGTCAACACTTTGGCGGCCCTCTTGGAAACATTTGCACCAGTCAAACTCAAACACGACTCATGAGTTCATCACCATACACTTGCTGTAACTTGCTATAAGTCTCTTTGCATGAATCTCCAAGTTTCTAGCAGAATTTAATGCAAATTTGCATTCCATTTTTTCACTCACCTTAAATCTGATGAACTGCTTTTACATGATATCAAACATCACGTGATTGTATGGTAAATGGTAAATAAGGCAAAAGGAAAAGGAGACCGCTATGGTTTTCGAAGGAAGTAGCTGAAAAAGTGAAGAAAAAGAGGGAGGCCTTCATGAAATACAAGAGATCACAGAGAGAGGAAGACAGGCATCTGTATTTGGAAAAACTTAGAGAAGCTAGCAAAGTAGTCAAGAAGGCAAAGATTCAAAAGGAGGAGGAAATAGCCAATGCAATAAAATGGGGGGATAAGACATTTTTCAGATATATTAGTGAGAAGAGGAAGGGCAAAAGTGGTATTGTCAGACTCAAGGGTACAGGGGGGGAATATGTAGAAGCTGATAAGGATAAAGCGGAATTGCTTAACAAATATTTTTGTTCTGTGTTCACAGATGAAGAACCAGGAGCAGAAAACACCCACAAACACCCACAAATAGGAACAGAAGCAAGGGACATCTTGAACAATTTTCAGAAGACTGTGTTCATGAGAAACTAGCTCAACTTAAAGTAGACAAAGCGATGGGACCGGATGGGATACACCCTAGAATACTGAGGGAACTTGGCGACGTTCTAGCAACTCCACTGACTGACCTTTTCAATGCCTCATTGGAGTCGGGAGTGGTGCCAAAGGACTGGAGAGAGGCTCATGTGGTGCCTTTACACAAAAGCGGAAGTAAGGATGTGGTTGAAAACTACAGGCCGGTTAGTTTAACTTCGCTGGTGAGTAAATTATTGGAAACGCTGCTGAAAGAGAAAATAGTGAGGTTTCTGGAGTCCAGCGGATTACAGGATCCGAGGCAGCATGGATTCACCAGAGGCAGGTCTTGTCAGACAAATCTGATTGATTTCTTTGACTGGGTGACCAGGGAGTTGGACCGAGGGAGAACTCTAGATGTTGTGTATTTAGATTTCAGTAAAGGTTTTGACACTGTTCCTCACAGGCAATTTATAAACAAACTGAGCACCCTAGGGATGGACCCTAAAGTTACTGCTTGGGTTAGAAATTGGTTGGGTGGGAGGCGACAAAGAGTACAAGTAAATGGAGCTCACTCTGAGGAGAAGGATGTTACCAATGGTGTGCCCCAGGGAACTGTCCTTGGTCTGATTCTTTTTAACATCTTTGTTAGTGATATAGCGGAAGGGCTGTCGGGTAAGGTTTGCCTCTTTGCAGATGATACCAAAATCTGCAATAGAGTAGACACCCAGGAAGGTGTAGATAACATGAGGAGGGATCTAGCTAAGCTTGAAGAATGGTCTAGAATTTGGCAGCTGGGATGTAAGGTTAAAAAATGTAAGGTCATGCATTTGGGCTGCAGCAATCCAAGGGAGCAATACAGTAAAGGAGGTGAAGTACTTTTGTCCACTAAAGAAGAGCGGGACCTAGGCGTGGTTGTGTCTGATGATCTTAAAGTAGCTCAACAGGTAGAAAAGGCGACGGCAAAAGCTAGAAGGATGCTTGGGTGCATACGGAGAGGAATGGCTAGCAGAAAAAAGGAGGTGATAATGCCTCTGTATAAGTCTTTGGTGCGACCTCATTTGGAGTATAGTATGCAATTCTGGAGACTGCACCTTCAAAAGGATGTGAACAGAATGGAGTCAGTGCAGAGGGTGGCTACTAAAATGATTAGTGGGCTTCATTATAAAGCATATGAGGACAGACTTAAGGATCTTAATATGTACACCTTAGAGGAAAGGTGGGATAGAGGTGATATGATTGAGATGTTTAAATACCTCCATGGCATAAATGTTTAGGGAGAGAGCCTCTTTCAATTGAAAACAAGTTCTGCTACGAGGGGACATGGGATGAGGGTGAAGGGAGATAGATTCAGGAGTGAAATGCGGAAATATTTCTTTACGGAAAGAGTAGTGGATCCATGGAATAGTCTCCCAGTGGAGGTGGTAGAGATGAAGACAGTAACTGAATTCAAAAAAGCATGGGACAAACACAGAGGATCTCTAAAGGTAAAAAGGGGACTGTTGTAGTTGTTGATATGGAAGGACAGACTAGATGGGCCTTGTGGTCTTTTTCTGTCATCATGTTTCTATGTTTCTAAATAAAGACAGGTATGCTGTAGCCATGCTACACTCTGCACATGCAGAGCACACAACTAGGTCACTGCATGCTTAATAGCATCGTGTGTGACTTATTGTTATATAACTATACAACAAGTCTCGATCACACTTCATAAGTTGGTTATCCCAATTTATTTATTTGGTTAGATTTATATACTGCTTCTTCCAGCGATCAGTAGCGGTTCACATTGACCATTGCACAGCAGACATTGTACATTACACAGTAAAAACATTTTGTATATAACAGATTTGAGACTGTACAGGTTTGATTACCACAGATTTGAGATTATACAGTATGTCTTCTTGGAAGCCCAATGGTAGCCATCTGTGGAGATGAACTCTATCTAGTCTCATATCTTTTGATTCCACTATTTTTGCATTATAGATTTTGGAATTGGATAGGGGCCAAAAAGGAGAGGAGAAATCTCCACAGATAACAAGCAACACAAAGGAGGAGCAGAAAGGATGCACTGTACACCAAGTGAATCTTCTCTTTAACAAGCTTTATTGGAAACCCAACTTGGCCAAGTTTCGGCAAACGTGCCTACATCAGGAGTCTAAAAATAGCAAACAATAAAATGTAAAATAAGACATAAAACTACAAATGCTCCCTTGGTTTGTAATATATACTGAATGAGCATGGGGTCACCTCAGCAGCAGGGCTGAGGTCTTGTACAGAATTAAGCAGTTGTGCACTGGCTACATCACAGAATTTGTAATGGAGCCCCCTCTAAAAATGAAAGAAACATAAAGGATGGATAACAGCCAGGTATCACATCAAACAATAATATACTAATTCTCATTAAGGGCAGAAGGCATGCTTTTTGCCAAATAATACAATAAATAGCAAAACAGCATGCTATTTTCCCTTAATGCATGTTTTAAAGTGCAGGGTGAGTTAAATAATATCAAGATGCAAAGCACTACATTATTGTGCAAAATAATAACACAGCTTGTGTTTAACCTTGCAAGCTATGATATTCATGGAAAGATACCAGTTTTGATGTGCATAATCATTCCTCCCTTTGGAGCATCAGGCCACTAACACATGGCCTGATACTCCTGAGAAGCCTCTTAAAGGGGCTGGGAGGGGGAACAATTACCTTCTTTCCACACTCCCCAACAGGTCCAACTGCTCCTTCTTCATAACCTTCCCACTCATGTAAGAGGCCCTTTGTCATATTCCTCCCTACCCTTGATCTTCAGTGATCTCCCTGGTAGCTACTAGGTAGATAGGAATTTTCTCTTGTTGTTCCTGTCCCATTGGCTCCTGGGTTCAAAAAGGCACATTTTGACCCCTAGTGCTAGTCTTGAGGTCCTACCGCTAGGGCTCAGGCTGCTAAATAATGTTATGTGCCCTCATTTGGCAGTTTGAACCCTACCTGTAGTACCAGAAGACTGCCACTAGAGATTGAGAAGTGCAAGTTTGAACCTTGAGCAGGAGTGATTGGGATCAATCCTATGCACTCAACCATCCACTAGGGAAATCCTGTGTCAATGCTTTTGGGGAAACAGAAAGGTGTGAGGGGTTATGATGAAAGACTGCTGGGCTTATCATGGGGGTAAGATTATGATGAAGGAGCTATCATGCCTATCAGGGGTGAAGGAGATTTTAAGAAAGGAGCTATTGGGTGTTTTAGGGGGTAATGAGTGGGATCAAAGAGGTGGAGAAGTTGTGGGGTCATTAGTGGGGGATAGGAGTTTCAAGGTGATACTGGGGGAATTGGATCGGGGTAAGGGAGTTTAGATAGAGGGTGGGAAGTGGGAGGGTTTATTCAAGCACTGCCTTTTAAAAGATAATGAGCTGTACATAGGGGCCACTATCTTTATATTCTTGTAGCTAAGAATGTACAATGTTACCAGGCGCAGCAACACATGGGTTAGTGACTTACAAGCTAACTTTTGCTGTGGTAAACTATAATTTAATATTTTACCTCAGCTTAATAACTACATGAAGGTTTACTACTAAGAGGAATGCCATTTGCAGAATTTTTGCAAGTGGAGCTTTGCCCAGAAAACACAAAATCTACTTTGGTAGTCTATTAGGGCCTTATTCCTATAATTTTGATAAATTTGCAAAGCTAAACCTGTTTAATTTGCTAGCACTGTGCAAATAGCAAAATTGACTTAATGTGCTCTTTACATTTTCTTTTATTGAGAGACTTCTAAGTATACTATATACTCCACCTGTGGTGCAATCAACATTTATGGTAAAAGAAAAGGTCACTCCAGTTATCCTATTTACGCTGAATTCCACAGGTAAAAACAGAAGATAAGATGTTGCAGGCAAATCTTACTTTCTAATAGTGCTTAACTATGCAGTCCAGTCATATTGAAAGCAGTAAATATTGATTATAGGTTAATGGCAATTAAAATAATGGAGCTGTAGCTGGCAACCGGTGCTAGAGTGTTCTTGGCATTGAAAACATTTACCACACAAGCACTGACTGTCAGATTTAATGAGCAGCACAATTTCCAGGAAAAGGGCATTTAGCATTAATTTGTTGTGATTTTCCTGAATCTATACTTTATTAAATCTGTGGGCTAACTAAGAAGATTATTGGACAACAAAAATGCGTTCAAGCTGTGCAACTATCACAATTGCAACACAGTCATCATGAAGGTCACCCTTTGCTGTTTTGAGGTTGGTTGGGGAGAGAATAAAAGGAGAAGGAATATGATATTCTCACTCCTTTGTCATCCCCAGTGAAACAATTTGCCATCCAAGCCACACTTTCTTACTATTTTTAGTGGTATACAATATTAGTCATAACATATGCATCCTTTTATGTCACAACATTGAAGAGGCAGGATTCCTGAGCCATTTGCAGAGTTGCCAAGTTACCCAGTTCCAGGAGTGAGATTTTTTTGCCACGTCTGGTTTTCAATTTGCATTGCAATGCAGTATGGCATTTGTAGTCCCTGATGTTACCCATTGAAATTAGTGCTGCAGTTCCCATAATGCATCAGAATGAGATTGTCAGAAATCCAGGACTTCTGGAAATGGGTAACTTGGTAACTCTGCACTTGTGAGTCTCAAAGCTGTATGGACTTGGTTTGTCAAACTGGCAGCAGATAACACAGGAAGTCCCTGATTAGTGTTCAGTACAATTGTGGATTGTTGCAGTGGATAATGGAGGTCATTGATTCAGCTGAGGATTTTCACAACAGTCAACATCCGTGTTGGTATGATTGGAGGCAATCGCTTTCACTGTGAGTGATCCCACTGGCAAGTAGTCCAGATATTAACAACCTAAGAGCATAAAAACAAAGGATGTCCTCTGTTGGATCAGACAACAGATTTATTGAACCTAGCATTCAACATCTGATTGGAAATGGCTACTTACTGACTCCATTGCTACCTTGTCTGGGGAAATTATGCAAACTCCTGGCCTCTCCACTGCAATATGGGTCTATCACATTATTTATATTCTCTTATATACTGTGCTATTCTGCATCAGTGCAGTTTACATTGAACAAACTGAAATTACATTGAACAGGGCATTATAACTTGGAGATAACTATTTTACAGGAAACATGCCTATGGAGGGTTAAGTGGCTTGCCCAAGACCACAAGGAGCACCTGTGGGACTAGAAACCCCAGTTCTTCTGGCCCAAGGTTGCTGTCCTCTAGTGGGATTTGAACCATTGACCTTCCAGACTGAAGTACCTTGCCCCAACCACTAGGCCACTCCTCCACTCTGCTTGTTGGTACAATCTTCTGGAATATGATGGACAGGGCCGGCCCAAGGGTTTCTGTCACCCTAGGCAGACCCTCCATGCCACCCCCAAAGGATTGCTGTGCTGCCCACTTCGCCATGCCATTCCTGCTCCCCGCATCCATCTTCTCACCTGGGGGAGAGGAGGTGGGCACAGCGATCCATCTGCTGCAACGAGCCATAAAGTGCCTGCTCACTTTAAAGCCCAATACAGCAGAGGCCCCAGTGGGTGGCATTGCCCTCCCCAGTGAAGCAACAGTTCAGCACCGCCAAGCCTGTCATACTGCTCCCCCTGACATCCGTCTTCTCACCTGGGGAAGGGGAGGTGGCACAGCCATCTCTCCACTGGATTAGGCTTTTAAGTGAGTGCCCTAGCGTGAACACTTTAAGACTGGACACAGTGGAAAAATCACTGTGCCACTGCCACCCCCCCATCCAGGCAAGAAGATGGATGCTGGGGGTGGCATAGTGGGCTGGGCGGCACTGAACTGTAGCCTCACCAGGGGGGCTGATGCTGTCCATCAGGGTCTGACACCCTAGTGGACTGCATGGACCGGCCCTAATGACTGAGTATACATCCCTAAATATGACAGGAACCAGCACCTACAGACTATGTAACAATGGAGGACTGGCAGGAAGCAGTGATTGCTCCTGAGTCATCAACCCCTCTCCCCCTCGTAATTTGATAGATAAAATCTTCTCAGACAAACAGGAGGGTAGGGGGAGAGTAGTCTGGGGGCTTGAATGAGGTATCAGGCAACACTTTAAATCCAAAAAGGAGAATTTGTGCCTAATACCAGATGAAGGCAGCAGCCCAGAAACTGCAGAAGCCATTTAAATAGCATATAGAAAAGTCAAAGGCATGAACATAAGGCAAAATGAAGCTAATTATACATGCCGGGTTCCATATTAAGATTTATGACTTTGGAAAATAACCTTGGAGTCAAGGAGGATAATTTTATATAGGTAAGTTGTGTTGTGTGCCTGGAAATGAGCCACTGAAAAATATACCTCTATTATACAAACTGTATAGTAGCAGCTATATAGTTTCTACCCCTCAAATTATACATTTACTGGTTAAAAGTATGTGCAAAGATTTGTGTGCATATATTTCGGTGAGAGATGCACACTAAAGTGCTTGAGTAGGGACATTAGCAAAGCAGCCTCAGGAGTGAGGAAACACAATTTTCAATCAGAAGACACTCCCCTTCTAGCCCATCTAATTGTGGGCCATAAGGAATGCCTATTCCGCAATCTAAAGACCAGTAAAAGTCAGGCCTGGCAGTGACTTGTTCACGTCTATTACCACTGGGCATCATGCCCACATGAGGTAAGAGCTCAAAAGGGTGGGGCAGAATGTCCCGTAGGATAGTTATAGAGAAGGGGGGCATGAAGGCCACCTTCAAGGGAAAGGTCATGTTGTACTGTATAGTCTAGGTTTCTGCACTACTAAGATGAAACCACTGTCCTCCATAGGCAATAAGATGCCAGACAGACACACTCTGTCCTTGGTATCTTGCTAGTAACTCAGTCATAGAGTACACAAGATAATGTTACCCTGAAGAAATTAAAGAAGCACGCAGCAACACTTGTCACCTATGTGAGGATTTTAAATGCAGGAAAGGGATTGTAAGTGACTAGATGAGGTTTCCCAGGGATGTCCTCCTGCCAAACATGGCCAATAGACTCACAAAAGGTATGGCCAGGTTTTAATACATTCAGAAGGATTCAAATTCTGGAAGCAGGATGTCTAAGCCATCCGGATGTCCCTGCTAAAGATGGGGCCGTTAGGACCCGATTCTGGTCCACGGGAACTAAACATTCTCGCGGGAGCCATAATCAGGGCCGAGGACGGCCCTGCATGCCCCTCCAGCCTGTGGGGACATCCTCCCCACAGGCGTCCCGGACTACTGCGGCTCTGGACCCCAAGATCCCGCCATCCGACCCACGGCTTGCCTCCTTTGGCCTTGATCAGGCGGCAGGGACCCCCCCGCACCTGCCCCTGGCCCCGGTGGTGGCTGCTATGCCCCAATTTGCCTAAAGAAACTGCTTATACCACCTCTGAGGTGGTATAAGCAGTACAGATCAGCAGGCCTGGCAGCACGTACAGGGCCATGACCTGAATCAGCCCTGTATGTGCTGCCGGGCGGCCCGCTCCCTCCCCACTCCCTCCCGCTCCCTGCTGTCTTTCCCCTTCCTGTAGCACAGGACATATAGGAGAGCTGGTGCGAGAATAGGGTTTAGGCGGATTGCAGGGCTGCACGTCCCAGTGGGACATACAGCCCCACAACCCACAATATAGAATGAGGGCCATTATCTATTCAAGGAGGCATGCCAAAATACAGTATAACCTACTTTTGGTTCTTTTCAGGATATATACAGGGTGGCCCAAAAAAAGCGAGAACATCTCGTAAATTAAAAGCTTGTCTATTACACTCTAGTGACACACTTACAATCCTAAAACTGTATCGCATCCCACTATGAAATTGCTACTATTTATTTGTCAGACTTTTTTTTATCAAGAGTGCTGCTATTAATCAGCTCCCATCAATCCATCAGTCCATTTTATTATTAAGCATTAAAAGCGGTAAAGCTCTTTAGATTTCTGAACTTCACATTTCTTGCCAGGAAAGGTTTTCAACAAATAAGTTTTCTTAACTTCATATTTCTTGCCGACTACGATCTCAGTGGACCACAATATCGTGTTTTGAAGTGTAAATCTCGTACTTCTGCTTCAGAGCTCCATTTAATAAATATTGAAAGCTAAAGTTTATTTTGACCAAACTGTTAATTTATCTTCATTAGACAAGGGGCTCCATATCCATCCCTTCCATGTGCTGTATGTAATAATCCCTTCAATGAATCTATGCATTTCTGACTTCAAAACTTCTTGCACATCCTCAAGTCCTTCACATTAGTGAGCATCCTTGGTTCCTGGCAAGAAACATGAATTTCAGAAATCTAAAGCGCTTTAGTTTTTAATGCTTAATAATAAAATGGACTGATGGATTGATGGCAGCTGATTAATAGCAGTCCTCTTGATAAAAAAAGTCTGACAAATAATTAGTAGCAATTTCATAGTGGGATATGATACAGTTTCAGGATTGTGTGTACTGGAGACAGGCATGCCAGGGCTCTAAGGCTCACATATGAGACTAGGCCCCAATGCATTGCAGACATGCTACCTATATGATCGATTTTGATGTGATCTCTCTCTCTCTCTCTTTATAGAGGATAATTTTGAAGACTTGGGATTGATATATGTGGCTGCACCATGAAGCCTAGTTAAGGAAAATGCAGGCAGATGAGAAGCAGGTCCACCTCAAGGCTGCTTCATACCTTACCATCCCTGCATATCCACTAAAATCCATCCTGACATACCCACTAAAGCCCATCCTGAAGATGGTTCTATCTGTAGGCCTTGGTTCGTGCATGCATAGTAAAATAACACTTACTTTAATATAACAGTAAGAACATAAGACTTTCCATACTAGGTCAGACCAAAGGTCCTTTAAGTCCAGTTTCCTGTTTCTAACAATGGCCAATCCAAGTCACAAGTACCTGGCAGGATCCCCAGCTTGTCTCTGTGGACAAAACATAGGAGTTGTGCAGCAAAGCTTTCCTAATAAAACCTCTATCCTCTGCCATGATCACTGACTTCCATTCTTCTTTATATCTTCATGGACTACAACTTCTAATACATATGCCACTCCGGAAAGCTTGCCTTAACAAAATACTTTATAATTCCTATTACCACTCAGGAATTGCAACCGACTTCCCAAACCATTCCCTTCCTATTGCCCATTCCTTGCTTGTCTCTGATGAACCTATATCCCTGATGGTTGCCCCAGCTTCAACAACAGACATCTATCTAGAGAAACGCAACTGACAGATGTAGTTACCACCACAATCCCAACTTCCACCTTTCAGATATTAAAAAAAGTCAATGCCACACAGCCAAGCAACAGAATACCACCACATATGCACTGACCATAAAGTGGGGATAAAACCTCAAACTCCTGACTGCATCCCTCAACCAAAAAGGGCTACAGTCCAAAAATCATCTCCAAGAAGATTGCCTCTTCACTTAAAATACCCAGAGAAAACGTACTGCGGTACAAAGAAAAATAAATCTCAGAGTGACATACAATCCGGAGCTGGAAAAAACTACAAAATCATAAAAGGACTTCAGCAACCACTCTAGGAGAATGAATTACCGTGAGATATTTCTTACTCCATCAATGCTGGTTTTCTGACAACAACCCAGTCTCAAGCAAAAATTAGTGAAAAGCAAGCTCTCAACAGGAGCCCAAATTGAAGAAAATGGCACAGATCCCTACAATATAGCAAGATGCAAAGTGTGCCAGGCCCAGCACATATCAGAGAACCCCTTCAGTTACCCAAATAGGAAAAACATTTAACATAAGAGGATCCTACTCATGTTCTTCCTCTACTGTAGTATACGTTTATCAATGCAGAAAATGTGAAGAATGATACTATGGGACTCTTACTAAAGGATGCTAAGGTGTAGCACCTAATGCACCAATAGCTCCAAAACCATGGTGCATTAGGAACAACACAACCATGTGAACTTTCAGGGGTGCAGACAGCATTTTCCCAGCAGTTAACAAAAAACCTTATCCTAACATGCGCCAATTAGTGCCAATGCACTTAACTCCACCTATTGAGGTGGCATTGGATGAACCCATGCTAGTCGCCCGGGAGGCAGTTAGCAAGTAGTATGTACCTTGCACTAACTCTCCAGAGCTCATCATGCCAGCTCTCCGCTCCTAACCTGTACACTCGTGCCCTTAATGTGGGATACACAGTTAGCATGAGAAATGGATCACACTAACTATAATGGCCCTACGCTACCTAGCAAAAGTTTTTTCATCTTTTGATCACCCATTTATCTCTCCTGGGCATGTGCATTTTGGGCCTGTTTGGGTACCTACAAATGAAGGGTGTGCACAATTCATTTGCATGTGCAAAAAAGATGTAGTGTGCAGAATAAACAAAAAATTACAATGAGTACAAAAAACTCCTGTGGTTCATTTTCTTTTAAAACAAAGGGGTATGTTTACTAAACCCTCTTAACGTGCGCGCCGCGTTAGTCTGCAGGACGCCATAAACGGAGTGGGCGGTCCAGTCAAAAGTAGCAAAAAGGGATTAGCGCGCGCTGCGCTGCGCACTCTTGTGCGCCGCGCACATTAGCGCACAAGAAACGCGCGCGGCAAGCATAAGCAGGCGCGCTGATGTGCAAGCAGAGTAACAGGGCTGCAGTGCAATGGTGCAGACACTGACAGATGGTACAGGGGTCATGGGTTCAATTCCCCCACTGTGCCCAATGAATAATGCTGGCTGAGGCACTACCATTTATGTATAATATTGCATTATGAGGCTTTTTAATTTTATTTTAATTACTGCTGCTAGCAAACGCACTCTCAAAGCGCTGTAACATAAGGTGCTGCATAAGGCACCCCATAAGGTACCCCAGAGGGCACATTTTAAAGTGCACTGTCCGCCACGGCACCCTACAATGTTGCTTAAAGGGTGGCTTGCGTGCATCAGTGATGCTGAGAGCTAAACTATCCGTAGTTTAACTACTGGCAGGGTCTCCCAAGATGGACAGGTCTCAGCTGAGGTGCCAGACGAAGACAAACCACCCATCTGGGCAGCAGCAGAATGGGATAGTGTTGACGGCGGAGGATCACATTTCTGTGACAACGGCAACAACACCAAACTTAAACTGCGCGGAAGGAAGGCCCGGCAATCTACTTCTGTATCTTGCCATGAAAACCCAATGGATAGTTACAACAAAACAAATTGTGCTATGGTGCTGGAAGATGAGACTCCCAGGTCGGAAGGCACTCAACTAGCTACTGGGGAAGAGCTGAAGACTTTTCAGAGTAAAGCCAGCATTTATGATGTGGTTGGATCAAAGCCCTCGGGAAGTCTGACTGCTGATGTAGCTGCGCATGAAATGAGAGTCAGAAGCTGTAAAGATGTCTTACACATTGGAACATGGAACGTACGAAGCATGAACCAAGGGAAGTTGGAGGTGGTCAAGAATGAAATGGAACGTGTACAACTTGATCTGTTGGGTGTCAGCGAACTGAAATGGACTGGCATCGGGCACTTTGCATCAGATGATCACATGGTCTACTATGCTGGAAATGAAAGACAAAGAAGAAATGGTGTTGCGTTTATAATAAAGAAGAAACTTGCAAGAACTGTAATGAAATACAATGCAGTCAGCGAACGCTTAATCTCTATTCGTCTACGAGGATTGCCTATCAACACAAGTATAATTCAAGTATATGCCCCAACAACAGCTGCAGAAGAGAATGAAATTGAAGAGTTCTATGAACAAGTACAAGCTGAAATTGACAGAACATGCAAACAGGATATCCTGATAGTCATGGGTGACTGGAACGCAAAAGTTGGCAACAAAGAAGAAGGCAAAGTAGTTGGAAAATATGGACTTGGCAACAGAAATGAAGCTGGAGAAAGATTGATAGAATTCTGCAAGACCAATGATCTATTCATCTCAAACACCTTCTTCCAGCAACACAAGCAGCGACTGTACACATGGACTTCACCCAATGGATTGTATAAAAATCAAATTGACTACATCTGTGGAAGTCAACGATGGAAAAGCTCTGTAACATCAACCAAGACAAAACCTGGAGCTGACTGTGGTACAGATCATCAACTACTAGTATGCAAACTGAAGCTAAAGTTGAAAAAGAGCTCTAACCACTCATGAATGCAACCAAATATGACCTTGAGAATGTACCACTGGAATTTAAAGACTGCCTGCAAAATCGATTTGCTGCTTTAGATACAAATGACAGAGCTCCGGAAGAGTTATGGAATGACATCAAGAAGGTTGTGCTAGAAGAAAGCGAAAAGTCTCTACAAAAGGTGAAAAAGCAAAAACGGCCAAAATAGATGACGGAAGAAACTCTGAAAATTGCCCAGAAACGCAGAGAAGCTAAAGCCAAAGGAGAAAGAAAGACAATCGTAGAACTCAACAGAGATTTCCAACTTGCAGCAAGACAGGACAAGGAAAAGTACTACAATGACACTTGCAAGGAAATAGAAGCAGAAACTATTAGAGGAAGAACAAGATCGGCTTTCCTAAAGCTGCGAGAGTTAAAGAAAAAGTTCCAGCCTCGAATTGGAATGTTACAAGATGCTCAAGGTTCTATGTTGAATGATGCTGAGAAGATCAAGAAAAGGTGGAAGGAGTATACAGAGTTTTTATATGATAAAGATCAAGTGGACCAACAGCCGTTTCAACCTATACCTTATGATCAGGAACCATTGGTGATGAAAGAAGAAGTTGAAGCAGCATTGAAAGCCTTATCAAAGAACAAAGCACCAGGCATTGATAGCATTCCCATAGAAGTATTGCAGCAATCTGATGCAGCTGTTACCGTACTTACACGGCTCTGCCAAGAAATATGGAAGACAACATCATGGCCAACTGACTGGAAAAGATCTGTGTTTATACCAATACTAAAGAAAGGTGATCCAACTGACTGTGGAAATTATCGCACAATCGCTCTGATCCCACATGCCAGCAAGATTCTACTGAAGATTATTCAAAAGAGGCTACAGCCATACCTAGAACAAGAACTACCTGAAGTGCAAGCAGGGTTCAGGAAAGGGCGAGGAACGAGAGACATCATTGCGGATGTGAGATGGATCCTTGAAAAGACTAAAGAATACCAAAAGGATATCTATTTGTGCTTTATCGACTATAGCAAGGCTTTTGACTGTGTAAACCATGAGAAACTCTGGACCACATTAAGAAGAATGGGTATACCAGAACACCTGATCGTTCTCTTGCGCAATCTGTACATTGATCAAGAAGCAACAGTTCGAACGGAACAAGGAGAAACAGAATGGTTTAAAATAAGCAAGGGTGTAAGACAAGGCTGCATACTTTCCCCCTGCCTGTTTAATTTATATGCAGAACAAATCATCAGAGAAGCAGGACTGTATGAAGACAACAGAGGTGTGAAGATTGGTGGAAGACTCATCAACAACCTTCGCTATGCTGATGATACCACATTACTGGCTGAAAGTGAAGATGATCTGAAACATTTGCTTCTCACAATCAAAGAACATAGTCTCAAAATGGGCCTGCACCTTAATGTAAAGAAGACAAAGATCATGACAACTGGCAAAATCAACAGGTTCATCGTTGAAGGAGAAGAAATTGAAATCGTGAACAACTTTAACCTACTTGGATCAACTATGAATAACGAAGCAACAAGCAGTCAAGAAATCATACGACGCATTGCTCTTGGCAGAATGGCTATGAAAGACCTAGATAAGATTCTCAAGAGCAGAGATGTCTCTCTCCATACAAAGATTCGACTTGTTCAAGCCATGGTATTTTCAATAACATCATATGGATGTGAAAGCTGGACAGTGAAAAAGACAGACAGGAAGAAAATTGATGCCTTTGAATTATGGTGCTGGCGGCGAATACTGTGTATACCATGGACTGCCCGAAGAACAAACCAGTCGGTACTAGAGGAGATCAAACCTAAGCTTTCTTTAGAAGCTCAGATGACAAGACTTCGACTTTCATACTTCGGACACATCATGCGAAGAGAGAGATCATTAGAGAAAGACATCATGCTTGGCAAGATAGAAGGTCAACGCAAAAGAGGAAGGCCAGCAATGAGATGGATCGCTACAATAACAGCAGCTACGGGTACCAGCCTGTCAACAATGAGCCGCCTGACTGAAGACCGAACACAATTTAGGATAGCTATCCAGAGGGTCGCCATGAGTCGACTCCGACTCGACGGCACTTAACAACAACAACAACAACATAGGGTGCCCTATGAGGCACAGCAAGGTCATAGCACTATTTTTGATGGCAGCACTGTGCATTTAAATGCATGAAAATCTTAAGTAGGTGCGCTGATATGCAAAGAGGAGCAGCAGTGTAGCCCAATGGTTAAGGCACTGACTGATAATACAGGGGTCATAAGTTCAATCCCCAGTGTGCCTAATACTAAAGGCTGGCTGAGGCATCAGCTTTGACATGTAAGTATTGTTTCCTGCAGCACTTTATTTGTATTTTATTAATTGCTGCCAGCAAACACACGCTCAAGTGCCATAACCTAAGGTGCCGCATAAGGCACCCTATAAGGCACTCCATAGGGCACATTATAAAATGCACTGTCCACCACGGCACCCTATAATGTCCCCTATAGGGCACCCTATAAGTCGCTCCGTAGGATACCGTATAGTGCACCTGAAGATAATCCTAACACAGAGAAAACCACCGATCATCAGTCACTCACTGACCCTACCTAGACAAGGCATAAAATCTTTCCCACACATTCACATTGCTCACCTAGTTAAGCTTACTCTTTGAAAGCAATTACTTGTCGCTAATGTGAATAACTGTAATTTAATGTAAATATATCCCATTACTGTTGATATACTGTTGGTAGCCTGTTATCTCATTGTATTTTTTGAGTTACATTTAATAGTTGAATGTTCATTGTTCTAAATCTGTTCTATGTAAAATAATAGTACTCTATTATTAAAGTTTATGTTACCTGTAAACCGCCACTGATCGCTGGAAGTGGCGGTATCGAAAAGATGTATAAATAAATAAATAAATAAATTATATGGGCGGTAACCATAAGGTGCCTTATAGGGCACCCTATAAGGCACCTTATGGGTACAGTACGCTGAGGGTGTTTTTGCTGGCAGCACTAATGTATATTAAAAATAGATAATGCTTTGGACAGCCCTATCAAATAACCACACTGTGGGTTTGAACCCATAACCTCTGGTTCCACAGGCAGTGAAGTAACCAGTGGGCTACAGCTCCTAGCATCCCCCTGGCTGGCTGCAGAAGGACTGCATGTCACCACACAAACAGTCTTCTGTGGTCATCAGGATAGGGTTAGCCCACCCATACCCATGATGCACTGCACATGCAAATCAGCCGTCTACAGATGAACACAAGATGGGGTATGCACCCCCACAGCACCTCGGCCTGGTAGGGGGAACTGACCATGTGTGTTACTGGCACAGAGTAGCTACACACCGTCACATTGTGCGGGTACTGTGCTCACCCTGAGGGTGCGGTGGGGCACCCAGCACCAGGTCCACAGCACCTTCCATGGCAGAAATAGGCCATGCTGTAGGTCCCCAGTAGTGCTAGTGTGTGAGATAGATAGTTCCTGCAGACACACTTTGGATACATCTGCATTTCTCAGTCAGGTTTGACCCTTATGGGCCCATAGGCAGATTATGTACCACCACCCAACTCATTCTCTGGGGCTGAGGGTGGGGAAACAGGGTCTCCCGCTGGCAGATCCACATTTTACATCCCTGCAATGGCAGCAGTAGAGGGGACCACCAACCGCAGTCCTGCTGGGGAACAGACACCCTACAGGGCAGTCAATGCAGCTCTGCACACATCTATAAAGCAATAGCAGACAGACATTAGGCCCAGAAATACTCAGCAGCACCCCACCACAATCAGATATTCTCCTGCAACCACTGCACTCTGCAAGGTGTTCCAACAAGACACATACTAGCTGCAGACAGTCTGATAGCTAGTCCATAGGGCATGTTATTGGAGGAGATGCATACACACCAAGCAGATAAGTCAGTGATTGGGCCCCCAAAAGGAAACCCATAAATATCACATGAGAGAAACACTATGGGGGAGCCTAGCCATGCCATGGTCACTGCACAGTCAGGGTGAGAGTGATCTCCCAGCAGAACATGCTGTGGCCACCCTGTCTGTGCAGGTGGTGGCTGGGCACTACAATATCACAGCAAGTGCCCTATGTCCTGTGCAGATGCATCCTGGCCAGGCCACCCTGTCCGGGCTATACCCATGGTACCTTGCTCCTCATTATGCACATTGGCAGGCCAATACTGGCAACAGTGCTGGCAGTGTGGGCTGTGGAGGGTGTTTGCAGCCACCACACACTGGATAGACAGACACACACTCCCACACCTATGCCAGCATTGTGCTACTATAGAGGTATTTAGCAGCCCTGGCCACCACACCAGTCCTGGGCACAGTGCAGGCATGGATATGGTACGCAATACTGGTGGGGGTCACTCCCCAGCGTGGTAAACACTGTCAGAGACCAGACCTGAAGCACACTCCACAGACATCAGAAAGGTTGCTATGATGCAGCTCAATCAGCAAACTGTGCTTAATGTAGGAATTGCTATCTGCCAGTAATCATAGCAAACGTTTGATAGCTGTGTACCGTATTCCCAGGTGTAGGGTGGCATTGCTAAGGTATGCAAGTGCTAGTATTGGGAGATGCACGCAGGGCCCAATGTCCTGCCTCTCCAGGAGGCATTGGCTAATGGAGCCTGTGGGTGTGGGTGTGTCTGCCCCTGTTGGCTGCTACTTTACGGCAGAGGTTCCCAACTCCAGTCCTGGTGTGCCAAACACTGTTCGGGTTTTCATGCTGTCCCTCATGAATATGCATGAGATACATCTGCATACCATGGGGGTGGTGCATAGATATGCAGCACAGGCATCTTTATTAGAGGCAGCATGGAACCTGAATGGTGTTTGGCCCTCCAGGACTGCATTTGGGAGACTCTGCTCTAGGTAATGCGCCTGTTTATGGTGTCTTTGCTCTGTAGGGTAAAATGTGGGTGTTTTGGGCATGTTTACGTCATCTGCAATAAAGGCTTTGTCTGTATTAGCACGTTGTAGTAGTGGGTAAAATTTGGGGACTGGGTTGGCAGGCATCATAGCTGGGACTTGAACCTGTGACCTTCTGCCGCCAAACACACTGGTTGCGTGCACTGCACCACCATGTTGCCACTGAGACAGTGCATTCCCTGGTGATACCATGACTGTTTGTCCAGCAGGGCCTGTCTGTTGCAGTGCATGGCACCCACCTACACAGGGCTAGGCCATGGTCTCCTCTGGGCAGCTGCCATTGCCCCCCTCCACCACCAGTACCCCTCTGCCACCATGCTAACATGCCCTTCTTCTGGTGGTGCTGGTGGTGTGCAGTCTCAAGCCATCCAGTGTGCAGGTATGTGGCTGCCTATGGTGCGTGTTCTGGGGTAGGGGTGCCTGCATAGACGTCCACGCTTCCCCCCAACACTGCCTGCCAATGTTCTGTGCCCTTGGAGGTACCTGCTGGGTACTATCCCCTGTGACACTGTGATAGACACGCTCATGCCCATGTTGGGCCCTCCTCAGTTGCTGTCTGGCTGCTGTACAGTTTCAGCATTCCTAAGTGCCACCTAGGCATCTGCCTAGTCCGCACTGTGCCCCAGCTGCACCACAGCATGTGCCGCCTGCAGCCCTCTGTATCCCCTTTCCCAGCATCTGTCCAGTTGCCCATTCTGACATGCCCGCCCTGCTGGTGTGGGACATGTGCATGCCATAGGAAACCTGTCCAATGGAGAGGGAAACCCTGATCAGTGCTATTTCACTGTGGGATCATTCACCTTGTATGGGGACAGAACGTAGACCATTCCAAAATTCATATCTTTTTTGGGGGGCTTTCTTGGGAGTGTTTTTTGATGTTTACCATTACTATCACTATTGCCCAGCTTGATTATGATTTTTTTTTATTTTGTTGGGGTCATTTTCAATGTTTATTTGCACTTTTGTTCCGTGCACATGTATCACACTTATCACTTTTTTGAAGGTTTCCCTGGTTTTGCTGTACATTGCTGACAGAAATGGTTTCTTTTCCCCTTTAAATCAGCTCTAACGCGATGTTTTCACTTGCGTTAGTTTTGGCCTCGGATTTCACATCGCTAATGTGCGGGGAGCCTCTCCCCTCCCACTCTCCGCCCATTGACCCCTTCTCTCCGCCCCTGGGGAGCCTTCCTCCGTCCTCCGGGAGCCTTTCCCCGCCTTCAGCGCTCGTTTGCGCTGCTGTGTGCGTGAGCGCGCACTACGGCACATTTGTGCCCCGTAAAGCATCATTAGCGCGCGCTAAGGTACCTTAGCGTGTGCTAATTGCACAGCGCGCACGTTAAGAAGGTTTAGTAAACATACCCCAAAGTTTATTTTGGCCCTGCACTTGCTTAACCTCTCCCACTGTTCACTGCTCCTCCCAGCAGACACTTTTTTCCTTTGAGAGCATCGCAGGAATATTTTCATGATTTACTTATAATCTGGTATTTATCATCTTTTGCTCATACTGTCTTGATATGAGTAAGAAGGTTTTAACCTTCAAAAATTAGTCAAAAAGTGCATTGCCAGTCCAAATTATTTTCTTTTCAAATAGAAGAACATGCCTTAGCGAGACAAATCAAAGGTCCATCAAGTCCACTATCTTGTTTCCAACAGAGGGCAATCCAGGTACATAGAAACATAGAAACATGGGTACTGTGTGATAGAACTAGTAGTGAGGGGGAGTGGCTTCCTTTCCAAGATGGCGACAGAGTTGTTCTGAGGCGGAATGCCTAAACGAAAGGGCAAGCAGCAGAAGGCTCCTCCCGCGGAGCCTTCTTTGGCAAAACCCTCTCTTTCCACTGGAACTGGTCCGATGGATTGCTTCATTCAATTATCCAGGCAACAAGTTGGGGAGATACGAGCGGCATTTGGAGTACCGATTGAGGGAGATATGGTGTCTCCTGCCTTGGATGTGACTCTCTCCCCGGATGGACGTACTCCGCCCTCTCCCCCAAACATACCGTCACTTCCTCCTTCTGGCGCTACTGCGGCTCCCTCCGAAATGGTGGACGCTGTCGTGTGCGAGCGGGGCCCGACTGAGGTGAAGGCCGGTAAGCAGCTGGTGACAGCTATCACTGCGGAAGTTTCAGGGTTTCTGCCATCTGTTGAGGGCGTTGGAGCTACTCAGAGTTTGACTGGGCCTAAGGGAGAGGAAGTTTCCTTGCCGTCTGGGAATGTGCTGCCTGTTGGCTTTACCCTGTCACGGCCCTCGGTCATATCCCTGGACAGTATTTGGGACGCAATTTCACAATTAGCCTCTGCTGTGACTCAACAGTTAGTAGTGACTGTTTCTCGAGTGTCTAAGCTTGAGGAATCCTCGTCTAAGTCCCAAGCCGAACTATTGGATGTTCACGCTCAGGTTACTATTAATACTCAAGATTTAAAATGTATGGTTGATGTTACTGAGTCCTTGGTAAGAGAAAATGTGGGAATGCGGCTGAAACTGGAGACTTTGGAGAATGTCACTAGATCTACTAATGTGCGGTTATTAAATTTTCCTATGGTTCCTTTGGTTTCTCCTGTCGAATTGTTCAAGAGATATCTGCAAGAAGCCTTGAAGGTTTCGTCTGACTTATTGCCTCCTATAACTAAAGCCTATTTCTTACCTGCTGGTAAGAGAATGGGGAAAAAAGTAGTTGGCTCTTCAGAGTTGGAATTACTGGATGTTTCTGCCTTACTTCAAACTCCTAAGGATGAAGAAGTACCTGTCTCTACCCTGATAGTTGCTTTGGCTCTACCATCGGACAGAGACTGGCTCCTCAAGCTTTACTTCAAACAGCGATCTAACTTGTTTTTTGGGAAAAAAATTGCGCTCTTTCCTGATGTATCTAGGGAGACACAAAGAAGGCGTAAGGCCTTTTTGATTCTTCGTCCAGGGGTAAATCGGCTGGGTGCTATGTTCACGCTTAGATATCCTTGTAAATGTGTAATTGTTTTTCAATCACAGAAGTATGTTTTCTTTCAGCCGGAGGATCTTTCCTCCTTTATTAGTGCTCATATTATAACTTCATCCCCTATTGAGTAGCTTACTCCTATGTATAGTATTGCTTGGTTCTCTGTCGCCCTCTGGTAGTTTGATTGTGTTTTTTCTTTCCTTAGTGTGCGGGGGTTGTCCCTGACCCTTGTCACAATTTTCCCTTCCTCTCCCCCCCAATATACATTTTAGGGGACTAACGTTATCCTGCTTAATTCTTATTTCTTTGTTTGGAATATTTCCTTTGTTAATTGTAAATGACTGCAGGTTTAACTTCTGTACAAGTGAATGCTTGATTTATTGTATAAATGCATAAATATAAAATAAAAAACAAAAAAAAAAAAAACAAAAAAAAAACAGAAACATAGAAACATGACAACAGAAAAAAGACCACATGGCCTATCTAAACTGTCCTTCCATATCAACCACTAGAACATTCACTTTTTTTCCTTTAGAGATCCTCTATTTTTGTCCCATGCTTCTCTGAATTCAGATACTGTCCTCATCTCTACCACCTCCACAGGAAGACTATTCCACGGGTCCATCACTCTTTCCATAAAGAAATATTTCTGCATATCACTCCTGAATCTATCCCCTTTCACCCTCATCCTATGTCCCCTCATAGCAGAGCTTGCTTTCAATCGAAAAAGGCTCTCCTCCTGCGCATTTATGCCACAGAGGTATTTAAACGTCCCAATCATATCACCTTTATCCTGCCTTTCCTCTAAAGTGTACATATTAAGATTCTTAAGTCTGTCTTCATATGTTTTATAATGAAGACCACTAACCATTTTAGTAGCCACCCTCTGTATGGACTCCAGCCTGTTTATATCCTTTTGAAGGTGCGTTCTCCAGAATTGCACACAATACTCAAAATGAGGTTGCACCAAAGACTTATACAGAGGCACTATCACATTCTTTCTTCTGCTGGTCATTCCTCTCCCTGTGCACCCAAGCATCCTTCTAGCTTTTGTCATCACCTTTTCTACCTGTTTAGTTACTTTAAGATCATCAAACACAATCACGCCTAGGTCCCGCTCTTCTTTAGTGGACAAAAGTACTTCACCCCCTATATTATATTGCTCCCTTGGATTGCTGCAGCTCAAATACATGACAAATCTCAGCTTCCAAATTCTAGACCATTCTTAAAGCTTAGCTAGATCCCTCCTCATGTTATCTATACCTTCCTGGATGTCTACTCTATTTTTGTATCATCCGCAAAGAGGCAAAACGTATCTGACAGCCCTTCTGCTATATCACTAACAAAGATGTTAAAAATAATAAGACCAAGGACAGATCCCTGGGGCACATCACTGGTAACCTCCTTCTCATCAGAGTGAGCTCCATTTACCTGTACCCTTTGTCGCCTACCACTCAACTGATTTCTAACCCAAGCAGTAACTTTAGGGTCAATCAATTTGTTTATAAGTCGCCTGTATCGGTCTCAAAGGCTTTACTGAAATCTAAATACAGCACATCTAGGGCTCTCCCTAAGTCCAATTCCCTGGTCACCCAGTCAAAGAAATCAATCAGATTTGTCTGACAAGACCTGCATCTGGTGAATCCATGCTACCTCAGATCCTGTAATATGCTGGACTACAGAAACCTCACTATTTTCTCTTTCAGCAGAGCTTCCAATACTTTACTCACCACTGATGTTAAACTAAACGGCCTGTAGGTTTCAACCACATCCTTACTTTCGCTTTTGTGTAAAGGGACCACATGTGCCTCTCTCCAGTCCTTTGCCATCACTCCCAATTCCAACGAGGCATTAAAAAGGTCAGTCAGTGGAGCTGCTAGAACGTCCCCAAGTTCCCTTAGTATTCTAGGGTGTATCCCATCTGGTCCCATCGCTTTGCCTACTTTAAGTTTAGCTAGTTTCTCATGAACACAGTCTTCTGAAGATTATTCAAGATGCCCCTCGCATTGGTTCCTGTTTGTGGGTGTTTTCTGAGGTCTTCATCTGTGAACACAGAACAGAAATATTTGTTAAGCAATTCCGCTTTAACCACATCAGCTTCTACATATTCCTCCCCTTCACCCTTGAGTCTGACAATACCACTTTTGCCCTTCCTCTTCTCACTAACATATCTGAAAAATGTCTTATCCCCACATTTAACTGCATTGGCTATTTCCTCCTCTTTTTTTGAATCGTTGCTTTCCTGACTACTTTGCTAGCTTCTCTAAGTTTTTCCAACTATAGATGCCTGTCTTCCTCTCCCCGTGATCTTTTGTATTTTATGAAGGCCCTCCTCTTTTTCTTCACTTTTTCAGCTACTTCTTTCGAAAACCATAATGGTCTCCTTTTCCTTTTACCTTTGTTTACCATTTTAACAAAAAGGTTGGTCACCCTTAAAATATCCCCTTTCAGTTTTGCCCACTGTTTTATTTTACATTCCCTAGCTGTTCCCATCTCGCTAACGACTCCCTGAGGTATTGGCCCTTCTTGGCAAAGTTAGTTTTCCTACAGTCTAAGGGGTATGTTTACTAAACAGCGCACACGTGCGCGGTGCACAGTAGCATACGCTAATGATGCACTTAAGTGCTCTTAAGTGCCCCGTACACGTGCACGTCACATTAACGGGCCCGCGCACGTGTGTGGGGCGCTGATGTGCGATAGAGGCGGGGAAAGGCGTATGGAGGGCGGAGGAAGGCCCCCGAGGGGCGGAGGGACGGGGTCAATGGGTGGAGAGTGGGAGAGGAGAGGCTCCCCGCACAGGAGCGGGGCTGAATTTCGGCAATAAAAATACCGCGAATGAAACCCTCGCGTTAGAGCCGATTTAAAGGGAAGAGAAACCATTTCCGTCAGCAATGTACAGCAAAACCGGGGAAACATGCAAAACGTGAGCAGTGTGATACATGTGCACAGAACAAAATAGCAAATATAAATTGCAAATGACCACAACAAATTCCAAATAAATTATAATCCAGCTGGGCAACAATGATATTAATGGGCAACCATAAAAAACACTCCCAAGAGGGGGGCGGAGCCTGATGTCCAGCGGGTTAGACGCTTCGCGCTGAAGCTCCCGAGGGGCCTACTCAGAATCCTGACTTAATATCTGCATAAACTTAATATTTTACTCCGACCTTGCCGGGGTGCCTTGGGGGGAATGGCGGCCCACAAACCAGTGCGCTTAGACTTCGGGTCTCCCTCTTCTTCACATGGAAAACGCTCCAAAACAGAGTTGTCTTCCCCACCAAAGATGGTTCCACTTCGGGTAAGCCCCGAAATGCAACAGGAGATCTTGGAGGAAATACGTGGTGTGAAGGAACTGGTACAGTCCAACGGAGAAGCGCTCCGAGCCATGCGAGAAGATTTCGGTATGCTTCAGGACCGGCTTGAAGGTCTTTCACTACGGCTGGACAACATGGCGGGGGTCCTCGATTCGCACGCGGTGCGCTTGGTGAACCTGGACAAGGCTGAGCGTCAGATACAGAATCTTCAAAAAGAGTTAGAGGATTGCAATAATCGAGCCCGTCGCAACAATGTAAGGCTCATAGGAGTACCAGAGGGGGCGGAAGCAGGAGATATCAGAGAATTTCTGGTCAAAACTCTCCCCTCCTTGCTGAAGATTACCTTTTGCAGAGATCTGGAAATTGACCGAGCATATCGTGCTCCTACCAATATCGCACTCAATCGGACGACTCCCCGGCCCATTATCTTTCGTTTACTGAGGTATCAGCAAGTTGAGCAAATTTTCAAAGCTGCCCGGGTGATTCAACATCTGAAGTTTGAAGATCATAAAGTCTCTTTCTTCCCCGACTTGGCAAAGCCCACAGTTGACCGGCGGAAGGGACTCCTTGCTTTTCGACCTAGACTTCAACAGTTGCAGGCTCGCTTTGGCCTCTTATATCCAGCGAAGCTCAGAGTGACTCTCCATAACCAAACTAGAACCTTCGAAGGGGGGGGCGGAGCCTGATATCCAGCGGGTAAGACGCTTCGCGCTGAAGCTCCCGAGAGGCCTACTTAGAATCCTGACTTAATACCTATACAAACTTACTATTTCGCTCCGGGTTGACCGGGGTACCTCGGGGGGGATGGCGGCCCATAAACCAGCGCGCTTGGACTTCGGGTCTCCTTCTTCTTCTCACGGAAAACGCTCCAAAACAGAGGTGTCCTCCCCACAGAAGATGGTTCCATTTCGTGAAAACCCCGAAATGCACCTGGAGATTTTGGAGGAACTACGCGGCGTGAAGGAATTGGTGCAGTCCAATGGAGAAGCGCTTAGAGCCCTGCGAGAAGACTTTGGAGTGCTCCAGGACCGACTTGAAAGACTCTCATTACGGCAGGACAATATGGCGGGGGTCCTCGATTCGCACGCGGTGCGCTTGGGCGCACTGGACAAGGCCGAGCGCCAGATACAGAATCTGCAAAAGGAGTTAGAAGATAGCAATAATCGAGCCCGTCGCAACAATGTGAGGCTCATTGGAATACCGGAGGGGGCGGAAGCGGGAGATATGAGAGAATTCCTGCTCAAAATTCTTCCCTCCTTGCTGAAGATCACCTTTCATAAAGAATTGGAAATCGATCGTGCACACCGTGCTCCTACCCACATGGCGCTCAACCGAACGACCCCCCGGCCTATTGTCTTTCGCTTGCTACGATGTCAACAAGTGGAACAAATTTTGGATGCTGCCCGGGCGAACCATCATTTGGAATTTGAAGGTCACAAAGTCTCCTTCTTCCCTGACTTGGCAAAGCCTACCGTTGACCGACGGAAGAAACTCCTTGCTTTTCGCCCTCGACTTCAACAGCTGCAGGCTCGCTTTGGCCTGTTGTATCCCGCGAAACTCCGAGTGACTCTCCACAACCAAACCAGGACATTCGAGGATCCTGATCTACTGTCAACATTTTTGGACTCCAAAGAGGCAGAGCAGATGCGCTAATCCAACAACGTGGACTTTTAATCGCCGGCTCTGTCCGCCATTTTGAAGGGCCCGATGCGGCGGTCATAGTCAAGCACAGAGACTTCCTGGACTTTCTTTCTTTCTTTCTATGACTCTTGTTTTGTGGTCTCCTCTCCCTCCATGATGTGTGCCTCGGTCGGATTCGGAGCACGCACAGTCCTACAGGTTATGTGTTTTTCAATTTTGGCCTTCTCTGGGGCTTCTCCCCGCAGACACATGGTCGCCAGTAATTTTTGGGGTTTTGCTTCTTCTCTACCGCGCTGCGGTTTTTCTTTTTTAATGTGGGGCGCTTCATTGTGTTATCTAAGCTTAGTTTCTTTTATGCCATATGTACAGCCTGATACAGTCAATATGAGGGACATTGTGAAATTAGGTGCGCTATCATGCTCAGAATTTTTAACTTGTCTGAATGGCTTTATGTAAAATTTTATCACTCAACGTAAAGGGCATTAATAGTCCAATCAAAAGAAAGAAAATCCTTAGCTATCTTAGCCATGAGCATGCTGATTTAGCGTTTCTTCAGGAAACGCACTTAAACTCTGCTGAAACACTGAAACTCAATGTTAAGCCTTACATGGTGGCTGCCTATTCTCCCGCCGTTTCTAAACGGTGCGGGGTTGCCATCCTGGTTAAGAAATCTTTGCAAGCTACTGTAATTGATACTAGCGCTGACAAGGAGGGTAGATGGGCCCGAGTACATCTTAAGGTCGGAGATAGTGAATTTACATGTATTTGCATTTATGCCCCGAATGTGGACAACCCTGCTTACTATGCAAGTATTGCGCAGTTGGCACAGGCCTCTGCCAATACTCCATTAATACTTGGTGGTGACTTTAATCAAGTGTTAGACCCTCTGATAGATAGACAGCCGCCAAGAACGAGTAGTCCACCCAAGAGTCTTGCTACCCTTACAGCTCTGATGCAAGATCTTGCGCTGGTAGATATATGGAGGCTGCTTCACCCCTCCGACTTAGAGTTCACTTTCTTTTCTGCCCCCCATCACTCCCAATCTAGAATAGATTTCTTTCTCATTTCCAAAGCACTGATTTCTCAAGTAGACACGACTAGGACTCATCCTCTCCATATTTCAGATCATGCTGCCATATCTTTATCATTACGTGTCACTGCGCGGGACGATTCTCCCCGAGCTTGGTTTTTTGATAGATCCCTACTGGGTCAAAAAGATTTTCAGATCGATATAAAGGCCGCTATCCAAGATTATTTTCATTTTAACTCACCCCATGATACAGCGGGCTGGGCTTGGTGGGAGGGTTTTAAAGCATCTATCCGTGCCACTATAACTAGCTATCAAATTCGGCAGGGGAAACAAAGAAAGCAGCTTTTACTGACTCTAGAGCAGCAGATACAAGCTGGGGAGCGTCTCCTTACGTCCCGTACTGACCCATGTATTTTACTCCGTTTACAACGCTTGCGTTTTCAATACAATCAGCTTTTGCACACTGCTGCTGTTAAAAATATTGAATCACAACAAGGGCTTTATTATCGGGAAAATAATCGTGCTGGCAAATTATTAGCAAATGCCCTAAAAGGTCGAAAAGAAGCCAAGCGTGTTACCGCCCTCCGCAATCCGTCAGGGGGGGGCTTGGTCACTAAAGATACCGAAATCTTAGAACTCTTTCGTGACTTTTATACTCGGCTTTATCAATCTGAATGTGATTTTGAGCCAGATGTATTTGAACGCTTACTTTCAGGAGTACAAAGACCGACCCTATCTGACGAAGATAGAGTGGCCTTAGACACACCATTTACTGTCTCAGAAATTCATTCTGCTATCAAGAAATGTGCCTCAGGTCGAGCCGCAGGCCCAGACGGTCTCCCCGCTGAATTCTACAAAACCTTTCACGCTGATTTAGCTCCAGTTTTGAAAATTTATTTTTCTGCTCTGGCCGAGGAGGGTTCTCCTTCTGGGTCCTTTTCAATGGCAAATGTAGTAGTTTTTGAGAAAGAGGGGAGAGACCCGCAACTAACAGCTAATTATCGTCCAATTTCCCTCCTAAACGCGGACTATAAAATCTTTGCCACCATTCTCTCTACCCGGCTCTCGGATAGGATGCCTACCTTAATACACCCAGATCAATGCGGTTTCATTCCTGGTAGATCGACTGCTGACAATGCTCGGACTCTCTGCCATGTATTGACTACCGCAGTTAATCTTGATCGCCCATTTGTTGGCCTCTCACTTGATGCTGAGAAGGCCTTTGATCGCTTAGAGTGGCCCTTCCTATTTGCAGTCCTCCGCTGGTACGGATTCGGGGAAGGTTTTCTCCGTTGTCTTCGCACCATGTACGCTCAGCCTACAGCCAGTATATGTACAAATGCTTTAAAGTCTCAACCTTTTCCCCTTCAACGCGGCACTCGCCAGGGATGCCCACTGTCTCCACTCCTCTTCGATCTTGCACTCGAACCCTTGGCTTTACTAATCCGGCAATCGGAGGAGATTCATGGAGTCCCCTTTACCCACAGGGAAATCAAAATTTCAGCATATGCTGATGATCTTATGCTCTTTGTCTCTATAGACTCAGTACCGGCTGTCTTAGAGCAAATTGGTAAATACTCACAACTGTCCGGTTATAAGATAAATTGGACCAAGTCGGTAGCCTTTCCATTAAATCCTCTGCTTCATCAGGCAGATATGCAATCCTTCCCCTTTTTATGGCAACCTCGCATGGTCAAATACCTTGGGGTTCACTATTGTTCTCCTTTGGAAGACACTATCTCCTTCAATGCCAAAGACTTAACCTCTAAAGTCCGGGCGCTTACTCACCGCTGGACTCCTTTAACGCTTACCTGGTGGGGTCGATTAGAAACCATAAAAATGATGATTGTTCCGAAAGTGAATTATATCTTAGAAATGGTGCCTTGTCTCTTCCCTCGACGTATATATAAAGATATCGAGGGCCTTCTGACTAGATACTTGTGGCAAAATAAGACACCTAGGATAGCGAAACATAAGCTGCAAGCAGATAAGGAATATGGGGGTGTCAGATTCCCTGATTTCCTGAAGTATCATCAATCTTTTCTTCTCAAACAAGGTGCTCGTTGGCTGGAAGATCCAGTACCGAGTAGACCTGTGTGGCTAGACATAGAAGAGGACCTTTGCAAACCGATTCCTCTTACTTTTCTCCCTGGTATGACTCTCCCATCAGACTCTCACTTCCCACCAATGCTTTTAGACACCTTAGGTGCCTATAATAATCTCATGCAATCTTTAGACTCCCGACTCTGTCCGTTAGACAAACTCCCACTTTGGTACAACACTCGATTTCGAATACAAAATAAGCCGATGGCGTGGAGCCCCTGGTACACTAGGGGCATTTGGATTCCTAGCCAATTGTTCCATGAAGGTCGCTGGAAAACTTTTAGTGAATTGCAAATTGAATTTGGTCTCCCAGCGAAACACTACTTTCAGTTGGTGCAACTTCAGCATTGCCTTAGGAGTGCTAAGGTGCTCCCGCCATCGGCCTCCCCTACACAAGGTTGGTTGGAGACTATCCGATCTATCGGTAGTTCACCGGGTGTAGCATCCAATTTTTACAAAACCTTATGTAATGCTATAACTAGGGATACCCCTATAGCGCAGAAAGCATGGGAGAGAGAACTGCATGTGACTTTGACCCCGGAGCAATGGAGCCTTGTCTGGAATAGAGTGACACGGGTCTCCCGATCCGCCTCACTCACTCAGACACTCTTCTTTCTAGCCCACCGGTGTTTTTACACTCCTGACAGATTAGCCAAATGGAACACTGCTCAGGGCAATAATTGTTGGACATGTCATGCGGCCATTGGTTCACTACCTCATGTTATGTATGAATGTCCCGCACTACAGTATTACTGGAGTCGGGTCTGGGGCCGTATCCAGTCTATTTTGCACTTTCAAGAGCCCCTTTCTTGGAGGATAGTGGGACTTCGCTCAGCAGCGGGGATCCCCTCTCTTCCAAAAACGGCTTACTTCCTTTTGGACTTTATGCTAGGTATTGCTATTTCCCTAATTACGAAATACTGGAAAAATAGCTCCCAGTTGAGCCCCAATGAATGGTGGAATCATGTCTGTCTCTACAGTAAATATGAACAAATACCTCGTATGTTTGCTTCCCCCATTCAGACTTCTCATCATCGGTCTAAATGGAAGATGCTCAATGATTATGTACATTCTGCTCAATGCTCTCATCTGACTGTCTAAATTTATATATCTTTGTCTCATGATTATTCTGTATCGCAGATACTCTTTTGATTGTTTTGATGTACAATCACGTTTGTTTGGAAGCGCTCACATGCTGACATAATCAGCTAGAGAAGAAGCGTGGGGGTGGGGGGTAATTGGGTTTACTTTTCTTTATTGTATAATTGTATTGTTTCCTTTGGTGTGTTGTTTCTTTTGTTTGTTGCAAAATGAAAATAAAAGTTTCAAAAAAAAGAACCTTCGAAGATCCTGCTCTGCTAGCAACATTTTTAGATTCCAAAGAGGCAGACCAGATGCGCTAATTCAACAACTCGGATGGACTCCGCTGGAACTGCCCGCCATTTTGAATGGCCCGATGCGGTGATCATTGCCTGGAATAGAGACTGCCTGGACCTTTCTTTCTTTTATATATCTACCTTTCTTGGTCTCCTTTTCCTCCATGATGTGCACCTCGGTTGGATTCGGAGCACGCACAGCTATACCGGTTATATGTTTCAATTTAGGCCTTCTCTGGGGTTTCTCCCCGCAGACATCAGGTCGCCAGTAATTTCTGGGGTTTTGCTTCTTCTCTAAGGCACTTCGGTGCTTCTACTGTTATATAGGGCGCTTCATGATTTTTCATTGGCTTATTTTCTATCATATCGTGTGTACAGTCATTTATAGTTGATATGAGGGACATTGCGCAATTCGGTGCGCCATCATGTTTCTTTCTCAGAATGTCTGACTTTGTTGTATGGCCTTATGTAAGCTCTTGTCACTGAACGTACGAGGCATCAATAGTCTAATCAAAAGAATGAACATCCTTAGTTATTTTAATCATGACCATACTGTTTTAGTGTTTCTTCAGGAAACCCATTTCACCTCCGTTGAACCACTGAAACTTACTGCTAAACCTTATATGGTGGCTGCCTATTCTCCCGCCGTTTCCAAGCGGTGCGGGGTAGCCATCTTGGTTGAGATATCTTTGCCAACCACTGTAATGGATACTAGCTCTGATGGGGAGGGTAGCTGGGCCTGTGTATATTTTAAGGTTGGAGATAGTGAATTTACGTGTATTTGTATTTATGCTCCGAATGTGGATGACCCTGTTACTGTTACTCGGCGGTGACTTCCACCAAGTATTTGATCCTTTGATAGATAGACTGCCGCCTAGAACGAGTGGTCCGCCCAAGAGTCTCTACACCCTGCCAGCTCTGATGAAAGATTTTGTGTGAGTAGATATATGGAAGCTGCTTCACCCCTCCGACTTAGAGCTCACCTTTTCTCAGCCCCCCCGTCACTCACAATCTAGATCAGATTTTTTCTTATCTCCTCAGTACTGCTATCCCAAGTGGACATATACTCCTGATAGGTTAGCCAATTGGAATGCCATCCAGAGCACTTGATGCTGGACATGCCATGTGGCCTTTGGTTTATTAACTCCTGTTAAGTATGATTGTCCCGCATTACAGTATTACTGGAGTCGGGTCTGGGGTCGTCTTCATTCTATTTTATATTTTCCGGAACCCCTCTCTTGGAAGATTGTGGGGCTCCGCTCAGCTGCGGGGATCCCCTCTCTTCCTAAATTGGCTTACTTCCTTTTAGCCTTTATGCTGGGCATTGCTATTTCCTGTTTCCTTAATCACGAAATATTGGGAAAATAGCTCTTCTTTGAGCTCTAATGAATGGTGAACCATATCTGTCTTTATTGTAAATATGCGCAAATACCTTGTATGTCAGCCTCTTCCGTTCAAACCATTCACTATTGGTCTTGCTAGAAGACGCTCAACGATTATGTTCAAACTATTCAATGCTCTCAGTTGACTGTTTGATTCTGTATTAATCTCTGTCACATGCTCATCCGGTATCATAGATTCTACTTCTGTTTGTTTGATGTACAATAATTGTTGTATGTAAGCGCTTATATGATGATTCTTATCAGCTTAGAGAAGAAGCATCGGGGTGGGGGTAATTGGGGTTGCTTTCTTTATTGTATGTGTGTATTTGTTTCTTTTGGTGTGTTGTTACTTCTGTTTGTTGTAAAACGAAAATAAAAGTTTAAAAAAAAAAAAAAAACACTCCCAAGAAAGCTCCAAAAAAAAGAAATGATTTTTGGAAGGGTCTACGCTCCGTAGACTCATTCAAAAGCACTGCATTTTAATGGAGCTTTCCTGGGAGTGTTTTCCAGGTTGCCCATTGATATCACTGTTGCGCAGCTTGGTTTTGGTTTTCTTCCCCTTTTTTGGAGGGCATTTGTGAGGTTTATTCACACCTTTGTCCCCATACAAGGTAAACGAGCCCACAGTAAAATTGTGCAGAGCAGGGTGTCTGACTCGTGCGGCCAGGTTTCCTATCTCCAGAGACTGTACTGTCTCTGTGGCCACAGTGTGGTGCAACAGACACAGCCAGTGCCTATAGGACCAGAGGATCACAGGTTCAAATCCCAGCTGGGACTCCTGCCAACCCAGTCCCCATAGTTTTACCCACCACTAAACAGTGATAGTACAGACACTCCTTTATTGCAGAGAACATAAGCATGGTTCCAACACCTATATTTTACCCTACACCGCACAGAAACCATAACAATGGGCATTACCTACAGCCGAGTCCCCCAAATTCAGTCCTGGAGTGCTACAACTCAATCAGGTCATATGCTTTTTCCCAGATAGGGACATGTCTGTATGTTGGCAGAAGGTACAGGTGGTGGAGGGGGCAGTGGCTGCAAACCACAGGAGACAGTGGCCTAGGCCTGTGCAGGCTGGCACCGTCCACCGCAACAGACAGGCTCTGTCGGATGTACAGTCATGGACTCCCCAGAGAACACAGCAGATCTGTGGCAACACAGTGGTGCAGTGCACACAGACAGTGTGTGCAGGAACAAAAGGTCACAGGTTCAAAGCCCAGCTGGGGCTCCTGCCAATCCACTCCACATATTTTTCCTACAACTAAACCATGATAGTACGGACAAACCTTTATTGCTGAGAACATACGCATGGTTCATACGCCTATATTTTACCACACCAAACACAGACACCATAAACAGCCACATTACCTAGAGCAGAGTCTCCCAAATGCAGTCCTGGAGGGCCCCACACCATTCAGGATCAATGCTGCCTCTAATAAAGATGCCTTTGCTGCATATCTATGCACCACCCCCATGGTATGCTGATGTAGCTCATGCATATCTATGAGGGACAGCATGAAAACCCGAACAGTGGTTGGAACACCAGGACTGGAGTTGGAACACTCTGCCGTAAAGCAGCAGCCAACAGGGCCAGACACACCCACACACACCCACACAGGCCCCATTGGCCAATGCCTCATGGAGAGGCAGGACATTGGGCCCTGCCTGTATCTCCCAATACTAGCAGTTGCATACCTTAGCACTGCCACCCTACACCTGGGTATATTGTACACAGCTATCAAATGTTGCCCATGATAACTGGCAGATATCAATTCCTACGTTAAGCACATTTTGCTCATTGAATCTCCACCATAACAATCATTGTGATGTCTGCGGTGTGCGCTGCAGTTCTGGTCTCTGACAGTGTTTACCACCCTGGGGAGTGACCCCCAACAGTAGTGCGTACCATATCCATGCCTGTACTGTGCCCAGGACTGGTGTGGTAGGTATGGCTGCTGGACTCCTCTATAGTAGCACAATGCTGGCATAGGTGTGGGGGTGGCTGTCTGCCTATCCAGTGTGTGGTGGCTGCAAACACCTTCCACAGCCCACACTGCCAGCAATGTTGCCAGTATTGGGCTGCCAATGTGCATAATGAGGAGCAAGGTACCATGGGTATAGGCCGGACAGGGTGGCCTGGCCAGGGTGCATCTGCACAGGGCATAGGGCACTGACTGGGACATTTTAGTGCCTGGCCACCACCTACACAGACAGGGTGACCTCAGTATGTCCTGCTGAGAGATCACTCTCACCCTGACTGTGCAGTGACCACAGCATGGCTAGGCACCCCCATAGTGCTATATAATATTTCTCTCATGTGATAGATATGGGTTTCCCTTTTGGGGCCCAGTCACTGATTTATCTGCTTGCTGTGTGTACTGACATCTCAGTTCTGGGTGCATGCATCTCCACTGGGAACATACATTGTGGACTAACTAGTACACTGTTTGCAGCTGGTATGTGTTGTGGTGGAGCAGGGTGCAGTGGCTGATGACTTGTTGCAGGAGAATATCAGATAGTGGTGGGTTACAGCTCACCATATCCAGGCCTAATATCTGTCTGCTATTGTGTCATGGATGTGTATAAAGCTGCATTGACTGCCCTGTGGGGTGTCTGCTCCTCAGCAGGACTGGGGTTGATGGACCCCTCTACTGCCACCTTTGCAGGGAGGTAGAATGTGGATCTATTGATAGGAGACCCTGTTTGCCACCCTTGGCCCTGGGGGCGCAGCGGCATGGGTGGTGGTGCATGGCCCATATGAGGGCTACACCTGACTGAGTCAGACAGAGATATTCAAGGTGTTTGTGCAGGAACTACCTATCTCACACATTAACACTGCTTTGGACTTCTGGCATGGCTTCTTTTAGCCATGGAAGGTGTTGTGGACCTGGTCCTGGGCGCCTCATTGCACCCTCAGGGTGAGCACAGTACCCGCACAATGTGACGGTGTGTAGCTACTCTGTGCCAGTAAAACACACGGTCAGTACCCCCTACCAGGCCGAGGTGGTGTGGGTGCACATGGTCACTTCCCTCTACCGGGCCGAGGTGCTGTGGGGGTGCATTGCCCATCTTGTGTTAATCTGTGGACAGCTGATTTGCATGTGCAGTGCATCATGGGTATGGGTGGGCTAACCCTATCCTGGTGACCACAGCAAACTGTCTGTGTGGTGATGTGCATGCTTTCTGCAGCCAGTCACAGGTTTGCTAGCAGCTGTAACCCAAGGGTTACTTCACTGTCTCTGAAGCCAGAGGTCATGGGTTCAAACCCACAGTGGGCTTATCTGATAGGGTTGTCCAACGCATCTTATTTAATGTACATATTTTGATGCCAGCAAAAACATCCTCAGCGTACTGTACCCATAAGGTGCCTCTGAGGGTGCTTTATAGGGTGCCCTATAGGGCACCTTATGGTTCCCGTCCATATAAGGTGCACTATACAATATCCTGTAATGCAACCTATAGGGTGCCCTATAGGGGACTTTTTAGGGTGCTGTGGCGGACAGTGCATTTTCTAATGTGCCCTATGGAGTGCCTTATAGGGTGCCTTATACGGCACCTTCAATTACGGCACGTGAGGGCATGTTTGCTGGCAGCAATTAATAACATAAAATTAAAGTGCTGCAGGACAAAATATGTACAATGTAAAGCTGATGCCACAGCCAGCCTTACATATTAGGCACACTGGGGAGCAAACTCATGACCCCTGTATCAGCAGTCAGTGCCTTAACCATTGTGCTCCACTGCTGCTCTTCCTTGCCTGTCAGCGCACCTACTTATGCTTTTCATTCCTTAAACTGCACAGTGTTGCCATAAAAACAGTACACTGACCTTGCGGTACCTCATACGGCACCCTCTAAAGCGCCCTATAAGCAACATTCTAGGGTGCCTTGGCTGACAGTGCACTTTAAAATGTGCCTTATAGGGCACCTTATGTTAACACGCTTTGTGAGTGCGTTTGCTAGTAGTGATAATTAAAATATGAATAAAATGCCTCCTATAGCAATCTTCCCCTTAGTATGTTATGCCTCAGCCAGTCTTGTTCATTGGGCACTTTGGGGGATTGAACCCCTGATCCCTGCACCATTGGTCAGTGTCTTAACCATTGTGCTGTGGCTCTGTTCTTATGATTTCACATCAGCGCGCCGCCTTATGCCGCCCAGTATTAAAAAGCCTCCTAAAACATTAGCGCACTGCCTTATGCCCATCAGCGCGCCGCCTTATACCACCCATCATTTAAATGCCTCCGCCAGCTGTCTCCATTGGGCACTGTGGGGGATTGAATCCCTGATCCCTGCACCATTGGTAAGTGCCTTAACCATTATGCTATGGCTCTGCTTTTTTTCCTGCACATCAGCGCGCCACTTATACCGCCCAGTATTATAATGCCTCCATAAACATCAGCGCGCTGCCTTATGCCGCCCAGTATTAATATGCCGCCAAAAACATTAGCGCGCTGCCTTATGACTCCCAGTATTTCTGTGCCTCATAAATTAATTCCTCAGCTAGCTGTCTTCATTAGGCACTGTAGGGGATTGAACCCCTGATCCCTGCACCGTTGGTTAGTGTCTTAACCATTGTGCTGTGGCTCTGCTCTTTTTCTTGCACTTCAGCGCGCCACTTATGCCTCACACGCAGCTATCTCATGCGCTAAGGTGCGGGGCGCACATGGGCACCGAGCACCTTAGCGAATATGTAAATTCTGGCTTTTCCTTTTCAGGACGGAATGCCCACTCCTTATATGGCACCCGCACATTACCGGGGCCCGCACTTTACCGGGGTTTTAGTAAACATACCCCTAAGACCTTTGCTTTTGAATGGATTTTAGCAGCCCTAGTCCTAATACTGAATCACATCATCTGATGATCACTGGATGCAAAATGATCTCCCAATATAGCATCAGAAACACTTTCACCATTGGTAAGCACCATGTCTAGTATGGCCCCTTCACATGTGGTTTCTGTTACCAGGTGCCTGAATAGTTCTCCCTGTACTGTAGAGATTCCAGAATCTCCTTACCTTTAGATGATACTGCAGCAGGAATGTACCAATCAACATCTGACATATTGAAATTCCCTATTAGTAGCATTTCCCCTTTCCTAACAATGGTGCATATGTCTTCAATTAATTCTCTGTCCATCTCTTCTTCCTGTGAGAGAGGTCTTTATATCACACCAATGCAAATAGACTTCTCTTTCCCTCTTTCTAGTTTAACCCACAGTGCCTCCTCTCTCCCTTTTAAGCTCTGCAGTTCCAAAGCTTTAATGTTATTTTTTACATATAGTGCCACTCCTCCTCCCCTTCTTCCTACCCTGTCCTTTCTGAATAAAGTATAGCCTGCTATAGTTACATCCCAGTCATGGTTTTCTGTGAACAATGTTTCTGTAACTGCCACTAAATCCAAGTCAGCCTCTCCCATTAAAGCTTCAACATTTGGGATCTTATTTCCTATGCTACGGGCATTTGTACACACCACTTTCCATATGTTGTTCTTTTACCCATTTCCATAAAGGTATTTAATGTTTCACTTACCTGGGGGCCTTCTTCACCCATCCCCAATGAATCTAGTTTAGAGCCCTCTTCAATAGATTAGCCAGTCTGCTACTGAAGACATGTCAACCCTTCTTAGACAGATGGACACCAACTCTGCTGAAACCAAAACGCTCTCAATGACACCATCTGCACAGCCACACATTCATCTCCAGGATGCGAAATTCTCTGCCTTAGCCTTTTCCCTTAACAGGCAGGATTGAAGAGAATACCACCTGCACCCCTATCTGCTTCACCCTCTGTCCCAGAGCCATGAAGTCACTTTTGATACACTCAGAGGGATACCTGGCAGTATCGTTTGTGTTGACATGGATTAGCAAAATTGGGTAATAGTCAGTGGGCTTGACGAGTCTCGGCAAACTCTCCATAATATCTCAGATTTTAGTACCTGGCAGACATCATACCTCTCTGGGCATCAAGTCTGGTCGGCAGATGGATGCCTCAGAAGAGAGTCACCAACCACCACTACCCTTCACTTCCTTGTGGTCACTGATTCTGCAACTTTGGGGTGCTCAAACTCTGGTTTTCCCTTTCAAGTGATGCTTTCACCTCCTCCACTTCCAGGGCTGCATAATGGTTCTTCAATTGAAGGGCTGGAGAAGTTAGATTGGTGATTCTGCAGGCTCTGGTGACTTGTGTCCAACCTTCATCATTCTGTAGGCTCCCATCTTCTCCTCTGCTGGAGAGCTTGGATGTTGCAAGAAGCATCTCATCAATGTACTTCTCACTGTCTTGAATGCTCCTCAGTCTCACCACCTCCTCTCTGAGTTCCTCAACTTCTTTCCTGAGAGCGTCTGCCTGCAGGCAATCTGCACATGGAACTGGTCCTTCAACTGACATTGAGACTTCTGTTTGGACAGATGCAAAAGCTATAACGGGGGCAACAGCTTTGGCGATATGATTTTTCCCAGCCATTGTTCAGTTGGTGGAGTATAGGTATCTGTTAAAGCAAAAGAGAGAGACCTACCAACGTATCAGCTGGTTTCCCGTTGTCTTTTCAGAGAAAAAGCAGTTAAATCTCTTTAAGTGTGTTCAAAATGTGCTGTTCCAAGTCCCTATGTGTAGTTAATTGGGAAGGTGCCCTATAAAGCATCATTGCTCACTAGGGGTGGGTGGGAGTTGGTGGGGTAGGGAGGGAAATAACTCCTGATGAGGTGTCAGTGGCTTCAAAGAGCTGAGAAAGATACTAAAGCAGCGTTTTAAACCTCCCCACCTAGAGAAAATATTCCCCTTTTAAACTAAAGAACCAAAAAGAATATAACTTTGTTTTAAAAATGTACTAAAACCATTTTAAGAGCTCTCAGGAAGAGAGCTGTAATTTAAAAAACCACAAACTTTTATCTTTGCTTGAAATGTATAGCCCCTGTTAGATAGACAGATTTCATGCTGCTTATTCCAAGGGTAAGCAGTGGATATCTCCAGTCCACTGTAATAATAGTTAATGGACTTTCCCCCAGGAACAGGTCCAAACCTTTTTTAAACCCAGCTACATTAGCAACTTTTACTACATACTCTGGCAACAAATTCCAGAGTTTGATTACACTTTGAGTGAAAAAATATTTTCTCCAATTAGTCTTAAATGTGCTACATTATAGCTTCATTGTGTGCCCCTAGTCTTTCTACTTCTTGAAGGAGTAAACAGCTGATCTATGTTTACCTATTCTACTCCACTCATTATTTTATAGACCTGTATCATAACGCTTCTCAGGTGTCTCTTTTCCAGGTTGAAGAGCTCTAACCTTTTAAGCCTTTCCTCACAGGGCATCCTGCCTTCCCCTTTATCATTTTCTTCACATTTCTCTGTACCTTTTCTAATTCTATTTTATGCCTTTTTAAGATATGGAGACCAAAATTGCACACAATATTCAAGATGCAGTCGCTCCATGGAGCAATACAGAAGCATTATAAAATCCTTGGTTTTATTCTCCATTTCTTTCCTTATGATTCCTAACATTCTATTTACTTTTGTGGCTGCCACTAACACAGGGCAGAGGATTTCAACGTATTATCCACAATGAAACCTACATCCTTTTCCTGGGTGGTGGTTCCTAATGTGGAACCTTGCATCGTGTAACCGTAGTTTGGATTGTTCCTTCTTAGGTGCATAACTTTGAATTTGTACATACTAAATTTCATCTGCCATTTGGATGTCCAGTCCTCCAATTTATCAAGGTCCTCTTGCAATTTTTCACAATTCACTTGTGTTTTAACAACTTTGAATAGTTTGGTGTCATCTGCAAATTTGATTACCTCACTTTTTCCTATTTCCAGGTCATATTTGAAACTGTTAAAAAGCACACGACCACTGATATGTGGTCCTAAACACATAGGGCCCGATTCCATCCTGGACGTCCCGGCCCTCTGTGCACCCGGTCGGAACTGGATGCACAGAATTAGACAGGATTCTGATCCCGTAGGGCATGTCTAGCCCCATGGGATCAGAATCGTGTCAAGGCCTATACGTGCAGGCTGGGACCCTGATCCCAGTCAGCCTGCACATACAGGCCTAGCCCAGCTAACTCAGTCAAGGCTCCTGAATGGAGCTGTGGCACCTTGGCGTCCAGTTGCCATGGCACTATGGCTCCATTCAGGAGCCATGATCCCTGGCCGCTAACAAGTTTTTTCATTTCTTTGCAAACAGACCCCTGATCTGACCTCCCAAGGCTAAGGTCTGGCTGCAGGGAATCTCCTCTACTCCCTACTACCTCCTTTGTAGCCTTGGCCTGCCCTTCCCGCACTGACTAGGGGAACGTATTCCACCTCAGAGGTGGAATAAGTTCCCCATTCAGTCTGCTGGCCTGGGACATAAAGGGCTGACATTGGAATAGGCCTTGTACGTCCGGGGCCACAGACCACCCACTGCCCACCCTAACTCCACCCCCACAACACCCCTTTCCTGCTCCCATCTAATCTCCCCAGACAACCTACGAGGAAGTTAGTTGGGATCAGCAGAGAGGCCGAATAGCGGGGTTGGACATCCCAATGGGACATTCATCCCCACCATTTGTGGCACAGACTAACTCCAATAGAGCCCAATTCAGTAAGGGGCACATCCAGGCCGTTTGTATTGTCAAAAAATGGATGGCCCCAAATAGTACCAGATTCTGCAACCACAGAAGCTAGATTTCCAAAGACAGCAGAATCAGGCACCCAGACAGCCCAGAGATGACCATACTTGTATCCTATAGCACGGGGATGTCTGCAAAACACCCCATCCAGCCCCTCCTATGCTCCTGTGGTATGCCGGTGCTCAGGCATCCTGTTGCCATGGCACCGGGAGGTCCATCAGGAGTGCCGTCAGCCCGCCACATCAAAAATGCTACTTTCACAGCCGCTCGACCCTCGGTGGGCGCTGCCAGGGCTGGGATCGAGGGGAGCTTAACCTGTCATGGCTGCTTTGCTGCTGGGGGTCTGCAGGGAGAGACCGCTGCCATCGCTGCTGCTTATTCCACCTCTGAGGTGGAATAAGCAGCACGGCCATCATCCGTCCACCAGACATAAAGGGTTGTGATCTGAATCGACCCTGTATGTCTGGATCCCTGAGCACATTTCTGCTTGACCGACTCTCCACTCCCTCCCACCCCCATCCAGCTCTCCTTGCACAGTAGCTCAGTGGTGGGGAGGGAGTGTGGCAGCATAAGGTCCGAACGAATAGTGGGGTTGCACATCCTACCAGGACAAACAGCCCCACTATTCGTGTCTCAGAATCGGGCCCATAACACATTACTTATTTATGCCTTTGACTTAATTGGATACCTTTATCTAGATAATGATTAAATATCACCACTATATAGACAAATTTGTCCCCCACTTCTGAAACATCCTAGTCCTTCATTTTACAAAACAAATCTATTTTGGACTGTCCAAAATGTGTGGTTTGTTCAATGTAAACCGCCTTGATATCATGAAAGGTGGTATATAAGAAATGATAAATAAATACATTGATTAATTAATCCATATGCTATGAAAAGTTTATAGAGATGCATTCTTGCAAAAACGAGAGCCCATTGCTGGAATGCCAGACTTTCCTATTCGGGATTTATGAGGTAAATATTAGTTATCCATTTCAAGTTATGTGGCTTTTCAGCTGTGGTATCCATGATGAATAGTAGTAGTAGTAATATAAGTGGCACTGTTGAAAATCCATGTATAATTTAAATGGATTTAAAAGGAAAGGGAAATTGGAAGTCAATATTCAGTAGCAGTGGCTAGGCTTATTAAAGAGTCTAACCACTGCTGCTTTAATAAAACCCAGAGATTCCACAGTTGAATATCTAGGTTTGCCAGTCAGTATATCACTACCCGGTTAATGATAATGTTCAGCCACTAACCAGATAGCGATAACCAGTTAATGTTAGGATAGCTATTGATGAGACCTAACTTTAACTGGTTAAGCTATGCAGTTAGTGACTGAATTTCAGTGCTAATGAGAAAATGATCAGCACTGCCTCTGATCTGCCCACAGACTGCCCCGTTTTTAATCAGGGTTATTTTTTACATGGTCTGTGGCGATATTCACTGGCACTATCTGGATAATTTGCCACCAAATATTGAGATCAGCTCATTTTAGCCATTTAACAGGTCAGCTAACTGGCTAAAATGCTTTGAACATGCCCCCTTGGATTTTAGTTCATGCCTTTTCTCAGGAGTTCAAGGTAAGTTACATTCAGGTACAGCATCAAACATCCCTTTGCTCTATTGAACTGGATCTACCCACAGCTTTGAGCAAATTGACTGTCTAACAGCAACTCAAGAAATGGCAAAAAACAACAAACTGTGTCTTGATACGAGTAAAACAGAGATTCAGTGGGCTTCCAATGCAAATGGACAGGTACCTTTAGAGAGCTATGAACTACCCTTTAAAATCACAGGCCAGGACTTCTGGGATACTGCTGGAATCATTACTTACTTTGATCCCACAAATTATGGCAACCTTTAAAATCTGCTTCTATCGCCTATACTCAAAAAGGATCAAATCTCGAGCGGAAATTACTGTAGATACCAAACAAATAAACCACGCTCACCACTAACCAAATGGGGTCTGTGATTCTTAATGTATCACTTCCCTTATAAACAGAAGCTTCAGTCAAAAATTAGTACTTGATCCCAGGCATTGAACTGCTCCCCTGGGTGCTATTTTTACATCAATGGCCTCATATTTTGTATATCAGTCTTTCATAAAAAGGAATTTGTCGTCTTGTAACAGTTTATAGCCTTAATGCCGGAACTGTAATTATTTCTTAAGAAAGACACTTATCTGTAAACAGTTCCTGCCGCACTAGGCCACCAAAGTGTTCTTCTATATCTTCCTGCTTCACCATTCAATTCTCAATAGACCAAAATCCTGTTTGAAAGAAGAAGCCAATCCCCTGATGAAACGTCTGGCGGTGAAACGGGATTTTGGTCTATTGAGAACTGAATGGTGAAGCAGGAAGATATAGAAGAACACTTCGGTGGCCTAGTGCGGCAGGAACTGTTTACAGATAAGTGTCTTTCTTAAGAAATAATTACAGTTCCGGCATTAAGGCTATAAACTGTTACAAGAAGATAAATTCCTTTTTATGAAAGTCTGATATACAAAATATGAGGCCATTGATGTAAAAATAGCACCCAGGGGAGCAGTTCAATGCCTGGGATCAAGTGTTAATTTTTGACTGAGGCTTCTGTTTATAAGGGAAGTGATACGTTAAGAATCACAGACCCCATTTGGTTAGTGGTGAGCGTGGTTTATTTGTTTGGTATCTATCACCTATATGGCAACTATATAATCTCTCTTTATATATTGAGAAAGCAATTATGATCACAGTGGTCCAAGTGTGACATCAAGGTAAGACTACCGTAATGCCCTACATATTAGTCACACCACAAAGAGTTTTCATCAAACCAATTAATTCAAAATATTTCAGCATGACTGATAAAGGCATTACAACATCCCACCCTTCCTAAGAAAACTGCACTGGCTATCAGTAGCCTACAGATGTCCTGGGCCAGATTTAATGCTAAAAAATGCAGGGTCATGCATTTGGGCTGCAAAAATCCAAGGGAGCAGTATAGGTGGTATATAGGCGGTATATAAGAAATGATAAATAAATCATGTCCCCCCAATAGGTCCAGAAGATCTGCAGCAGTCAACACACTGGTAATCCCAAAGGAAATAACCCAATGCACCCATGCAACAGCAAAAAGGGCTTTCAGATTCTATGCACCCAGATGCTGGAACACCCTACCACCCAGCATCCGGGCAATCCCTGACCTAACCCAGTTTAGGAAGGCATTGAAGCACCACCTCTTCCTCAAATACTACCCGGAAGACAGCGCTCCAATAGCCCCCTCCCCCATCTAGTACAGCCACAGCAACTTAACCAATAGCCCCCTCCCTATCTAGTACAACCACAGCAACATACCCCGCAAGCCATCCATGATTACGATTACTTTTGACATGACATAACGTGTCGCCTAGATGTAAATAGTTACCCCAATTTTATTCAAGTTGTAGTATGTTCTTTGTAAACACAGATCAGCTTGCTGCACTGTGCTAGTCATTCTGTTTCATGTAAACCACACTGATGTTGAATAGCGCGGTATAAAAGAAACGGTAAATAAATAAAATAAATAAATAGTACAAGGGGTGAAGTACTTCTGTCCATAAAAGTAGAGCGGGACCTGGGCATGATTGTTTCTGATGATCTTAAGGTGGCTAAATAGGTAGGGAAGGTGACGGCGAAGGCCAGAAGGATTCTTGGGTGCATAGGGAGAGGAATGGTCAGTGTAATCTTTCGCCATTCTTTACTTTCGGTTACGCTCCGTTTGGTCCTGGGTTCAAGACTAGATAGGCCATGTGGTCTTTTTCTGTCATCATATTTCTATGTTGTTATGGAAGGACAGACTAGATAGGCCATGTGGTCTTTTTCTGTCATCATATTTCTATGTTTCTATGTTATGGAAGGACAGACTAGATAGGCCATGTGGTCTTTTTCTGTCATCATATTTCTATGTTTCTATGTTTCATTTCACAGAGACAGTAGGGTTTGTAGCATAATAAGACAACCAAACAGGTGTGGCTTGGAAAAAGGTTTTTATATAGAAATAGGCTTATTACGTAGGTACAGAACAGATGTAAAAAGCTGTTATAAAGCTGCTTCAGTGTACTTCAATGAATCTGTGTCTGTGTGTCTGTGTGAGAGAGAATAGGAAGAGAGAGAGAGAAGGGGCGGGGGGTAAGGAGTCAATGAATAGGAAGAGAGAGAGAGAAGTGGGGTGTAAGGAGTGTGTGTTCAATGAATAGGAAGAGAGGGAGAGAAGGGTGGGGTGTAAGGAGTGTCTGATGAAACAGGAAGGGGGGGGGGGGTAAAGAGAAGTGTGTGTGTCCGAAGAGTAGGAAGAGAGAGATATTTTTGTCCTTTATCATAATTTGGTTTGTTTGAGGTCTGATATCACTTGATTAGCAAGGAGGGGCTGTTTGTCCTTCAGACTAATCACATCAGGCAAACTAGGCCCATCAAGTTCTTTCCTGATTAGCAAGGAGGGGATGTTGTCTTACAGACTAATCACATAAGGTAAACTACGCTCATTAAGTCTGGAGACTGACATCCCCAGGGGGTCAGACCTGCCTGCAATCCAAGGTCTGGGAAAAGCCATGACACCTATGCTAGGCATAATGTCATGCTGATGTATGCTGACATCTCCCACACCTTTTTTATTTTTATTTATTATTTGTGCCTGGAAATGGTGGAAGCAAACCTGTGGTACCTGTCCCAGCTGCAATTACATGATAGTAGGCAGCTGGTCTAATACCTCCTGTATTAAATACCTTGCTATGTCCAGCAGGTTCCCTGTCCTGCACAGTACTGTCTCTAGTATTCTAGAGATAAGCAAGTCCCATTATGAGTCCAAACCTCGTGTCTTAGGTAGGGCAGCCACTACTGGGGAGGGGGGGGGGGACCCAATATGCCACCTCAGTGCCTGTCTTAGAGAGAATGAACAGTGCATAAGGGATGCCGGAATTTCTGAGGAGGTTAAAGCCGAAGGGTACCAGGATGCTATGAGTGAGGGTAGGAAGCAATACTAGACTGCAGCTGACTCTGGTATTCCATGTAGTAGGAAATGCCAAATTAGCCAAATTAGCAGGCCAAATGAGCCTGGATGAGGAGGTAGATGCTGGAGAAATTAAGGGGTATGTTTACTAAACCGTCCTAATGTGCGCCCGGCGCTAGTGTGCAGGATGCCATATAAGGAGTGGGCGTTTCAGTCTTAACATAGCAAACCGGGATTATCGTGCGCTAATGTGCGCTACACGCTAATGTGCGCCGCACACATTAGCGCACGAGAAACGCGCGCGGGAAGCATAAGCAGGCGTGCTGATGTACAAACAGAGGAACAGAGCTGCAGTGCAATGGTTAAGACACTGACTGATGGTGCAGGGGTCATGGGTTCAATCCCCCACTGTGCCCAATGAATAAGGCTGGCTGAAGCACTACCTGTTATGTGTAATATTGCATTATGAGGCATTTTAATTACTGCTGCTAGCAAACGCACTCTCAAAGCGCTGTAACATAAGGTGCTGCATAAGGTACCCCAGAGGGCACATTTTAAAGTGCACTGTCCACCATGGCACCCTACAATGTTGCTTAAAGAGTGGCCTATAGGGCGCCATATAGGATGCCCTATGAGGCACAGCAAGGTCATAGCACTGTTTTTGATGGCAGCACTGTGCATTTTAACGCATGGAAATCTTAAGTAGGTGTGCTGACATGCAAACAGGAACAGCAGTGTAGCACAATGGTTAAGACACTGACTGATGATGCAGGGGTCATGGGTTCACTCCCCCACTGTGCCCAATGAATAAGGCTGGCTGAGGCACTACCTGTTATGTGTAATATTGCATTATAAGGCATTTTAATATTGTTTTAATTACTGCTGCTAGCAAACACACTCTCAAAGTGCTGTAACATAAGGTGCCGCATCAGCCGCCCTATAAGGCACTCCAGAGGGCATATTATAAAGTGCACTGTCCGCCCAGGCACCCTAGAATGTTGCTTATATTGCACTTTATAGGGTGCCGTATGAGGCCCCGCAAGGTCATAGCACTGTTTTTGATGGCAGCACTGTGCATTTTAACACATGGAAATCTTAAGTAGGTGTACTGACATCAAAGGAGGAACAGCAGTGTAGCACAATGGTTAAGACACTGACTGATGGTGCAGGGGTCATGAGTTCAAATCCCCAGTGTACCTAATGAATAAGGTTGGCTGAGGTAATTCCTGTTCCTGCTTGCAACTGTACAACAATCTGTGCTGCCATCTAAAAAGAACCCCACCCTAGTGCCATAAATTGGTGCACCAGAAGGCACATCCTAAACAACCACATCATCAAAGGTGAGTTATAATGTTCCCCAGAGGCCATGTTGAAAGGTTGCCAACTCCCAAGGCACCATAGTAGGCACCCCATAAGCTGCATGAATCGAAGGTGTGGCGTAAGATGCCCCAAGGATGTATAGGTGAACCCAAAAACGTTGGCCAAGAGCAGTAAGGTCCCCCAATTTGAAGGGCAAGAGAGGTATGTGCCAAACACACAAGTAACCCAAACACTGCACAGAGCAGAAAGGAAAGGCAATGCATAAGTAAAAGAAGGACGTAGATCAGAGCTGATGGACCACACAAATCATCTGCAGCCCATGTGGCAGCTAGAAAAACATATCGGGGGCAGCTGTAGCTATGCACAGAGTGATGGTAATGTACCATGCAATAATGACAGTGTGTGACAGAGGATGGGAAGATGTGTGCAGCAGAGGAGCCAGAAATGGCAGGATAGGTGAAATATCAGGATGACAGTGGAGTAGCAGTGCTATGCAGAGCACACACAGGAGAGGCAACCAGGGAGAGCTGCAATGCAGGAATGTGTAGGAGTGCAGGACGTGGGGTAGCAGCATGCACATCAGGGTAGGATGGCACACAGCTGGCAGACACACTTAGATGGACAGAAGGATGGTTCACAACTCTGATAAGGGTACAATGTGCTCACAGCACAGATATGACTGTCACAGGAATGAAAACTAGTTCTGCAGGACAAGCATACAAATGAAAGAGAACAGAGAGGAATCACACCTATGACCACTACCACAAATGGCAATGCACAAACCGGTAGGCCCCACCACCAACATGAGCTCAGTAGCAAAGGCTGCATACAAAAATAGTGCAGGGCATCACACAAGACACCTGCTGGCTGTCAGGACAGGCAAACCCCCAACAGTAACCATGACCAAATGCACATGCAGATCTGCTGTGAACAGATCAAATCACAGTCTGTAATTGGGACCAGAGACACATGCACACACACAATGAAATGTTATGCAGTGGATACAGCATGCAAAAGAGGAAAGAAACTAAACCCTAAGGGCAGCAGAGGATGCTCTGTGGAGCTGGTGCAAAATCTGGAACAGGACAGGAGAGAATTCAACATGCAGACAGGTGTACCACACACCAGCTGAACCACAGCAATACAAAACCCCCAAGTGCACTGCCATGTAAACACCATAAAGAAAGAAACCTATGTAACAGATAATATGTGATGGCTAGGCAGCACAGAGGGCACACCTTGGTGTACAGTGAAGAGAGGGAAGGGTGTGTGTAGAGGTGATGAACCTGCTGGTACCTAATGGTCCAGTTAGCACAACAGAAAAGAAAAAAATAAACCACATGTGGGGATCAAACCTGCAACCTATGGCATTATAACACATGTCTCTAACCACTACCCCAAAAAGCACACTGAGCACAATGCAAAAATACTACCCCAAAGGGAGGGTGTGTATGGGAACCTGTAATACCCAGTGATGTGGCAAATGGCTGGCAGATACACAGCTGCCACCGTACAAGGATGTGAGCACAGGTGGGCCATGTACATGACCAGCAAATCAGTAGATACAAGTGTCAATGTGATCAAAGAGTGGAGGAGTAGCCTAGTGGTTAGAAAACTGGCTTGGTCACCAAGAACCAGGGCTCAATTCACACTAGCACTCCATGTGGCCTTGGGTAAGTCAGGTAACCGTCCATTACCTTGGAAGAAAGACCTGACAATCTACTTCCAGTGACACTGACAAGAAAACCCTGGAGTCTCTGGGTCATAAGGAGTCAGGACTGACTCAAAGGTACACATTGTATTGCACTTTTGTCACCATGATCAAGCAGCAGCAGAGACAAATGTATATCAAACACATATGTTTATTTGGGTTCATCTTCACAGATAGTGTAGATCCCGCCATCATAATATCAAGGTGAGTGGATCCAAGGTGAAAGACAGAAAGGTCACTGGCCCGTCTACAAATGAAGGGCAGGAGACATAATGTGCAGCACTATGCATTAGGCCCCACCCCCACATGCTGCCGCACGCCTCAAATATGTTACTCACATATGAGTGCATGTAGACAGTAGGCGGTGCATGATGAGGGACCAACACACATCAATCATGATCTGTTCCCTAAAATATATCTATCTGGCAACACAGGAGGCACACAAATGAAAACAGCATATGTTATTGAAACGTTGTAACTTTAGAACCACAGATTGAAAATAATGTTACAGCTATCACATAATGCCTGATATAGGAATCCAAGCTGCAACAATGTAACCCTAAACAATCATCAAATGCACAATGAGGATATGCTAACAGATAGCAGAGGCACATGAACACAGACAGAATTCAAATGAATACTACCTGCAGAAACATGCAGAGATAACACCATGCAGGAGGTGCCCCTGCACCGGTTGGTGTGTAGACAGTGTCTGTACACATATATCACCGTACATGGAATGAACAATTGAAGGAAGACAACGGACACTCATACTGCGACACTCCAAATATAACGTGGCAATGTGAGTGTCGTTACCTCAGGTGATAAATAGGACTGTGCAGACATGCAATGCAAGGTTTGTAAATCAATGCAGAGCATCACGTCTGTACAGTAAACAAACACAAGAAACAGTATATAGAGAGGGAAATTAAGGGCAAACATGTTACAGTAAACCACACAGAAGCCATATTGCCAGGTGCTGTATTTCGCCAACATAGTCAGTCATATGCACATGCACCATTGATATTTCAACATGATTCAGTGATGCCACACATGCACGCAAAGACCCTTTGTGATTGAAAACATCAATCCAGGATGCTGGTGTGCATTAAAGCGGTGTTGTGGCAAAACCTGTATCATGTCCAGGTGGAGAGTAGGTGGACATAGACAACAGGACCTCTCCATCGCTACCCCTATGCCACACGTTTGGCTGTATGCTTGTGTTGAAACAAACAGATGAGCATATCCTGTGTTCCATGTCACACACATGGCCAAAAGAAACAACTGTGGAGGAATGTGCAACATACAGTGACAATGGCAGTCCTTGATTCACACGTGGGGACCAGTACACAGTGTGCAAAGTCCAAAGCGTATCTGCAATCCAACACGTCAGGTTAAGACTATCCTTGCAACCCTGGGCATGCATAGTCAAGTGTCACATCCCAATATGCCACAGTACATGAAAGGTCCTGTGTGTCTCCTGCGATGAGCACGACTCCCAACCACAGCACGGCAGCAACAGTGTGTTGGACAGTTCTGTCATAGGCAAAGTAGCAATCCAAAAATAATACTGTCCATCCTAGGCATGTGTCGCACTCGCAGAGGTCAAACATCCTATGGCACCATTTTCCAGGAAAAGTTCCATGGTGTTGTGTCCCCCAACAGGTGGGTGATGGCGATGCACTGTAATAGATGTGTCTGGTTTGTTCTCTGCCCTGTGTCAGAAGAGGAGAAATATTGTATTGGTATGCGCCTTGCAACATCAGCACAAATTGCAGAGAGTCAATCATTAAGAAACACATAATAAAGGGACACACAGGCAAACATGACATGATCACAACACAATAAACATTGCATGTTGGGGACATTTTGAATTGGAAGCATACACACGGGTGTCACATGGATATGGTTCTGTCCATGCCCATGTGACACAGGCGTTTCAGAGCTCCATCCTATGTGCATCGGCGTTTGTGAACAGAGAGCCAACATGAAATGTATATGACACAAACAGTAAATCATTAACATGTAAAGGCTGATCTCATTACCAAAAGAACAAAGGTGTAAACTACCTTGTGCATGCATCAGGTGTATGTCTTGGATCCTCTGAGCCACTCAAAGGCCATAACAGGTCACAGTGAAGGGACACAATGTCAGCGAAATATGTAGAATCTCCATGTCACCATGTCACGCCAATATCTGTGATACAAAAAGCAGGTCAACAGTGGTATGTCAGAACACAAGACACAGTTCTGTTCCCAACACACAACACATGTCCACAACGGTTACTCGGTAAACACCAGTAAGGTAGATATAGCACAGTCACCACCTCCCCCCAGGTATACAGACCCCTCACAACACATGATAATGTAAAAAGCCTGAACACTGTATCATCACACAGCCAACACAAGAACACACACACACAGTATGCTAAGGGCAGCATACCAGCAGTAGCATATGGCCTGTATGTCCACAAGTGGAGATTTGTACACATAAAGGCCCTGTGAAATGCAATGATACTCAGGTATTGGCTGATGGTACAATGTCGGGGAAGGGTGCACGTGTAGGCCACCACCCAAAAACCTACAACCTCCACACACATGCAGCTCTGTTGGACATGTCCCAGAAACAGTGTTGCTGAAGACATACTGGACAGGAACACATGGGGATATGTGTGCCAACAGCAAAATATGGTTTAGGGAGGTGCAGGGAAAAGAGGTGAACCACAACATCTGGACAATAGGAAAGCTCACCGAGGACATGTGTTCCCCCTGACTGCTGGCACAGACAATATAGCTGTAGGTCCACCTACCCCAGACCACAGCATGTTGGCTGATGTACAGTCCCCTGCCAATGCACCACAGCACCAGGAGCTTCAACAAATATGTCCTGTGCATTGGGAAACACAAGGGAAACATACATATGTCATGTTCTAGCTGTGCAACACACACTGCACCTTTCTGTCCCCAGCTTCCACACCCCCCAACATCCTTTACATACTCACTGTTCACCATCACACTGTACACATCTCTCCCATGTGAGAGGCATCAAGGACATGTCTTTGCCAAACTACAGGGGTCTGTACTCTGTCTGTCCCCTCCCTCACCTCCCTGTTGTCGCACACACTGGTGAACATAAGTGTTTTTCTCCCTACCGTGTTCCCAACTCACTCCAAGGCTGCAGTATTATCCTGGGTCCCCCATGTTGCTCCCAATGCCCCTTCACTGTGTGTACTGGTGTCCCAATGTCATCTGCTACCCCGCTGTCAATTGCTGTAACACATGGAAATCTACAGGGGCACCTCCGGGATCCTCTGTCCAAACACATTTCCTGGTGTGTATATCTCATACCTTGACTAACATTAACAGCTGTGTGCTACTGAGTTGCTAAACATATATCTCAATGTCTGCATTATGTCCGCTAAACCCACACCCCGATGTCTGATTTTGACCTGACCTTGATGGCTGCATGTCAGCCCACTGTGTGAAAGTGATAATGGCAAAGCATGGATAGCCTATATGTGCACCTAAGAACCCCCCTCCCATCAGAGCCTCTTTGTGTATGTGGCCATTACGTTCCTTCTCTAGGGTATGCAATGTAGTTGGTGTCTTGGCATGCACTCTCCTCCTCTATGCACTTATACAGCCTGTAGTTGAGTCATGGGTTTATGTCGACATGTCATCAGCTAGATTTGCTTAAAACAATTTGCTGAAAAAAATTAAAATATTTCCCTGAAAACACCCCTAAAACCCAATCCACCCCCACATTGATCTCTCTGCTTGCCTACTGTAACCTACACCTTGTTGATCTTGCCTGAATCACCTCTGTTTGTGTGTACATATGCAACAATGCACTGCATGTCTATTCTGCACTGGAAAAAAAGAAACCCTGGCTGGACAATGGACAGTTTCCCTATCCTTCACTGCATCCATGTTAGGGCTATGCGATGACTTATGCAGCCTGCCACACTGTGTTGTTCCACTAACTCCCCGTAAGGATTTCAATTACCATTATGACAGATAGTACTGAGCATGTATATAGTGCTACATAGCACATGTAGCGCTATACAAAAATTACAGACCCACACATCCAACTTACAAGAGCATACCACACACACAATCAGCTCAAAATACCAAATGAAAAACACGCACAGCTGGACAAGTGGCCCCAAACATGGTCCTCTCTCCCACTGTGAAACCCACACCACATGCCTCTCACCTTGCTGCACCCAAAGCATAACACCAACTAACTGTGGTTGCACAGCAGCCGCTATCACAATCATCCATAAACCACAAATGTCACCCCAAAACCTCCCACAAGCCTAAAACCACCCACCCACATCATCCACCTCAGCCCTCTGTTCTTCCCTGCCCACATCGTTTGGTTCCCAGTCATGCTTATATTTGACGTTGGGATGGCCAGCCAGTGTCTGTTACATGTCAGTGTAGCGTTGCATCCTACTGATATTGGTCTACAAATGTTAACCTGTATTAGCACTACACACATATAGCAACAAATGTGGGAACATATGCAGTACGTACATGAGAAGAGCTGTGCAATCACCTGCCGCCTGATTGCTGTGCCCTCACATGTGTCCTCACGGGCACTTACAGGGGGGCACATCGGATCATCCTCCAGACCCTCATTAATCTCTGCAGGGATATTGTGCCTGAGAGCAATGCTGTGCAGGATGCAACAGGCTATGATGATCTCTGCCACAGTCTGTGGAGTATATTGTAAGGCGCCGCCTGTCCTATCCAGACACCTGAAGCGACTCTTCAAAACGCCAAAGGTGCGCTCTATGACAGAGCGGCTGGTGGCATGCGCCTCATTGTACCTCCGCTCTGCACGTGTCCGTGGCTGACGCACAGGGGTCAGCAACCAGGGGCGACACCCATATCCTGCATCACCTGTAGAAAGAAATGAGGTAAGTTAAAGCAGGAGCTCATGTCCCCTCAAATGGACACAGGTATATATGTGCAAAACAAATGCATAACACATTCTGAAAGAAACATATGACATCACAACTATGCAGCATTGCAACATTAAAATATGATGACACAAAAGGACCACATGGCCTATCTGGTCTGTCCGTCCATATCAACAGGTACAACAGTCCCCTTTTTACCTTCAGAGATCATCTGTGTTTGTCCTATGCTGTTTGGAATGCAGTTACTGTCCTCCTCTCTACCACCTACACTGTGAGAGTATTCCATGGATCCACCACCTATTCAGTAAACAAATATGGTGGCATATCACCCCTGAATCTATCTCCCTCCACCCTCATCCCATGTTCCCTCGTAGCTGAACTTGCTTACAATTTGCAGAGGCTCTCTCCCTCAACATATATGCCACAGAGGTATTTCTATATCTCCATCATATCACCTCTATCCCTCCTTTCCTCAAGGCGTACATCCTAAGATCCTTTGGTCTGTCTTCATATGCTGTATAATGAAGGCCACTAATCATTTTAGTAGCCACCCTCTGCTCCGACCCCATCCTGTGCACATCCTTTTGAAAGTGCAGTCTCCAGAATTGCACACTATACTCCAAATGAGGTCGCACCAAAGACATATACAGAGGCATTCTCCTTTCCTGTTTTATGCTAGCCATTCATCTCCGTATGCATCCAGCCAGCCTTCTAGCTTTTTCCCTCACCTTTTCAACCTGTTTAGCTACTTTGACATCAGCAGACACAACCACACCTTGGTCCCGCTCTTCTGTAGTGGACAAGAGTACTTCACCCCCTATACAATAGTGCTCCCTTGGATTGCTTCAGCCCAAAAGCCTGACCTCACATTTCCTACCATGACATCCCAGCTGGCCAATTTAAGACCATTCATCAAGCTTAGCTAGATCACTCCTCATGTTTTTTACAGCTTCCTGGGAGTCTACCCTATTACAGATTGAGTGGGGGAACCTAAGAAACACCAGACAAGGGGTAGCTTTATGGATTGGCGACAACATAATATGTAACAACCACACAAATGCTCACATCCAATCAACCAGCATCACACAGCACCATAGCAGGGCGCATTTGGAGGGCAAACCCCCCCTTCCCCCTATATCCCACACAGGCAGATCACACACACACACAATGAGGGATCTACTCCAAGACACACATTTGCACATACGCCTAGTCACATGAGCACCATGTGCATGTCAGAAATGGGAAACACCCACCCAGCAATATGCAGCCCTCGTACTGTCCTGCCTCAAATTGTTGGAATAGTGCCGAGTGATGCAGGATATAGGCATCATGGGTGGACCCTGCAAACCTGGGGACCACATTCAGAATATGCATATTTGCATCACATACAACCTGGACATTCAGGGAATGATAGTGTTTGCAGTTGCGGAACACTACCTCCCTGTCTCTAGGCGGGACCAGGGCAACATGTGTGTTGATCAATAGCTCCCATCACGTGTGGTATCCCGGCTAATGCCTCAAAGGCCTGGTTCAGGGTCCACCACTGTTGCCTAGTGTGTGGAATGGCAATATAATTCCGCACCCGGCTGACCATGGCACGCAGTACTAGGTGGAGACAGCGTGAGAAGGTGGGGCGGCTCATGCCACCCACTGCGGCCACAGATGACTGGAAACAGCCAGAGGCAAAGAAATGTAGGGCAGCAAGGAGCTTGACCAAACCCGGTATGGCATGTGACCGATCAGTCAGGGGCTCAAGGTCAGGTCTTAGATCCTCATAGAGCTCCCTAATAGCCCCTGTGCTCAGTTTGTACAGGGAGATGACCTGGTCCTCTCGCATGCCCTGGAGCTGGGCCCTGGGCCTGTAGAGGTGTGGCTGGAGAGCCTGCACCTCAGCACGCCTCCTGCGCCATGCGGGCACAGCCCCTGCCTGCCCTGCCCCCACAGCTGCAGGTCTGATTTGCTGCGGGACTACACCCATGCCCTGTGCCTCAGCCCCATAGACACCATCTCCCCTGTCACGCAACCGCACAACCTGCCCACCTCCCGCTGCAGCTGCAGCAAACACAAAGGCCGCCATAACCTCTACCCGCCCTGCTCCTCTAAATCACTCAAACACAGACAACACCTCCCTAACCAAGACACACACCTTACACACCACACAGAAACACAGCCACACAATACAACCAACAACAATCACAAACCCAGTCACGCTCCACAATACACCTGATTCAGACTCGCTCCTTCCGTCACTGCCAACGCACACCTTCTCTCTCCCTCGCCTACAAAAAAACCCTCAACGTGCAACATGTGCTCAGGACTATTTATAGAGTTTTTTTACGTAGCGCGTGTTGCTCGTGCGCAGGTGCGCGAGCGCGATAGCTGCGCATGTGAAGTTGGCTGTGCGCATGGCATATGCCCCGTGCACATGCAGCACTGCGCATGCACCACATCTCACGTGCAAACATACGCACGCACCCACTTCCTGCGTCTGCATGGCGCATGCGCAATGCGCACAGCCAACTGCGCATGCGCAGTGTGCACAGTGGCGGCACGCGCACTGCGTAGTTGACTGCGCAATGCACGAGCACACATTTCCCACTTCTGGGTGGCACATGCGCAATGCGCACGGCCAACTGCGCAGCCAACGTGCTCACGCAACTGCGCATGCGCAATGTAAAAAACCCTATAAATAAACCTGTACACGTGCTGTACGTTGAGGGGTTGTTGGTAGGCGAGGGAGAGAGAAGGTGTGTGGTGTTAGTGAGAGAGAGAGAGAGAAGCAGGTGTCTAGTAGAGCTAAGTTAGTGTGTTGCGGGTCAGAGTGGTAGAGGCTGGGTTATGGAGGATAGGTGTGAGGTACAGCAGGGGATACAGAGAGGAGGGGAGGCAAGGAGCAGGTGAGTGAGAAAGGAGGTGAGGTAAAGAGCAGATAGCAGGGAGAGGAGGGAGGTGTGAGGTGGAGCTGAGAAGGGCAAGAGAAGGAAAGTCTGACAGGGAGGGAGAGGACAGGGAGATGGAGCCACAGGACAGGGCAGGAGTGGAGAGGGAGAGGGACAGGGAGAGGGAGAGGGAGGTGGGGCCACCTGTTGGGGAGGAGACAGATTTGGCAGGGAGTGTGGTGGAGGCTGCAGGCCCATCAGCCCAGCCCACACAGGGTCCTCTCACTACAAAACATAGGCGCATACCGGTACCAGCTCTGCAACGGAAGAGGGCTCAGAGATTCACACCGCAGGAAAACCACATCCTGCTGGCGTCTGTTCTTGAAAATTATGATGTCCTATACGGATGACTAAGCAACACCACCACTGTTGCAACACGCACCCAGGTGTGGGAGGAGGTGCAGGAGGCAGTTGCACAAGCAGGGGGCCCAAGCAGAGACCTCGACAGCCTCAGAAAGAGGTTCAACGACATAAAGAGGGGTGTGAGTGCAGACATGGTGGCAGAGCGGCAGCATGCCATGGGCACTGGAGGGGGAGGCCCCTTTACACCCTCCCTAACACCCCTGGAGCAGGAGTTGGCGGAGCGGCTAGGGCCAATATACCTGTATGGATTGCCAGAGGCACTGGACACTGCCCATCCCCAGGCAGGTAGGTACCCAAATCACACATTGCTGCTCCCAACCCATTGAGTACCTGCCCTTTGGATATGCATCAGGCTTCTTATTAACACCTCCTCATACCTGCTCCCCTGGATCATCTCCCACCCTCTGCCTTTGGCTCATGAGTGTGCTGTCCCCCATTCCACCCCTCATACTCTGTGTTTTGCTGCCCTCCAACCACATGTTTCATTAGCATCATCCCTTTTTATATCTGCCCTGCAATTGTGGCTACATGTCTGCTACAAGCCCCCTCTCAGACCTGTACGTGTTATGTCTGTGTCTAATCTAAGCACTGCTGAGCAGGGATGGTCCTTCTGTGGGATAATGCACACCAGGGTCCTCAAACATTCTAAACAGGGGGCCAGTTCACTGTCCCTCAGACCATTGGAGGGCCAGAATATAGTTGAAATAAACACTATGAACAAACCCCAACGAACACTGCAGAAATACAAAAAACAGAGAATGTTTCCTACCATTTTGGTTTTGTTTTTCCAGTGGCAATTGCTCTAGCCACGTTAGTCTGGTTTCTTTGGGTCTTCTGCTAACTCCCCATCATCTGCTTTCCATTTGTCCTTTCGTCCCACATCTAGTATTGTTTCCATTCTCTGTCTACATCTGCTTTAACATAGTAATCTTTCTCCTTGTCCTCTTTCCGCATTCCTAGGTCATCCACTCAAATATTAGACCCCCATCCTCAATCCCTACTTACTCTCCCACTATCCGTCCAATTGTAGATATCTCTTACCTACCTCAAAAGGTTTTTTTCCCTCACCATTTCATTTGCCCAGCTCCATACCATTCTGATCCTCACCCAAACTCATCTCTCGTCTATTTCCAGCCACACCCAGCATCCACTCCCCTCTAGTCCGTGCATCAGCCCATTTCCAGTCCTAGCCCCCCATCAGCCCATTTCCAATCCTATCCCTGGCCCAACATCAGCCCAGTACCAGTCCTAGCTCCACATTCATTTCCAGTCCTATCCAAGTCCCTCCAGAAGTGCATTTCCAAACCCCCGCCCCCCAAAAGCTTATTGATAGCCCTCTCCTAGCCCCAACATCAGCCCATTTGCAATCTTAGCACCCCCAACAGCACATTTTGAGCCCTATCCTAGGCCCCCCATCATCCCACTTCCAATCTTACCACCACCCATAGGCCATGACCTGTCCTAACCTCCTCCCCCACATCAGCACACTTCCAGTCTTACCTCTCCCCCCATAGCCAATTACCACTCCAAACCTCCTCCCCCTCATCAGGCCAGATAGGGTACGAAATAAACCAAACACGGCTACTGCTGCTGCTTCCACCGTGGCAGCAGCAGAATCAAGCATCCCATGGGGCCCCCCTCTGCTCTGCAGCGTCCTCCATGCGGCTTCAATGTGGGCTTGTCAGAGCCGCGTGAAGGGAGAGTATCCCTTTCTCACGGCCATGTCAATCCCGCCACGGGCCTGATGGAAAAGACCATCAGCCCCATGGCGGGATTAACAGAGCCACGAGGGGAGAAGCTCTTTCTGTTTGCGCGACTCTGACAGCCAACACTGAGGCTGCATGGAGGACACTGCAGAGCAGGGGGAGCCCCGCGGGATGCTTGATTATGCTGCTGCCATGGTGGTAGTGGCAGCAGCAGGTTTGTAAGGTATTAACCTAGCTGGGCTGCTGCTCAATGAATGCTGCGGTCCTGGGTAGAGCTGCCCCTGAGGACTGGCAGCGGCAGCAAAAACACCCATCGGGCTGCATACATGTCCTTGGCGGCCCACATGTGGCCCTCGTCCCGTAGTTTGAGGACCCCTGATGTACACATCGATGTGTCTGCTAGGTACTGGCCTATATATGCCTAATAGTGGTAGCAGGAGCTGTAGTGATAGCTATGTAGCACATGTACAGGCCACGGCCAAACACACATTGATTGTGGGGTGGATGTGTTAAACAGTTGTTTGTAGTTGAACCATGCAAACCAATCTGTGCTGTGTATGGTCTTCCACAACCCAGGTGACTACAGAACCATGGCCCCAGCTGAGGAGGAGGAGGTGCAATTGGCCGAGGATGTGCCAGAGCCCCAGCCCACAATGTCTGGGGGCAGCACCAGTAATGGTGACGGGACCCCAAGCACACATGTGCAGCCTGAGCCAGAGGACCACACCCCAGACGTCACAGCCACAGATGGCTCGAGGTGATCACAAGACACCACCCCATTCATGCACCAGCGCCAGATGAAACCCCTCCACCAGAAATGGACCCAATCATTGAAGAGCTGCAGACACACACTGCTGCAGCACAGAGCAATGAAGAAGGTGGGTAACAGCATACCCCACGATCCCGACGGGGTTGTCCTAACATCCACAAAATGATTGCATATTGCCCACATAGCATAGCGTTCTGATTTTGGGAGGTTGTCTTATGTCCTCTGTGATTCTACCTCCTGTAGCATGGCTTGTCATGTGTCAGCAGTTGTGAGGGGCTCACACACATGCACACTGTGCTTGCCCATATACCCCACATAAGCCCAAAGAGAAGAGCAATGATCGCAGGTCACCCAGATACCCTATGTGACAGGGTCCTCGTCATGGGTATTGTCACGCAGTATCATTTGACAACATAATCTGCAGTGTGTGCCAGCATTATAGAAATGGGGGCACCCCAGATATGTGTATGTGTGTCTTAGGCCCCCTCAGATCATCTGACCTATCCCAGACAAGCAGTGTGCAGACCTGGCATTGACATATTAAACTGTGGCAATGTGCCATGTGTGAGATCTGTGTTTCTCAGGACCCCTCATCCAGACCCCTTCCAGACATGGGGATGGCTCATGGGAGACACAGATCTAAACGTTGGTAGGTTTGGCAGGCATGACTGTTCTGTAGACTGCTCTTCTGGGATATGCGTGACATGTGTATGTGTGACAGTTGGTACTAGAGAGGAATCTCACATATCACCCTCGTCCCACCCACAGGCACTCATCAGGCATTCCAGCATCTATACATGGCTATGGGAGAAAATACCAGGGAGCTGAGGATGATCCGGGAGGAGATGCGGTCAGGGGTGCTTGCCCACATTGCAGATGCCATGGAGGACATTGTGGGCCTAATGCGGCAGCAAGCACCAGCACCAGCACCAGTACCATCACTAGCACCAGCACCAGCACCTGAGGCACCAGGACAAGGTGCAGTACCGCGGGGGGTGGTGTTCCGTGGGAGGCGTGAGCGGCCACGCAGGAGGTGACTGCAGGTATAATAAACAGCTGTTAACCAGTACATATGTGTGTTTTCCAATGTGTGTCCCTGTGTTCCCCTAGGTAATGTGCAAATGCATGTTGTGTCCCGCACACAGGCCCCTCGATGGTGGGGTGTCTGTACAGGCAGGTATCACTGCACAGACACCATCACATGCCGTGTGTGCCATGCACTGTGACAGATCCCAGCCCCTGGGCTGCAGTGTGGCGGTTTACATATCCTCCCAGGTTGCACAGGGGGAATGTCCTGGAGCTACATGTCCAGTGTTGGGAGCTGTCACAGTTTACATCCTGTCATACCCCCTACATTGGATGCACATGTGTGACCATTGTCCCTGCCTGCAACACTGCCTACGTGCCTGCCCCCCCACAAACGTATACGGGTACTCACCACCATCTCTGTGACATGTATTGTCCCAGAACACACTCAACAGCTTTACCCCTGAGTAGCTCCTGGGCTCATCAGTACATCTTACCCTGCCAGCACAGACATAGTGGTTTGCAAGTTCTACTATTGGCACACAGGCATGTTGCATCAGAAACGGTTACCACACATTGCACACAGCATGCCCGTGCCTCAGTATCCTGGGACGTCCTCTACATTGCAACATCTCAGAGTCCACCCTGGTCTCACACACCTACACACATGGTCAGCCCCCATGACTGCATGTGAAGCCAGTCCACGCATGATACCCATGTCTACCTTTACAACACATACCTGTCTACACATATCCCATGCCTGCATCCATAGTGTGTTGCTAAGGGAGACACGTGACCATTTCGAGTTATGAAACAGTGTGTATATTGTACAAAAAGACAGAATATAAAACAATGGTAAGGATAGGGACAATACCCATCACCCTCCCTGCCCAAACCCCCCTCTTCCCCCCTGCCACCCCCACCTGCCCTATACACCCTCTTCCACCCCTCCCCCACCCCCACATCAGCCACACCCTCTCCCTGCATGCTGCATGCCCAGTGATGGAACACAGGACAGCACAGGGCACATGTGTGGACGTCACAGGTGCCATCAAAGACTCCTGTGACGCCCTTCAGGGGATGGCCGCTGACAGGGCAGCCGCTCAACCTCGGTGGCCACCTGCTGAATGGCTCCCGTCAGCACTAGGAGATGCTAGGAGATGCACACGCCACTCCAAAGCATCCAGGGCCACATACAGGTCCTGCACACACCTGCCATCACACACATACATAGTTCCAGGGGTCTGGGTGGTGGCATGTGCATGCGACCTGTGTGTGGCCCTGGATGGTGGAGCGACATGGCGTGGCTGGCGGGAGCCCACAGTGCCCTGTGCTGCACTGTGTTCCCCCTCACTCTCCCCAACCCACACATCCCCCTCCTCCCCCCTGCCACCTCCCACCCACCCTCCACACCCTCCTCCACCCCTCCCCCCACACCCACATCAGCCACACCCTCTCCCTCCCCTGCCACCCCACCACCCACCTCTTCCATGCCCCCATCAGCCCCCTCCTCCGCTGCACTGTCCGCCGGCTCTTCATCCTCCTCCTCGGCCTCCACCTCAGCTTCCTCCTCCACCACCACCACCTCCACCTCTGTGGCTTGGTGGGCAGGGGGGCGCCTCAGGGAATAGGCAGATGTGGTGGCCTCTTCATCATTGTCATCACCCTCTGTGGAAGATGACAGTCATCAGCACATTATCATGTGTGTCACATAACACATGTACATATGCAGGCACCACACAGGCTGGTGGGCCAATGTGACATTTGTTACTGGGCAGCAAGGTTGCCAATACTCACCGTCACGCTCTGACTGCGCCGCCCTCTGGAGGCGGGAAAGGTAATCATTGTGATGGAGCCGCAACTCTCGCCCCTTCTTCCGGAGATCCTCTACCTGTGGATGTGAAAACAATGTGTGGGGGCATCAGTGACTGCTTACCTCTGGTGGGTGACCAACATAAACAAACATCTGTGTGGCCAGCATCTTGCTGCTCCTGCTCTACTGCTGTGTGTGTCATGTACAGCATAGTTACTCACCTGTAACAGGTGATCTCCGGGAACACCAGGAATAAGTCTTCACATGTGGGTAGCGTCGGTACCAATTGAGCCTGTGTGGGAACGCTCCCCAGCATCCTATAGGAAAGCTTTTTGGAGCATCCCACAGTGCATGCGTGCTGCCTTCCCGCCTTTCCCAACTGCCTCTCTCCAGTTGAGTTTATAGATGACACAAAGAGAGAGAGTGAGAGAGATAGGGTATGTGAGAGAGAGAGAGAGACAACCCCTAGGGGAGATGGGTGGGTTGTGATGACCTCATCCTGCTGTTCCTGGAGATCACCTGTTACAGGTGAGTAACTATGCTATCACCAGGAACAAGCAGGAAGTAGTCGTCACATGTGAGGACACCCTAGATGTAGATGACAGGGAAGGATCCCCAGAGTGGTGAGGGCCTGTGGAGGGCTTCCACGTCCTCCATGGATCTCTGGCATCCTGTAAGAGAGGCGGCTAGGAGTGGATTACGTATGGAAGAGGTGTTGGAGAGCAGCCTGACCAACATAGCATGGCTGCGGGAGCCTTTATCCAAGCAGTAGTGGGCCGTGAACCGAAGACCAGGTAGCTGCTCCACAAATGTCGTTAATATATACGGAATGGAGGTGAGCCCGAGAGGCTGCCATGACTCTCACATTGTGAGCGGGAACATGGGCCGCCAGTGAAAGGTGTTAGCTATGATAGATAAAAGGTAATACATTGAGCAATCCAGTTGGATAGAGATCTTTTGGAAACTGCTGTACCCAAATGCGAAGGATCAGAGACTCTGAATAGCTGAGAGGACCTTCTGTGTTGCTGGGTCCTCTGCAGATGAAAAGCCACAGCTCTTTACAGTCCAAGGTATGAAAAGTCTTCTCTGCATTTGAAGCATGCGGCTGTTGAAAGACTACAGGTAACTACACCTCTTGTTTCAAATGATAGGAGGAATCCACCTTAGGCATGAAGTGGGATGTGTCCTTAGGATTACCCTATCATGGTGAAACGGTGTGTAAGGTGGATCAGCCACTAGAGCTTGAAATTCACTGATACGACTTGCTGATGTGATTGCAAGAAGGTATTTTACTTTCCAGGTCAGAGACTTTAAGGAAGTAGAGTCTAAGGGCTCAGAAGGCGGCAGCATATGCTGGCCTAGAAGCAGATTGGGATCCCATGCCTCTGGAGGTGGTCTAAGGGGAGGTTTCAGTAGATGCAGGCCTCTCATGATTCTGGATATGAGAGGATGGGATGAAATGGGTTGTCCATTGATGGGTTCAGAAGGAGCAGCAATGGCACTTAAATGGACTCTGACTGACTCAGTTTGGAGACCCTTGTTTGATAAGTAATGGAGTTCATCCAAAACATGTTTATATATGGATGGCAAGAGGGTTGAAGGCCTTTTGTTATCACCAAATGAAATGTCACGTCCACCTGATGGCATAGGACTGCCTTGTGGAAGGTTTCCTGGAAGCATAACGGGGCATCATGCACTTCCTGAGTGAGGGGAGGGCCAAAGCAGTTACATCCTTCAGTAGCCAGGCTCTGAGGTGCAGAGATGGGGGGTTTGTATGCCATACATTCCCCTCCTCCTGCGGACAGTAAGTCTGGAGCTGACCCTACATACAGGGGTGGAACCTGGGACAGATGTAGAAGCAGAGGGTATCACACCTGGTGTTGCCAGCGTGGGGCTATGAGGATCATGTTGCCTCTGTCCCTCAGGAGTTGGAATAGGGTCTTGGCAATCAAGGGAATGGGAGGAAAGGCATATAGGCATTCCTGCCCCCCAGTTGAGGGGGACAGCATCCCTCGCTTGGAAGCCCTGAGCTGGGATTCGTGAACAGAACCGGGTAGGTTTGGCATATGATGGACTTGCAAAGAGGTCTGAATCTTGAGTTCCCCAGAGTTGCAATACTCTACAGAGTTGGTCCATGCGTAGAGACCATTTGTGCGGAAGCAGAACATGACTGAGTTTGTAGGGCCAAGAGTTCTGATTGCCAGGGAGATAGACTGGCAGGAGATGGATCTGCTGCTCTCTGGCAAACGACCACAGTTGAAGAGCTTCGTTGCAAAGGGACAGAGAGCCTGTTCCTCCTTGTTTGTTCACATAGACCATGGCTACCTGATTGTCTGCATAAAGTAGTATTCTATTGGCCTTTAGAAGGGAATGGAATACATGAAGAGACAGGCAAATTGCTCAGAGCTCAAACAGATTGATGTGGAAATGACTCTCCTGACAATTCCAGGTGGCTTGGGTGCAGGTGTCCAGTAGATGTGCAGCCCACCCCACTTTGGAGGCATCTGTTGTTAATGTGATCTGAGGAGGGGTTTGCAGGAAAGGTGACCCCTCCAACAGGTTTTGTGCTGACCGCCACCAGTCCAGGGACAGGGTATGGCGGTTTGAGTTTACTATCACATCTGAGAGACAGCCTGTTGCTTGCGTCCACTGGGAAGAGAGGGCCCATTGGGCTGGTCTCATGTGGGAGACAAGCATTAGGGACCACATGCACCGTAGATGCCATGTGACCCAGCAGCTGACGCATCTCTCGAGCCGAGAGGTGATTCTATTGTAGTGCTGTAGAAACAAGTTGCACAATGCGAGGACAGTGAGGCTGAGTCAGGTAGGTCTTTGGCAGTCTGGTATCTAGCCTTGCTCCTATGAACTCCAGCGATTGTGTGGGAGTCAGAAAGGATTCCTGGAGATCTCTGACAGGGCCTAGATATTGGAGTCCACGCATTGTGTACGAGAGAGAGGCCTGGGCATGTGTTTGTGACTGTGCCTGGATGAGGCAATCGTCCAAGTAGGGGCAGAAAAATATTCCACTGGTACGGACAAAACCGGCTACCACAGACATGCACACAGGACCATATCACCAGGGTCCCTGACAGCCCACTTTGATGGGCTGACAGGAATCCTGTGGATAGGGGACTACGTATCCCAGAGTGCCAAGCAAGGTCTCTGTGCTGGTTAAACACAAGGCCTCGGCTTAATACCCCGCATCAGCTTGAAGGGACAAGCTACGGCGTAACACTAGGCACACAGGACCATATCACCAGGGTGCCTGACAGCCCACATTGATGGGCTCTCAGGACTCCTGGGGATAGGGAGAATGTATAGAACTGTCTAGGCACACAGGACCATATCACCAGGGTGAGTGATAGCCCACTTGATGGGCTCTCAGGTTCTCTTGGGGATAGGGAGAATGTATTCAACTGTCTAGGCACACAGGACCATATCCCCACGGTGCCTGACAGCCCACTTTGATGGGCTCACAGGACTCCTCGCGGATAGGGAGAATGTATAGAAACTGTCTAGGCACACGGGACCATATCACCAGGGTGAGTGACAGCCCACTTTGATGGGCTCTCAGGGCTGCTGGGGATAGGGAGAATGTATTCAACTGTCTAGGCACACAGGACCATATCACCAGGGTCCCTGACAGCCCACTTTGATGGGCTCACAGGACTCCTGGGGATAGGGAGAATGTATAGAACTGTCTAGGCACACAGGACCATATCACCAGGGTGAGTGACAGACCACTTTGATGGGCTCTCAGGGCTCTGGGGGATGGGGAGAAAGTATTCAACTGTTCTAGGCACACAGGGACCATATCACCAGGGTGCCTGACAGCCCACTTTGATGGGCTCTCAGGACTCCTGGGGATAGGGAGAATGTATTCAACTGTCTAGTGTTACAAGGTAGGTTTAACAGAGCCCATGGAAATAAGCAGCAATGCAGGCAGTGAAACTGATTCTGCCATTTCAGAGGAGCACATGTCAGGATGTTGCTATAGGCAACCCAAACAAATCAGGTCACAAGCTAGAGAAACACGCCCAAGCAGCAGAAAGGCGGAGGGATCAGTAACTGATGAAAGCCAGCTGGGAGTGGGTGGAGCTGACAGAAATGCAGATAAGCTCAATGCACATGGAGGTTAAAGGGAGAAGCAGAACAGAACCCAGAAGGAACATGGGAACAGGCAGTTGTGAGTGTTCAGAGAGCCAAGGACGTGCTGGGAGAAGCTCAGGTTGGAATAAGCCGGTGGAAGAGCTTGTAAAAGCTGAGAGGTTTTATTCCAAGGGAGAGAGTGAGAAACCAGGTGCTGTTGTGGAAGGCAGTGCACAGAAGCGTCAGAGCTCAACAGAAGTTATCTAAAAGGTAACGGAGAGTCAATTGGGAAGCTAGTTGGAGGAAGCCTGAGGAAACTATTTACCTAGTAAGTGGCACAGGAAAAGTAAAGCTTTTGTACCTGAAGATAATCTTGTATCTGAGAGAAGGTCAAAAGGCAGGAGCCGTGGAAAGCTTCACTTGAGTTACTCCGGTGTCTGCAGCAGCAGAGAGAAAGCCCGAGTCAGAGACTGCCAAGAGGTAAACCAATTGTAGCTAATAGAGGGAAAGGTGAATGTTGTAATTTCCCCTATGGTCCTCAGCATTTGAGAGGCTCCCAAATTAAGTACTCCAGTGAATGTGGTAGTAGCCTGTCACACATTCTCACAGAGAGAGAAAGAGAATCTCTGAATAACAAAGAGAGATGTTTAATAATGTGCCGAACTGTGCAAGAGAAGAATTGTTAAAGGCAGAGGAGGAGGATATGCAGTGTGAGGTACAGGGGGACACAACGTGTCATGAATACATGGACTGTACGCTTACAATTCTGATAATATATCTCTCTGCGGTGAACAAGTTGTGATGAAATGCCAAGCCTTAAAGTACAAAGAAAAGGTTTTTTGTGTGCTGAAAAGGGCTGTTTAACTACTTTTGTTTGCATGTTATAAGCTGAAGATAAGCATTTTTTCTGTTTCACCTTTTGTACTTTGTTCCCAAAGAGGGGCTGTTTACATTTTAGTTTTGACCACAGAAAGAATCCTTCCAGAACGGGAATAAAACCTGTTTAAGCCATACCTCGTTTCCACAATATATTCTTTTGTCTGGCCTAAGAAAAAATACATATCACAGAGTGCCAAGCAAGGTCTCTGGGCTGGTTAAACACAAGGCTCGGATTAATACCCCGCCTCAGCTTGAAGGGACAAGCTACGGTGTGACACTAGGCAAACAGAACCATATCACCAGGGTGACAGACAGCCCACATTGATGGGCTCTCAGGACTCCTGGGGATAGGGAGAAGTATAGAACTGTATAGGCACACAGGACCATATCACCAGGGTGAGTGATAGCCCACTTTGATTGGCTCTCAGGTCTCTTGGGGATAGGGGAGAATGTATTCAACTGTCTAGGCACACAGGAAACATATCACCACGGTTGCCTGACAGCACACTTTGATTTGGGCTCAACCAGGACTCCTGGGGATAGGGAGAATGTATAGAAACTGTCTAGGCAACACAGGGGACCAATATCACCAGGGTGAGTGACAGACCACCGTTTGATGGGCTCTCAGGGCCTCCTGGGGATAGGGAGCATGTATTAGGAACTGTTCTAGGCACACAGGGGGGGTGGACCATATCACCAGGGTGACGTGATTAGCCCACTTTGTATGGGGCTCTCAGGGTGCTCCCTGGGGATTAGGGAGAATAGTATAGAACTGTCTAGGCACACAGGACCATACACCAGGGTGAGTGACAGCCCAACTTTGATGGGCTCTCAGGACTCCTGGGGATTAGGGCCAAGAATGTATAGAAACTGTCCTAGGCAAACAGGACACAAATATCACCAGGGTGAAGTGACAGCCCACTTTGATGGGCTCTCAGGATTCCTGGGGGTAGGGTGGATTGGAAAAACAGAAAAAGGCAGCATTATTCCATACCATCAGGGGTGTGGCTGGGGACCCATTGTTGTGGGACCTTTCTGGCCAAGTGCGGGGGCTAGGGGCAAGATGTTTTAGACTGCTGTGGCACACACACACATATCCACCAATGGGAACTAAACCATACCATGTTGGGCCACGTTCACAGCCCCTGTGGGGTGGGGCAGGCAGATGTGTTGTACCCTGCAAACTGCCAGACACCCATCATACCAGCCAGGATGTTTTAGAAACCTTCCTTAGTCTGATCTATGGGCTACTTGTGTTACAGGTATGTGTTGGAGCATATTAACAGCAGCAGCTGCCATGGACACCAGGATGGCATCCAGGAAATCTCTGAACAGGTCCTTTAGCCCCCACTGGGTACAGGGCAAACCACTCAGATGTGATTATATAGGACAAGATGGTATGTGTGTTTACCTGATACACATCACTGAGAATTAGAATACCTAACACAATCAGCATGCACAGCTACCAATCAACACTGGATATATTATAGTCCAGATGCCAATAGCTCCAGCATCTCCAAGACCATTACCAGTAGATGAACCCACCCCAGAACACCCTCGAAGCGCTTTCATCCTTTTAACAGACGGAGGGACATCCTTAAAGAGGACACAGAACCTACTTGGCCTCCTGAACAAAGCTCTTGAAGACCATGCTCGATTCATGGAACTCTTGCCTAGGATGCTGTGATTCCACTCTCCTACCACAATCAAGGTACATCATAAGAAAAAGAATGCACACATGGTACTCCCCAGGAGCTACGACAAAAAAAAAAAAAAAAAAAAAATCAACTCATCCTCCTCAGTACAGCGAGAAAGACGCTGGCAACAATCAAGAACA